>OW052222.1:252168952-252768952 GCA_932526605.1 Nephrotoma flavescens | reverse complement strand
TTTAGCCAATTAATCCCTAAAACATTTGCAGAAAATTAAAAAATCCTAAAATACAGTTACAATTTTACGCACATTTTTTTTTGTCTTTTTTGTGTGAAGACATATTTCATCGTACGATAGCTTTTACCGTTTGATCTGTGTCTATATTAACTCGAAATGTTGGCTCTAATTACTTCATTTAAATTATAAGCGGGAACTAGCAAAGTAATATTATATTGTGATTTTAATAAATATAAGTTGAAATGAGTAAAAAGCAAACAAGTGTTGATTTTCGTAAAGTCATAATAAAGCTTCACATAGAAAGCCGTTCTCTTTCTGAAATTGCAAAAATTGTGAACAAACCGAAATCGACCATTCAGCACATAGTACAAACGTAAAAAAAAACAGGTAGCATTAGTTATAGGACAAGACCAGGTCGAAAACGTATTTTGGACGAGCGGGATGAACGTGCTGCTGTACGGATGATTCGCCAAAATACCAGAACATCCAGTTCGGCTGTCCAGAAAATGGTAGCCAGCAGTTTTCAAAAGAACGTGAGCTCTCGAACTGTGCAGCGACTGCTGAATAAACACGGCTATTTCTCCAGAACTGCAAGGAAAAAGCCGTTGATTAGTAATGTCAATAAAAAGAAAAGAAAAGAATTGAATTCGCTAAAATACACCGAAATGAAGAAAGTTCCTTCTGGCAGTTTGTTGTGTTCTCCGATGAGAGCAAATACAATGTTTTTGGGCATGACGGGCCGTTGAAAGTGTGGCGAAGAAAAGGGCAAGTGCTTCAAATCGATAATCTTAGAAGTACTGTGAAACATGGCGGAGCAAGTGTAATGGTTTGGGGCTGTATGTCTGGCGTAGGTGTCGGAAATTTAGTATTTATTGACGGTGTTATGGACGTATGCTTCCTATTTACTTGTAGCGTATGCTTCTTATTTACCTGCAAAAATATGTAGAAGAACACAATTTTCTACATGTAAATGCCCCAAATTTTGATTGGCTTTAATTTTCATATTACAGTAAAAGCCTGATTATCCGGCATCCAATAAACGGGAACAGTCAATTAACCGGAATTTTAATGTTTAGGATTTTTTTCTCTTGCATGCAAAGATGCATTTTAATTCATTTTGAAATTTGCAATGGTTTTTTGCACATTTTCATTAATGAAAGCATTCACTGAATATTTTGAATGGCTTAAAATGCAAATTTCAAAATGAATTGAAAAATGCATATGAAAGAGAAAAAAGCAATAAAAATCCTAACAATTAAAATTCCGGTTAACTGAGTGTTCCGGCTTTCACTGTAGTACATTTTTATGTTTTATTTCGATTTTAAATACACATTTTATTTCCTTTTCAAAATGACTTAAAATACACATTTTATGTCATTTACAAACACACTTCTTAAATCATTTTCAAAATGGCTTATGAATAAAGTCAGCTTTTATTATTTCGTTTTCATTACAGATTTTAAGTCAATTTTAAAATGAAATAAAAACGCTGGTTTTAAGTCAGAAAAAACACCATTTTTAAGTCAGCCTTTTTTAATTCGGGGAGCCCTATATCACCTATGGTATGAATGAACTGTGAAAATTAAAAGTATGAATGAAAATTAGAAAGAAGTTATTGTAAATAAGACTTATTATTATTGTTTTAAATTTAATCAAAATAATTTTTTTCGTATTATTAAGCGATAATTTGTTAATCCGTGGATAATTGATAGTATAGGGATAATAAATATGTAGATTATAATTTTTTAATTTTAAAACATAAGAAGCATACACGTGCTAATTTTATCTTGTCCTTATGAGTGTGTATTTTAAAAACGCTTATGAAAAAAATCGACCTTGAACTACATAGTTTATGAACTAGACATTTTTGTTTTATACCTAAAGTTATTCTTCTGCACGATCTGGTACGCATGATTGAGAATTCAATCTACTCGCAAGAGTTCTGTATGGTAGCATTACTCGACATTGAGGGTGCCTTTAATAATGTAAAAACGGAGGCGATCATGGAAGGATTGTCATTTTTGAACGTGGACTACCCCATAAATAGGTTGATAAATCAGATGCTGGTAAGCAGGATTATTACCTCGAAACTGGGTGAGGCCACCATTAGAACGCGGGTGGTTAGAGGAACCCGGCAATGAGGTGTGATGTCCCCCTTTCTTTGGAGTGCAGTGGTGAATGGATTGCTGTTGGAATTGGAGAAAGAGGGGATAGGGGTTGTAACATATGCATATGATGTAGCTGTCTATAGCTGTCTCAGGCAAATATCTGGACACGATTAGGGATGTTATGCAGAATGCACTCCTGATCATTACGAAATGGGCCAGCAAATGTGGATTAGGGATCAACCCTTAAGACAGAGCTGGTACTATTTACTAAGAAATATAAAATTCCGGTAGTTAGCCCCCTACTGTGAACGGCATTAGACTGGCTTTTGCTGACAGAGCGAGATTTTTGGGCATAATCTTGGACAGTAAGCTGAGCTGGAAGCCTAACATTGTAGAAAGGGTGAATAAGAGGGTGCAAAGAACATGCTTATAAGCGGGGCGCTTAGGTCAACATCTACACGCGCTTTAGAGGTTATGCCCCACCTTCTTCCAATCGAATATTTTGGTAAGCAGATAGCAGCCAATGTGGCTACGAGACTCTCGGCTGTCTCTCAGTGGAAGTGTCTTCACGCGGGACACTCGACGATAATTAGATCGCTAAGGGAAGAACTGGCGAATCTATTGTAGATTATATTAAACCAACGTTATTGTGCTTCGATAAAGGTTTCTGGACCATCTGTCCTTCGAGAGAATCCTGGAGGAACGGATCAATACTGGAAAACGAGGCACTGCAATTTTTCACGGATGGTTCTAAGCTAGACGATAAGGTAGGAGCCGGAGTCTTCTGTGAGAAGCTTAATGTTAATTATTGCAAGGGTTTGTGTTCTTTGTGTACACAAGTACGCCCTGGGGTTAATGGTTTTGGGGGAGGGGAGTGCATTTTTTCTACTTTTGTGGTAGAAATATTGTTAATAAATGGCCTCTTTGTTTTCTGCGACTAAAATAGTCGTAAACATTTGGGGCTTTCAGGGCACCCAACAGTTGGGAACATGTTGAGTAAAATCGCGGCCAACGCTATGAAAATGGTTAGCACTATGAAATTTTTAAATCAAATTGGCGATGATTTTACTGATCATGATAGGGGACCTGAAAGCGCCCATTGTATGGGTGTCCATTAAAATAATATTTTGTCCGAAAAGCCGAAAAAAATTCTTAAACTTAATGTTAATATTTCCGTTCGTCTCCCTGACTACTGCAGCGTGTACCAGGCTGAAGTGGTGGTGATAGGCGAAGTCGTGACATGGTTGAAACATAACGTGGTATCCGTGATGGATATCGCAATTTATGTAGACAGTCATGCGGCGGTCAGATCGCTGGAGGCGGTTTCCCTGAAGTCACGGGTGGCACTGGATTGCCGATCATCTCTTAACGAGATGAGCGAGTATTTCAGCATCCAGATAATCTGGGTCCCTGGTCACTCGGACGTCACGGGAAACTGCAGGGCAGACGAACTAGCAAGGTACGGCACTGGGGAGGCCTATAGCAGCGCTCAAATTGGCGCTCAGTAAGAAGGCAATCGCCTTGACAGATGAGAGGTGGACCAACACTCTCACGTGCAGGGTAGTAAAACAAGTTTGGCCAAAACTGGACCTGCGAAAACGTGGATAGGCTGTCCATACTGTACACACCTAAATACTTATGCCTTCTGCATGATAGTGCCGGACACGAGCATAGGAAGTGATCTATCGTCTCTTCCTCCTCTTCGTCCAAACAACTTTTACAAAAGTCATTCGTCTGTAGACCCAGCCTTCTCGCATGTTCCCCAAAAAGGCAGTGTCCTGTTAGTATCCCTACGACCAATCCTAACTCTCGTTTTCCCAGGGATACTAGTGGATAGATATTGATTTCAAGTTTTGCCACTCTCTCTGCTAAATGACCAAGTGACTGTTGAATTTGGCTAAGCATTTTAAGAATTTCAATGTTATTAGACTCGTTGGTGATTTGCGCCTAGGATAATCTAACTGTGGATGGTGTGATTGTTGTTTGTGGTTTAGCAACTTTGGTTTGTAATCGCTGCACTGCGCTTGTTCTATTATTATGTTGACTTTTAATTTTGTTCTGATATACACTGCATCCTTTATAATTTGCAGTATGCCCTTGTTGTTGACAAATAGCGCAAGAAGGCACGATATCTGGTTTTTTTCTTGCATTTTGTCGTGTGATGATTTTCAGCGCATTTATCGCATTTGGTTTGACGATAGCAAAAGCTCTTGGTATGTCCAAGTTGTTGACAATTCGTACATTGTGGAACTCCCCTTGTCTTGTTAGGTGGCTCAATTTTAACTATACAGTACGCAAGTTTCTTGATATTGTATACTTCTTTATTGTTGTCTTTTAGTTTTAAGTCGATGTAAAATAATGGAAAGTGTTTCCTGACTTGTACACCATCAATTGTGACCATTTTGTATATGTTGGTAATACCTTCGACTTCATGTCCCATTTTTTCTAAGTCTGCTTTAATTTCATCGTGACTAATAGAAGAAGGTAAGCCCTTGATAACCACTCTATAGGCCTTTTCACTCTTCAGCTGGTAGGTGTGATATTGGATATTTCCTAGTTGATTACTAGATTCATTTTTTAATTCTTCCAGTAATTTTTTGACATTTCTGTAGTCATTTTCATTTTGAAAGGTAATTCTAATGTCACTATTTGAGAGCGCCTTAAAATTAGTTGATTCATTAGTGGTTTTTATTATTTTTTGTCGGAAAAGTTCAAAATTGTTGATATTGCTCACATTAATGGGTGGAGGCAGTGGTATTTTTGGGGTTTTCTGCTCAGTGTTACTGCTCACACTTTGTGTATTATTTTTTGGGGGAGTTTTTGTTTTTGTGCGCCTACGTTTCTTAGGATTTCTGTTTTTAGCACTGGAAACTTCTTCTTCCAGTTCTTCCTCATCTGTGAAATAATCCTCTATACTCAGAGCATTAAATCTATTATTCTGTTAAGAGACTGGAAATTTCTGCAGCAACCCATTTTTGACAGGCAGATTGTTAGCTCGTGCTGAATCTTCAGCTTTACTATTTTTACCTGTTTTAGTGCAGAGTTTTCTCTTTTAAGTTCAGAAACTTCATTGCTCAGCTGCGCGATTAGTTTCTCCATTTTCTGAAACATGGTTAACATATCATCGCTGTTTATATTGTTTATTGATGCACTCGGCATTTGTAATGAGGTTCCTTTTTCAGTCTTTTGCAGTTACTGTGGACGCAGTCGCTGTTGGCACAGTTATCTTTAATTGTAGTGTACGTCTGCTTACATTTGGAGGTGGTGGTCTCAACATGTTCATGCTCTTAGGAAAGTTGATCCCTTTATTTGCCAAGGGTTGGTTCCCCCCAGAATCTATGTTACTAGCTTCCAAGGAATATGTGGAGCGGCCCGGTTGATTTGATGCTTCTATAGATACGCATCCGTCTCGTTTCCTAATATTATTAGGCTATTATTTTCATCATTTTTTTCATCATAAATTTTTATTTTATTACCACGAGTAGCACGAGAAATTAACGGTTGCCTATGACAGAGCTCTGCGTTATCATAGGAAGGCAATGGGTTTAAACCAAATGACGCCAAATTCGGAGTTCACACACTAACGACCAAGCATCCCCTTAGCCATGCAGCAATCGGCGTATGTAGTACCACCTTAGCTTTGGTGTGCTAGTTTTTGGTCCGCCCCAAGTATTTAATTTCCCCGGTACCTACCATATCTGGCAAGCATTCCCCTATCCGCCACCTGGGGAGGCGCCTGATGGGGGTACTAGCAAACCCCACACAGGTTTCGAAAAATATGATGAAATTCAAACCAGGTGAAAAACTAAAGTGAGATGTAATCAACTTTTCTTATTTCTACCGGTAATAGACATTTTTTATTTTCTTTTTTTTCCTTTATTTATTTATTTAATTACTGTGGTTTTAAAATCCCAGAATAATTTTTTTTATTACCGGTTATTCATATAAATTTGCCGTATTTACTGACCACTCCTCCTATTTAGACGTTATCACTTGAAAGTGATATTTTAAATTTTACTGATAACGTTATCTCTCATTTTTTGAGGGAGATGTTAGTTTACGCACTTGCCACAATTCATGACACTTATTGATCCGGTTCCAATTTTATAAGGAAGACTTGATCCTAATTTTGTTTTAGATCATAAACGTTGAGTTGAAATTTAGTGGGAGCCTATGTGTTGTTTCATGTAAAGTGAACTGAACTGGCTCAGATCCAGCGTCAAGAAATAACTGTTTAAATGAGATTTTACTTAAATGATATCGTCTAATCAGACTTTTATTTTTTCCGTCAGGTCTTTAGATACTCCTTTTAATTGAATACTTTAGCAACACTGGATGAACATCAACATGGTATTTGTGATGATGGATTATTAAATCATTTAAAGGTTACGCGGACAAAATGTTATATTTCAATAGTATAGATTTTTATGGGAAGCTCTGCCTATATAACGTACAATATAATACACACACATTATGTATTATTGTATTTTGTATGTATGTTAAGCGCATATATTTTTTTTTGTTGCAAGCCAAAAAGATTAAAAAAAAAATAAAAAATTACCAATCATCGCATAAAAAAGATAAATGAAAATTATCGTTTTACAAAAAAAAAAATATATAAATTTTGTTTAAATAATTAATTAGTTTCGGTATTAATTATTTTTAATTACCATGTTTTTGTTTTTTTATCCCAATTATTTGGTGTTTTAAATTAAATTTGTAGAGTACCTAGATTAATTTAACATTAATTGGCCACATAAAATGCCATACGTTGACTGACGATTTAATTATTTGATTTTTTGTGGTAATGAAACTGAAATTTTTTACTTTGCATTTATGATTCATTAGGATTTTAGTTAAGACACGTGACACCCACTTTATAACCTTTAGATTTGTTAATCCTTAATTCTCCCTTTTAATTTGTTACAAAATCTAATCAAAAATTTCTTTACTGTTATACTTCGTTTCCATAGCGTACAGCTTAATTGTTTCGCTCCTCAACTGTTGCAATTGATCCTTAAGCTTATCGTTTTCCACGTAATTATTATCAAAGAAAAATATAAATAAAAATTTTTGTTTAAACAAATTAAACGAATGATAAGAAAAATATTTAACTTACTTATATTTTCTTGGAATCGTGGTGTCTTATTTGTTGTTATTTTTGCTTACTAATTAATTAGAAACCCGTAAGAAAAATAAAATGAAAAACCACTTTCCTTGTTCCGTTAAATTAATTTTTTTTTTAAATACGAGTACTTAAAGGAGGTAGCAGAATTTCCCCGAAAAGCGAGAAATAATCAAGGAGTACAGCATCGATGTAGCAACAATATAAAATAACAATACGATAGACGTAATAATAATCATCACGATAATGATGGAAATTAAGGATAATATGATGATGAAGAAAATAAAATGGGAAAATTTAAAAAGATGGCAAATGAAAATGAAAGAAAATCATGAAAATGAATTAATTGAGCTGCCTCGTTCTCATTTTTTAAATTGTTTATTTTAATTTGGATTGACCAATCGGCAATCAATGTAATTGGTTTGGTATTTTTTTCTAATTTAAAAGGACTTTCTTAACCATTTGCGATGAACGATGAACGAAGAAAGTTGTGATACAATTTACTAAAATATTTTATCATTTTTATTTCCGATCCATAGAGATGTTCATTGGGTCTCATTTGTATATCGCCGAAGTCAAAAAAAGTAGTTTTTTAAAAATCTGTATCTGTATGTGTGTGTGCGTGTGTGTTTGCCGTGAAAACTAAAATGTTGTCGGTTTTCTACAGCTCAGACCGAGTCACTGATCAAGGTGACATTTCATACATACTTAAGATTTTTCCATCAATTAGCAAATCCAAATGAATTTTGATCGAAATTGGTCCACCGATTGTGAAAAGAAGAACTTCGATCGAATAGGCATTGCAATGGTTGGCTCATCCAAGAATCTGAGAGCAGTTGAGGCACCACCTTATTAACCTTTTAGACCGACGCCCTTTATCCTCATGAATGATTTATTTTTAATTTTGATAAAATTATGGTGCGTGTGAAATTCATCATTATCACTCTAATGGCTTGTACGTGATATTGAAAATTTGTTTTCAAGTACCTAAGATTGTGGGAATGAGTAATGCATTTATTTTTCTTCCTACAATTAAGATGTTAGTATCTTTTCGGAAGGAAATGAAGTTATCCCGTTTTTTCATCCCAGGATATTTTTTGAATTATTTACCAGTTTTTTTTCGCATTTTTTGTTTATTATGCAAAACAAATAATAATAAATAGTGACCGTACTATGTTAGGATTGTCACAATTTCCCCCGTGATAAATCTAAACAAATCCCCGTGATAAATCTAACCAAATGCGAATTCGCAATAGCCTGCCGTTCCTTCGGCATATTGCCCGACAAACAGAGAATGGAAACTATTCAAAATTTCCTACTGTCGATTATGGAATTTTGCTACCGAATGCTGCACATGATTAAAAATCATATACGAGTTCTTAAAAAGTCATAAAAGATAAATCGAAATACCGTGGACTGACGAAACAATCGAGACATTCGAAACGTGCAAAACCAAATTAGTGAATTGCATTCAATTAGCATATCCGATACCAAACGCTAAATTCGCAATTTATGTCGTGTCGTGTTACCCTGTTTCGTTTTACGATCGAGTTTAGCGGCGTATTCGGCTACGTTGCTCATCCCGGTATTAGAGTAACAGAAAAAAAAAATAGTAAAAAATTACCGAGCATCACTACTTGGATCAATCGTTTCGGTGTTCTTTCAAGTACCGTGACTGATGCACAATTCGAATCAGCTCTATTTGACGAGCTCTCCAAAAAACTTGGTTTTCAACATAAACGTACCACAGCGTGCAACCCAGCATGCAAGCTGGGAGTAACGATTTCCAAAGTACGTAAGGGTTTAAGGGCACCAAGCAAGTATGTCAGTCAAAATTCGTCACGCAGTTGCGTAAGCAATTTAACGACAACCAGCCCTCATCATCTTGGCACGCCAAGGCACAAATATTTGTGTTCTATCAACGTGCGTTTTTTTTTTCATATAAGCGTTAATAAATTTTTTACTTATATTTAACCCTAATGTGAGTGACGTGGGTAACCCGGGTACCTTTTGCACTTTTAGACGTCTATTTTTGTATGTTTTACTCCCAATAAAAACTTTAAATTTTATAAGAACTTCTAGTTCAATTGGTATAGATTACGATCATACTTAAAAATAAGAAATGTTACAACTTGGACGACCGTGGAAAAAATAATTTAATTACTCAAATTAAGATATTTTCTCTTCACTCACATGAGGGTTAATTCTTTTTACGATTTACAGTGCTTTCTAATGTAGCTACTTTGAACTAATGTACTAAACAATAAACTTTAATAAAACAGGTTTGTTTCTGCACTAAAGTATAGTGAAGAAACAAATCACATTTTCGAAAGTTTGTTATCGGTTCGAACCTTTACTAGACTTTCGAATATACGTTTTGCTCATTTCGTAGCTCATTTATACCAATTTGTATCGTCACATGCAACACCAAAAACATTGTTAAAACACGAAAAAAAACAGCTGTCAAAAGCGACAACAAACGAAAGAGCCCCAAAGAAATCGCCACAATTAATCCACAACCATTTCACATACTAGTTTTGTGTTAACTTTTATTGTGTTCTGTCGAAGGCGTCGTACAAAAAAAAAATCGAAATAAAAAAAAAAGAATTAACAAAACACTTAAATTATTTATTTGTTACACATTTAATTAATTAAAATTCAAGTTTTTAAGATTCCGGTCTTGAGTATTTGATTAATTTACGGTAAATTTACATTTTCCGCAGTGATTTTAATTGAAAACAGTGAACAAT
Source organism: Nephrotoma flavescens (assembly GCA_932526605.1). NCBI lineage: Eukaryota > Metazoa > Arthropoda > Insecta > Diptera > Tipulidae > Nephrotoma > Nephrotoma flavescens. The sequence goes on along the minus strand of OW052222.1, from coordinate 252,758,969 downwards.
TTGTTTGACCGAAACGTCGAAATAGCGATTAAGCTGGACAGTTGGAAAGTGCACGCACGCACACTTCCAAACGAAAAAAGGTGTATCGATATTAGCAACCGCATAGTGTGAAAATTATTTTGTTGTTTATATTATCACGTTTGACATTTCATTTCGTTAATAAGAAGTGATTTTTTTTTGTTGTTTGCTGTATGGCATTTCGACTTTCCATCGAGAAGAAGATAAGAAAACCAATTTTCTTATCTCTTGAATCGTGTGCGTTTTGTTTTTGTGATAAAAAATAATTTGTGTATGTTTGTTATTTTCAATTGTTTATAGTACGTAAAATTTTTTCCGGCGTTGACATTTTCTCTTGTAGTAGTAGAAAACCGATACACGAAAAAAAAGGAAAAAGAAGAAAATTTGTGTGGAAATTTTTATTTTATATTTATTTTTATTAAGTGTGTATATGTGTTGTTTATATTGATATAATTTTTCTTTGTGTTTGTGTTAGTGCATATATATAATAAAATTGTGTGTATAGTAAAATAAAATTAAAAGGAAAATCGGGAAAAGTGAGCGAAAATATTGTGTTGAGTCTTTTGAACACACACACACACGCACACGAGAGAGAAAAACAAAAAAAAGGAAATTTTGTTTAGATTTTCTACGTAATATTCTCATCTCGAGCTTTTTATTTGCAGTGCTGCGAATTTTTCTCGAGCTGCCTGGGGAATAAACGGCAACGGAGAGCACATTATATAGTGAGAAAAGTAAGTTGACAAATATTTTCTTACGTTTTGTCTTTTTATTAAATAAAAACTTTGTTTTTGGTCTATTGATTTGTTTTGATTGTGATAACCGGAACAGATGGGAAAATAAACTTTAGGCCTAGAAACGATAATTTTTTGTCCGATGTAGTTGTTGTAGTTGTTGCCGTTTTTTCAATTTAGATGAAAATAATGTATGAATGGGGGACCGAAGTCGCATAAATAAATTTTGAGATGAAATATAACTAGGAACCTAGTTATTCCTACCTAAGAATTAGACTCAGCTTTTTGGTCTGTTGCACACTAGAGGTATGTTTTCATTACACAGCCTCTCGTTTTGATTTCCAAAACGCGAATACGATGAAACATTGTTGATACATCTCAGACCCAACCACATAGCCACCTATGCATAGAGTGGCCAGAAACGTGCTCCCGCAAAACCAGTTCTCTTGGCTAGTCTTAACGATATGCGACATTAAATAAATTTTTGAAATCTGCGACTTTGTTATCCGCAATACAATGTTTTGTTACGTAATGTTATGATTTAACCTTGCTTCTAGCTAATGAACGGCAGTATAAACTGTCCAACAAGAAAAAACGTATCTTTTGTAGGGGAACTACCTCGAATATACGCTAATTCTGACAACACTTGAAGACTACGGCAACTGAAGACAACGAAATAATTTTAAGATTCCCAGCATCTGACTCAAGAAGCTCACATGCCAAAAACCTGTACAATATTTTCATGTCTGCAATTCCGATCAAAAATCTGCAATTCCGATCAAATTTCAAAAAAATGTACTGGACCAACTAAGATGCCAAGTAATTTTAGAATCCGCCTAGTCTCTTCGTAGATCCCATAGAATACCAACTACTAGCAAAAAGCAAGGAAGTTCCTACGAAAAAGTTTCACAACAAAAACTGACATAAACGTCCAACCAACAGAAAATCAACAGGAACCATTCCTCTTCCAAACCCAATTCAGAACATTCCCGCACCTACCAGGTCTTTTGCAAATCCTGCATCCTAAAGAACAGCTTGCTCTATAAAGGAAAGAACTTTCCATTAAAACTAATCCAACAATATTGCACCACCATGCCAATTTTTGAGGATAAATTATGAAAATAAAACCTTAATTTAAGAGTACCGAGTAAGACTGCAACAATACGCTACAAAATGTGCTGTGCACATCTGGTATTCAACATCCATCTACAGTGCCATTTACACACGAACAGAATGAAGTAGCAGAAAAAATGAACCGCACTATAGTAGAAAAAGCACGCGGTATCCTCACCTAAAGAAGTATTAACACTAAAACGTCCTGACAACAGCATTTTTGGATGTAAAGCCATGACACAAATTTCAAAACCGAAGCGTAAAAAATGGGATTCAAAACCCGAAGAGTTTATTTTCGTTGGATATTCTTTAGACAAAAACAAAAAAAAATCATAGTAAGTCGAAACGTTGTTTTTATTGAAAACATAAATAATGAAATTACAAGTACAAAGATTTCAACTAATGGACAAAACAAATTGAACGACTTTGTTGATGACACTTCGGAGATAGATAAGAATGCATTCGAAGTGGAGAATAAGTGTATTGATAAAAACAGTTCTATAGAAAATTTATCAGAGAGTACCGATAGGAGCGAAGATTTTTTGGGTTTCGAAAATGATCCTGAGTCAGTACAATCTCAGTACAAAGACGTTCTAAAAGACAACGTAAACGCAAGAATGTGTATGATTTTATCGTTTATAATACCAAAACTATCAAATTATCAGATCCATTAACCGTAGAAGAAGTTTAGAAGAGCGTTCAAAACGAAGATGGATCCATCCAATATTCGTCATTGGGCTGATAAATAAAGGTTGTGCTCAGAAAAAAGGTATTGAGGTCTTTAATTGCTTTGGCTGCTAAACTTGTTCTGGATATTGATCATATGGACGTAGTTACTGCATTCCTTCAGGGAGAACTACAAGAAGAGATTTAATTGCTTGAACCATCTGGTTTTGTTTTTGGCAATAAAGTGTGTCGGTTAAGAAAGGCAGTAAGTATATGGTCTCAAACAAGCAAGTAGCAAGTGGACCCATGTATTTATGATAAGATAAATAATGAAAGAACGATTATAGTAGCAGTCTACGTTGAAGATTTCCTAATTTTCTCTAACTGTATTCAAATAAAGGAAAATTTAAAATCATAGCTGAATCAACGGTTTAAATAAAGGCTTCCAGTCCAAAATCATGTTTGGGCTTAAACATCCCTAGGGATCAAAACCAACACAAACTTTGGGTTGATTCCACCCCATTAAAGGTGGCCCATCTAACGCTTGCAACTTAATCTACTTGCACTCATTCTGTCGACCCAATTTTTCAGAATATTTTCGATTGTATTCGCTCCTATCTCATCAATTCATCAATGGCAACTTCAGTTTTTCCTTTTAAGTGTTGGATAGTCCCTGGATGGTTAGCGTATAACTTTTCCAGTTTTCCTTAACGGCTCCTCACAAAAAAAAAATTCAACGAAGTCAAATCGCAGCTGCGTGGTGGCCAATTGACATCTCCGTTACGGCTGATTATTCGATCCCCAACGACAGTGTGCAAAAGACCGATTGTTGCGTTTGCTCATTTTCGAAAATAATGGACCATTGATGCCGCCGTTTCAAAATTCACACCAAACCGTCATTCGTTGTGAATGCATCGGCTTCTCCATAGAAAAGATGATTTAACGAACCGAAAACGCTTTAATACCGAGGTCTTTATGCAAAATTTTCACCCCAGAACTGCGTAAAATGTTCAATTCTTGAGGACGATGGCCAGTTGATGTTGATGGATGCTCATCTGACAACAGCTGCAATGCTCTCGGCTGTACGCACTGTAAATGCACATGCACATGTTGGTTTATCCAATAACAATCTAGTTTCACAAATTGATCTACAAATTGCCTTGTATAGGCATTTCATTTCTACTGAAATGTCCACGAAAATTTCTTACAGTTTGGGTAGAACAGTCACCACTTTGAAAGTATGTTTTCAATATTTCCCAATTTTGTCCAGGCGTAAAGCGACCCATTTCGTAAATATCAAACATTAAATTAATTTTCTGTCATAACACGAATGACATAAATGTTACCACATTCAAAATAACCGAAACCTCGCTAGATGGGCCACCCTATATTTAAATTTTTGATTTTCGCCTTGGAGATAAATAATTAGCTCACATCGCTCGGGAAATTATGTTTAAATATAACATTTACATAAATTAGTGCATGCGAGTGGTATGAGCTAAACTCCACGTGTTCGGTTTCACTTATTTCGCTTTCGCAAAATAAAACGAGAGGCTGTAATCTCAAAACACAATTCGCTAAAAAACATAGCTCAAGTGTGCAATAGGCATATGCATATGCTGTATCGGTGTTCTAACGCATCTATTCCCGATTATGTATAGAAAAAATATCGTGCGCTCTACAAAATATTGTTGCCGAGCAGCAAACCTCACGTCTCCGAGCTTTTAAACTTTTATTTTTTTAATTTTATTTATTTATTGAATCTTTCTGTTAGGATGCTAAAGTCCTCTTGTAATCATTCTGACAATTTTTGATTGTGTTCGTTGGGCAATGTCAATATTCGAATTTGTAGTTGATTGCCATAATTGACATCTCCATTCGACCAAATTGGTTTATACGGAAGAACCATCAACCAGTGCATTTTATCCACTTTTAATTTGATATGGTCTCGTTTCATTTCAATATGTTTTCGCCAAGTTAACCGTCAGTCTAGGTGAACGCCTAAATATTTTGCTTTATTTGCTTGAGGGATTTGTATTCCGTTCATTATGACAGGCGGACACGTTTCTGTACGCCGCTTTCTGATGCAGCAGTCCACGAGCGCAGGCGTTCTATAATTGCATCGGTATAATTGTCTGTTCTTATCGCTGTTCTCATCCCTTCGCGTTATCGCCTGCATTGTAATAGCGTCCTTTGGTATTGTCTCGTTCGTGACACATCTGGTATTTTAAATAATTATGTTGTGTTGTTATGTTGCTGTTTAAAAAAAAAACCTAAATAAAAATGCATTGGGGTGAGCTTCGAGTTGTTCGTTATCCTTCTCGCTTGAATTCATTCGTGTTTTAAACGTTTAATTTAATCTTTTGGCTAACCTATCGCTCTTTTGGGTGGTATGACGAAAGCGTAATATGTTTCATTCCCTCCTCCTCCTCCTCTTTCTCCTCGAGCTTACGAGTGTAAGATAGACTTACAATCCTCTTTATGAATCGGAAATGAGTTACTGATACCTTTGGGATCGCAAGCAGAACAATTGCCAAACTTTAAGTTGGATAGGTCCCACCCATCAGAGTTACGTTTAATATTGATAAATCGAAATGCGTAATATTGTGTTACCAACTAATGTCCGCGAATTAGCTCTCGTGTGGCACTATTCTAGTAATTCCCTGGGAATAAGGAATTGTGGAAAGATTTTATATGTAATTTCGATTAAAATTTTGTTTTCTGGCATACTGAGGTAAAAAGCTAGTGGTAATTTTTTTGAAAATTGGGGAATAATTTCCCCTGTCAATTTAGATATGGAAAAATTATTTCCAATTTATAAATATCTAAGTACATCAAACTTTTCTCCTCAGTGGCTCTATTTGGGCTTTCCCTGGGAATTAGGGAATTGGGAAAAATATTTTCATTGTATTTTTGTATAAATTGCATTTTTCTGGCCTTCTGAGGGAAGTTTGGCGTAAATATTTTGGAAACAAAGTTAAAAGGGAAAATATTTTTCCCTATAAAAATTTTGTGGAACAAAAGTTTCCCAAATACTTAAGTTTGTTTTAAAGATTTTTGCACTAAAGTTATTCCTTCAGTAGGCCAGAAAAATTTAATTTAGACTAAAATACTATGAAAATATCTTTCCAAATTCCCTATTCCCAGGGAAAGCCAGAATAGTGCCACAGTGGCACTATTCTGGCAATTCCCCGTAAATAGAGAATTGGGGAAAGATTTTATACTTATGTAATTTCAGTTCAAATAATTTTTTTCTGGGTTAAGTACTGAGGTAAAAAGCTAGTGTTAATTTTTTTCAAAACAAAAGTAAATTGGGAATAATTTTCCCTGCCAATTTAGGTATGGAAAAATTATTCCCAATTTATAAATATTTACATGGAACTTTTTTCGTCAGTAGGCCGGAAAAAATATATTTGAACAGAAATTACACATACAATATTTCCCCAATTCCCTATTCCCAGGGAAAGCTAGAATAGTGCCACAGTAGGCTGGAAAAAAAATATTTGAACTGAATTTACGTATAAATTCTTTCCCCAATTCCCTATTCCCGAGGCATTACCAGAACAGTCCCGAGGAATTTAATACGGCAATATATTTAGTACGAGTACCTGTGGCACTATTCTGGTAATTCCCTGGGAATAGGAAATTGGGGAAAGATTTTATATGTAAATTCAGTTCAAATATTTTTTTTCCGGCCTACTAAGGAGAAAAGTTTGATGTAAATATTTATAAATTGGGAATAATTTTTCCATATCTAAATTGGCAGGGAAAATTTTTCCCAATTTTATTTTGTTTTCAAAAAACTTACCACTAAATTTTTACCTCAGTATGCCAGAAAAAAAAATTTAAAATAGAAATTACGTATAAAATCTTTCCCCAATTCCCTATTCCCAGGGAATTACCAGAATAGTGCCACTGGCATGCATTGCAATTAAATCATTTTTTAATGATGCTTCTGGATATGCAATATTTTCAGTCTTTCTGTCTGGTGCGTACCCTAAAAATTCAGAAGCATAGACGCATAGATTTCCCAAATTTAGTCGTCACACTTGAAGCGATTGTATCTGTGCTTTATTGATGGTAATTGTAAATGCGAATCGCACCGAAAATTGGAATGGGATATCTGTCGGAATAATTGGAAATTTTGCATTTAAAATTGTAACTTCGATGACATTGTTCATTATCTTTTGCAAATCATGTGAATTGAAGAATTCAATTGGATAATTGATAACTTCGTCATGATAACTTCGCCTGGAATTCTGTTATGCGTGACGATATTTGGTGTGAATTGAATACCCAGATTTTGATTCATTGTACACAAGCGATGTATTGTTCTCAGAGATTTCGTGGATTAAGTGAAAGTTGTCATTATGACGCGAATAACCTGTGTATTTGCTGTGGTTGAGCAATATTCGATGCATCAGCGAGTGAAATGTCCCAATGAGGATCGTTTTCAAGCAGGTTATTGTTGATAAGCTTCACAATAAGTGGCACTTACATGACCGTTTACTGCTTTCAATTCTTGGAATGATGTCAGTCTACGTACGGTGATTAACAGTGATCGCAAGCAAAAACATTCATTGCATTGTTCAAAGTAGCTTCTTTACAAACATATCACCACACAGTGAGAAAAATACTGTTAACGTTGCATTTTCTGTTGTGAGGTACACGCGCTGTTAATTTTTAATTAATAATGTAGGCATTATTTTCACATGAAAATAATTTGGAGAGTTTATGCGCACCATCTTTGATGTATTGAGCACACTTGGATTTTTCGCTGGTGAACAAAATGAAAATAGAAGTGAAATTTTCCATTTCTAATTTCAATTTGGTAAAATCGTATGAAAATTTCACGTGAAATCGAACTGAGTACTGGCTTAAATTATAAAATGTTAGATCAAACATGATTTCTCAGTAGGGCAGAAATTGATATTTTTGTAAAAATACTTACTATGAAAATATTTTCTGCAGACAAATTAACTTTTCGGAATCAAACTTTATACTTAACATTTTAGATTAATTAGAAGATCCTTACGAAAGTTGGCGGGAATCTGGGTACCGGAAGTTGTAGCTGCAATGGGAGCTGTTTTCAATCTTTGCTATGATGCTAGAAAGTTTAACATTTGTAAAAGCGACAAGGAGTTAAAAGATTTAAATAAAAAATATTAAAACATGATTAAATTTGCTCATAACAAAATGTTGTTAAACTTCAGGGGTGATAGGAGTGACTAGCTAAAAGGATAGAATTACTTAGAGTCCACGTTCCAATCGTATTTGTGAAATATATACTTAAGTAGATTAAAATGTGGTAAAAATCTTGCTACTGTTAAAATCGCTGTTGACATTTGTTTTGGTTGAAGAAAATTTAAATAAGAATCTCTTGAAATTTCAGATGTGTTTGCTTGGTACGTAATCCGATTACATTTTCGTTGTAAAGCACCAGGAGGCCTATTATGAAATTTATCCGATATCGTAAAATACGAAATCGTAAAATCCGATCCTCGGCGGATATTTATATTATGAAACACGTATTTAAACTGTCAAAAGTGGACCAATGAAATTAGTTCTATTAACCAAATATAGGGGAGTGAATTCATTTTTTTTTTGTTTTCTGTAATTTTGTTCGTTGCTGTCGGGTTTTATATCTAATTTCGTGTGATTTGTTCATCGTAAAAATAAAAATAAATTAAAATTAATACGTTGCCTTTGGGAGTTTAATATGGATACGATCGCGTATTTTGTTAACACAAGTGACGATGACTCGGATCAAGATGAAATAATGCCCGCCTACATCTGAACTGTGAAGAATTGAAACGATTTGTCGCTAAGCCTTGATTAACTTCCAAAAAGGAAACTAGTAACTCAAATATTTGTCCGTTTGTTGAGGCCTTATAACAATAAAATTTTGATTAAGTATTTCTAGGTGCTATGTGGTGTAATAAAATTTGATGGATAGTAGATATGATTTATAATTACATTTTAAACAAATTTTATTTTATTTTTTTTAATTAAAATTTCCACAAAATAAATTAAATCAAACTTTTCTTCTTTCGTAATTTACGATATCCGCCACCTAAATACCAATCGGATATGACATTTGTATTTTCGTAAAATCCGCTGACGTTCGGATTTTTTATTTTCATAATAGCAATTTCCGCGGCGGATCGGATTTTACGATATCGGATAAATTTCATAATAGGCCCCTAGACTTACTGAGGATAACAATAGCTCACTAATACATTCCTCAAACAACCGTAATTTTGAATGTAGTAGATATGGGTGGTTGGAATCTATATCCAGCGGGTGTGTAACGAAATCTCGATTTTCAAAATCTCGGTTTGTCAAAATCTCGGTTTATTTTTCTAAATCTCGGTTTTCAAAATTTCGGTCTTCAAAATCTAGGTTCTCAAAATCCCGGTTTTCGAAATTCCGGTTTTCAAAATCTCGGTTTTCAAAATCCCGGTTTTCAAAATCCCGGTTATAAAAAAAAACGATTTTTGGGAAATCCCGGTTTGAATTTTTAAAATTTGGCATGTGGGAAAATGGGACTTAAATGATTTTTTGATAAAATTTATAAATGAGTTTGCGATAAAGTTCTAGAAAATGGCTAATAGGGATGGAATTTGGATTGAGGGCTAAGTGCCCGTGAGAGTTATCGAAGCCGTCAGCCTTTACAATTATTGCATTTCAAAATGTTGCATTAACAAAATGTTGCTTTTTTATTAATCTTGCCACTATGTAAAATGTTGCAATTAAGTATACAAACTGTTGCAAGTACCAAATCTTGCAATTAAAAAACTTTATTAATTATTTTGTGCAATTTGAACTAGAAGAAAAGAAAACCGGGATTTCGAAAACCGGGATTTTGAAAACCGGGATTCTGAAAACCGAGATTTTGAAAACCGACATTTCGTAGTACACCCATATCCAACACTATGCTTAACAATGATTGAGTAAAATTGACTATGTCGCTTGAACATTCTCCCTTTCGAGGTAGTAATAATTTTACAGAAGAGAAAGAGAATACAAAATCGTTCGTCGTGATTTCGTACTTTACCTTATATGGACTTTCCATGTAATCTGAATACCAGGGGATATTAGTTTTAAGTTTAGTAAGAACCGGTAACTCGTCCAATATAAACAACAAGAGAAATAATGAGAAATCATCCTAGAGGGATTCCCGGTTTTAGATTGCCACCAAACCAGCCTTAGCAGAGTTATTAAGTTGTTTACTCTCTAAGATAGAGAAATCTAAGTATACAAATATTTAGAAGGACACAAGACCAATCCGACCGTCGAAATAGTTATACACTTGGAGGTGGCTTAACCTCTTGCGGTCGACAACAACCGATGATGATTGATAATAGTAATTACCATCCCTATAGTAAAAACTGTGTATTGTTCTAAATGTATTAAGCCTATTATTGTAAGGAAAGCGAATAATAAAATAACAACACCAGCAACACAAACCCTGACCACATTTTTCATGTAATAATGAAAACCATAACTTTAATCATTACATTTCCTCGTAAGAGCTTTCCGTACCAAAAGTAAGTATAAAGATACAAGAGAATGTTATCTTATTATAGTTAAAATAAAAAAGCTTCTCAAGTTAAGTACTACAAATAAAATTAATTTTTTAGCTTCTTAATTTTGTTCGTATATACAACACCATACCGTAGATATTCTCATTGCGCGCATCAGGTTATTGTAAAGCGTTTTTTCATGCAAATGCCACACCTACTATGGAGTGCCGCAATCATAATATTTAAAACCACCTGATATTAAATTTCCTTTCATCTTAAAAAAAAAAATGTAAAGAAAAACAAAGATGTACAAGAATAAATTCGAGAGAAACATGAAAAATATATAAGTAAGTAAGCAGACAATACGGTTTTGGTGCTTTTTGTTTCCTTAAGCAAACTTTAAAAGTAAATAAAATGAAAAAGTTTTTCACAACAAAATTACTCGTACATAAGAGAAAATTACCTTCATTTATATAAAATATAGAATTTTCGCAAAGTTATAATATTTCACTTTGCTGTACGCTCAAAACTTGTATATGACTGACTGTGCATAGTGAGAAAAAAGTTGGAAGCTAGTTTTTCAAAGTAATAAAGTTAAATTTTTCCCGTTAAAGTTTTCTATAATTTTTTATTAAGTTACATGCCAAGCTACAAAGCTTCTTGTTATGTATATATCGTAATCTTACGTATCTAGTGTTGAGTAACACAATATTTTCAAGAATGTGATGATAATAATTAGAATAATAAATAGGAATAAATGAAATGGGACGAGTACTATAACGTTGTGTACGAGGAAATGAAATTAGAATTTTCTATTTCTTAGAAATAAAAATGTTGGTTAATGTTGTAATTAACGTTTATGTATAGTAGTTGAACTATATCCTTAAATATACATTTTTTTCCCTGTTTCCTTTATTTTTTGGGGTCGAATAAATTAAATATTAAAACATTGTTACGCCCTTTTATCAAAGCTATGTAAGTATAAAGAGGTTAAGATATTTCTATTCTTTGATACATAAGTATTTAAGAATTTAAAATATGGTTTCGGGTAATTATCACAACGATTGCAACGAAATAATGTTTTTTCACAAAGTACTTAATGAACGTAAAAAATGTTTGCGTTTTAAGTAAAGCATGACTGTTTTTAAGCCCAGTTGCACACTTGAGCTGGGAATGTTTTCAGCAAAGTGAGCTATGTTTTGAGATCACAGCTTCTCGGTTTACTTTGCAGTGAAACCGAATTCGTGAATGAAGCTTAGCTCGAGCCACTCGTATGCGCCCTGATTTACTTAATTTCTTTATTTAAACCTTTGAGATAGACACATAAAACAAATCGCTCATTTTCTAGGCGATGTGAGCTAATTAATTATCTCAAAGACAAAAATTTACTTGAAAAATTGAATTCAGTTAAAAAATAAAATTATCTCTTGAAAATTTTCGTGTGATGATTTTTTACGATTTTCGAAAGGGGCTAATTCAATAATAGTGCTTCGAATCACTTCATTCGACTTTTGGCGACGAAGCACCATCCTTTGCTAATGTTTATAATTGGTACAAAGAATTTGAGCCTCGTGAAGGTCGTCCAAAAATATCTGTTGTGCCAGAAGAGGATCATCATGTGATGCCGAATGGGTCAAAGGGCCGAAGTTTTTTTTTTGTTTTTGTTTTTCGAAATAATTTTTTAAATTTGTTGTTTTATGGAATATATTGTAAATTTTATTTAATTAACATAACTACATAAATGAATTTCTTATGAATTAACTTATGTAGTTTACTATTTTTCATCTTTTGGTATTCATGAAATTCCACGTATCCAGTCAGTGATACATTTTGCGAAACAACCGATCCCAAAATTTTGTCCCTAAATTAAGGGGACATAGCACCATCAAATTTACAAAAAATCGAAATTTTTTTTATGGTAGAATAAGTATGTTAGAATGAACGTTTAAAAACATGATTTTAATGATATAAACATGAAAATCTCAAAAAAAAAATGTATTTATATTTTATTTATTGCGAAGCGCGCCTAATTTAAAGTGCGATATTTTAAACGCGATTATCTCGAAATGACGTTTTTAAAGTTGGCGTGCAAGATTGAGAAAAAACTGCTTATCCAATCGTTCTAAAATTTTAACACATTGATCTCTCTCTCTGGCACTATATCCCATCAAGGGATTTGGCCGCCTCAAATGAGGTTTCATAATCATATTTTCATTTCGGATAATGAGTGATTAATTCATTTATCCTAAACCAGCCGTGACATTTTTTCCTTGTCACCGCCGGGAATCGAACCCGGGACCTCCGGTAGCTGGAGCAAGCATGTTGACCACTTTGCCACCGGGGCGGCCAGGAATAAGGAAGGAATAATCGGCTTTCAATTTTTTGAGTTACAACTAATTAGGGGGACAAAAAAGGTGCATTTTCGAAAAAAATGGCGCCATTTTTTTATTTTTCAACCAATTTTTTCCTTTTAGTTCATTCCAAGGGCGATTTAATGCTGAATAAACCCCCTTTTTTTGTTGTTTAGACGTTTCTGAGAGCAGTTATGATGCACGAATTTTCAGTGTTTTTGAAAAACCCTTGTAGCAGACGACAGTGGGCTAACAAAAATGTAAAAAATTTTTTTTGTATACTTACTTTCAGTTAAATATAATGTCAATGGAAAGTTTCATTAGGATATCTCTTTTTATTCCAAAAAAAAAAATCTTTGAAAAACTGTTTTTTTCAATTTTGAAGATGCTATTGTCCCCTTAAATAAAAAAATAAAAAATATATATTTCTAAAAACAAAAAAAAAAATCAGCCCTTCGACCCATTCGGCCCTTCAACACATTCGGCCCTTCGCCATTCGGCCCTTCGACATTCGGCCCTTCGACATTCGGCCCTTCGAAACATTCGGCCCTTCGACACATTCGGCCCTTCGACATTAGGCCCTTCGACATTCAGCCCTTCGACACATTGGGCCCTTTGAAATTCGTCCCTTCGACATTCGGCCCTTCGACATTCGGCCCTATGATATCATACAATAGGCAGTAGTAGCACCAATGTGCATACGATCTTACATGAACATTTAAAGGTGCGGATGCTATCTGCACGTTGGATTCCACATTTGTTTACAGACGCACTAAAAATGGTTCGTGTCGATTGGTGCCGTAAAATGCTTGAAAAATTCGTTTGAGGTAACTACTTTCAAAAATGTATACAAGATCGTGACAGACAGATCGAGTCATGGATATATGCGTATGAGCCGGAAAGAAAAGGACAATCGACTGTTTGGGTCTTCCAATTCGAAGAAAAACCAACAAAAGTTGTGCGATCTCGTAGCGTTGGGAAGCAAATTGTATAGCGTGTTTCTTAACGAAAACCGGTCATGTGACTATAGTGGCTCTTGAAAATCAAAAGACAGCCAATTCAGCTTGGTATACGACCATTTGTTTGCCCGAAATTTTCAACAAATTGAGACAAAACCCAAAACGACGAATCATTTTGCATTACGATAATACGAGCTCAAACACATCACATCAAACAAGCGAGTATTTAAACACTCCGACCGTTTGGTCGCATTGATGGGTCATCCGCGTTTCAGCCCCGACATGGCACCCAATGACTTCTCCCTGTTCCCAACAATCAAAAATAAGATGCGTGGACAACGATTTTTATCGCCTAAAGAAGCAATTGAAGCGTTCAAAAACCATGTTTTGGAGCTATCATCTTCGTACTGGCAAAAGTGTTTCGATAAATGGTTTGAGCGTATGCAAAAGTTTGTAGATCTTAAAGGCGAATATTTTGAAAGGCAATAAAGCAATTTTTGATGTAAAATTTGCACTATTTCTCTGCACTATCCCACCAAGAGATTGGGCCGCCTCAAATAAGGTTTTATAATCATGTTTTCATTTCGGATAATGAGTGATTAATTCGTTGATCCTAAACTAGCCGTAAACTTTCTTCCTTGTCACCACCGGGAATCAAACCCGCGACCTCCGGTCGCTGGAGCAAGCATGTTGACCACTTTGCCACCGGAGCGGCTACATTTTTATTACTTTTTCTAAAAACTTTTACCATATTTTACTATTGGAAATCTTCCAGTTGGTTGTTGGTAGATTCGTATTGCAAAATGAAAGGCATTTCCAGAATATTTTTTTGCTCATTGTGTTCCGCTTAAATCCAACCCCTCGTCCGGTCTTTAGAGTTTTTTCGCCCTAGCGATATGCCACAGCGGTGTATGAATCAGACCTCACCTTCGCTTTCAACATCGCCTTTTTATAAAGGGAAAATATCGCTGTTCGGCACGGGCTGTCAATTGATCATGCTTCGGACGCCACTCGCAGTCTTGTAAATGTCCATAAGTAAGGATAAGATCCAGGGTTTACACCGTGAGTTGTGGGTTGCTTGTTGCTAGAGTTTTTCTAAACGTTCTGGCTGGTCCTTGTAGGTGCGACCACTGGCTGGCCCTTGTAGGTGCGTCATTTAATAAAAATCTGATTACGGTTTTAGTCTTCATCACCTTAGGCGATTCCTGTCGGAATCTCTGCATTTTTGGTGGTTGATTATCATCACAGTACAGTATACGGTTGATATTTCAACTTAGCTGAGTTAGTGCCATGTTTCAGTCTACAACGTAATAACGCAGTAAACTAATTTCTCGGTAGTCACCACGAGGATGTAACATATCTGCTACAGCTTCAAGGTATGAAATTGCGATAAAGATCAGTCTTAAGTATTTATTGGTGTAAAACAAGTAACGGAAGCCCAGCGAGTTTAGTTTCCGTAATACGGAAGGCAGCGATCTCACGAAAATATCGCACTCCTGTTAGTCTCTTTTGCTGTAGTTTACTTAACTGATTGCTGGCGTCTTGGGACGAAGCTTGATTGTTGTTTTCTTATTTGGGAGCGGTTGACTCGCAGCTTTTGTTAAACCTTTCAAGCTCAGATGCGCTTAGATAGTTAAGCAGAGACCAGCCCCTGCTATTAATATTCACAACCTACCACTTAATTGTACTTGATTTGACCTGCTCTGCCAAGCGAGATTAAAAAACTCCTCCGAAGACGAATGTGAAACGGAATCATGAATAAGACGGAATCATGAATCATGACTAGAGGCTAGTTTGAGGAAGCCGTCACCCTCACAATCTAGACCCGAACCAAAACCCAAGTTGGACCATCGACATTAGTCATATCGAAGATCTTTAACTCGATGCCGGTTACTAGACGGGATCTCAAAAAATGAACCGGGAATTCCCAAAATAAACTTTCTATTATTAAGCAACTTTCTCAGCTCGATGGAAGCTGACTTGCAGTTGTGTAATTTAATACGTTTTATAATAAGCATGGATAAAATAATCGGACATAATTGGATAACCTACGGACCAGAGATAATTTAAGGAAAATTTTGTTCAGTACATAGCGCAAATAATATCTGAAAGCTGTGATGGTCTCAAAGGATATCTATTCAACCCGAAATACAATTGCTTCGAGTTTAGCTTTGCGCTTGTATCGGACGATCTTCCAACGAATAGTTGACATAGTCGGGTTTGTCAATCCAATATTGGGTAGTAAAAATTTAGGGTCCTCCGAAGAACTCAAGTATATACTAGCTGAGGTCTAGGAGGATCGTCTACAGACAGTTGACAACCCCTCCAGAATCTGTGATATTACAGACAACCTCACACAACTAAGTATAAAGTTATCCGTTTAAACGGACTAATACTTTACGGTGAAGATCCAAACGAAAGACATTAAATTTAATCTCATCCAGGATAATATCCGGATTGTTTTCGCGTTTCGCTGCCTTTCTCACCGTAGAATCAACGTAAGTATGCGCTAGAGTGCTCGGTTTTTGACGTCCATTTCCGGACTAATGGCAAATGGGACACGGGAAATTTAGAAGAGTGACTACGGTACATGACGAGCCACTTACTTCTGTTATCGAGTCAAGTAACGTACGGACCATCTTGTTTTGTATACGCCGACGATTCCGTTTATTCTTATGTCTAGTTCCGCATATCTGAGGTACCTCGAGGGTACTCAACTCAGAATACGAGTTAAGCAAAGCCTCTTTTGAGCTCGACGTCAAATCAGAGTTGAAACCACCGACCCTTAGAATATCGATGTTCTCAAGCTCAAAGTCGGTCTCCGCAGTTGCCATAAGGTTAAATTTATGTGGAGTATAATTTAACCACCTCTGGAGAAAGTTGTAAGCACTAAATGCAAATAAAGACTAAACAACTTATTCATTGGCTGACGTAAAGTAAGGACGGAAAAATCACAACCGCGAAAGTGCAGATAGAGCCTTGTGCTCCAATATAGATTGCATTGATTAAAAAAAAAAACTCATTGCGAACTCGGTTCTGTTCCAGGCTAATTAGTCCATTCTGCTAGACAACTACACTGTGATTAGACTACTTCTAGTGCTTAAATCTAGATGTCACTAATTTCACAAAATACCATTAATTTCATAATTATCAACTAAACCACATCTGCTGAATTAATGTTCACCAAACCAATAGGTGAGGTCGTTAATAATTTCAAAATATAAGTTTTGGGCTAGCGAGTTTTTAATATTTACACTGACCCTAATATACTTATGTACATTTATAAAATTCGGGTCACGAAATAATCTTTATTTCGAAATACTTACATGTTTCTTATAAATTAAAATTATGTAAATTTTAATTAAGCTCGATTAAGTTAAATGTAAAATAAGCGCATTACCATTAGAATTATAACTTCTGACACTTTTGGTACTAACTAATGAGTACGAGTCTGCGTCGCATTACCCCTACTTCACCCAAGCTATATCATGGCTAAATATTTTTTTTATTAACTGTAATCTTATAAATAACTTTCCCCTTGCGAGTTAAATTAAAGTTCAACAAAATACTTTATATAAAAATATGAAACATCCGGCCGAGTGTAAAGCCGGATTATAACGAGCAATCTTTATTTAAATATACGTGTCTGATAAATTGGGATCAAAAATCGGGTATCATGACTAATTCCCCATTAAAATTCCCCTACATACAAAAACGTATTTCGAACAAAATACATCTGCATTCACCATTGTGGTAATCACCTGCCCTACATAAATACCGTATACGTTTAATAAAAAACAAATTACCAACTCCAGATGTTTCATGTCTTACTTATAAAACATTAAGATGTATTAAGTACTCTTGCAAAATCTATAAATGGCAACACTTTTACTTTTAATTTTAAGCGCTTTATTTAATTTTTAATTGCGTGGGCACGACGAATTGACACCGCAAATTATTTTATTTTATTATCTCGTAAGTACGTCTTTATAGTGTATACGCGCAGGGCCCACACACTCGATTTTTAATTTTTTATTTTGGTATCTCGAAATATGATTTAAAGGTGACGAATTAAATCTTAATTCATTTGTAAATCGGCCATAATTTTTGAAGTGTGCGCCGCCCGATCTAATCACGATAATTAAATTTTTTTACTGTACCGTTTTTTTTTTCTCATGTCGACTAAAAATCGGGGTTGACCGTATAACTTGGATACCAAACTACCATCATAAAAAATTATTATTGTCTTATTGTTTCTTTTGACGACAACAACAAAGCCATTATCTTTATCTATTGAATGAAATCTTTGATGTGTGCGTATATGTTTAGGAGTTTTTTTTTATGGATTTTCGAATCGTACGAATATAAATTTCTTTATCTGTGCCTTTTTTATGTGATCCAGAATGTAGAAAACAAAAGGAACGCAAAAAAGGAGGCAAGGTAAGAAAACTATAGAAAAAATGTCATTTCTATTTACGGTCAGTAGATTTTTAGCTATATATAAATACATGTTCGTAAACGCAAAAGGAGATAAATCGATTGGAATTTAATGTTATGCGATGCGGGTGGTTGGCATAGATAGATAGGTGTTCTGACTGCGATTCGGGATAAAGAAAGTTTTGTTTTGAAAATTTAATTTGGTAAATTGCTTTTTTGTGTCTATCTCAATGTTTTACTGCCATTTTTGATGATGAAAATGAATGGGTTTGTTGTGTATGCTTTTTTGTATTTTCGGGCTGAAATTATCTTTGTGTATAAACCATACATAGACGAATTGATTTTCTTAATCCTGCTTATTTGAATTTATTTTCGTTTTTGGTATACTGTGTGTTGTAGATGTTAACGATTGATAATCATTATAGATAGCAGCACATAAGTGCATATTATAGGAGTGTTCTATAGGTTTCTTTTTGAAATTTCCTATTAATACTTATTTTGAAACCGTCTTATGTCTTAATAAAACAGGTTCAAATGAATAGTAATCAAATAGTAATTTAAGGTATTCCTGCGAAATGCAAATTTCATAATCCTTGTTTTTGACCAATTATCGCCGGCGTTTGTCTGGCCGTGCCAAAAAGAAGACTTGTGTATGTCTCGGTGTTTGTTTAATTCTCACCGTTTTTTTAACTCTTGAGTGGGTTCAACGGAATTTCCGAATTGATAATTCTAGAAATCTATATAATCTAAATTCTCGGATTTCAAAATCTTACAAAATCTCGAAATTCAAATTGTCGATTTTAAATGAGATTGAATTTTAGCGGTTTTCGCAGCTCCGAGATTACTCAAAATCCTGTGTTTTGAAAAACCTATAGTTTAGAAATCTTGGTTTGCTGTTAAAATTCATATTCAAAAATTCCGGATGAAGTTCAGAAATTTGAGTACTTGAGTATGCGGAATGGAACTTAACCATTATCGATGATGTGATTGCAACACTAACATTTAACTAAAGTTCTGGTTCATTTCATAACCCACTAAGGTAAAATTCGGTATTTATAGGACAGGATTGGTATTATGCTGCGGCCATGCTGAACGTAATTGGGATAGTTTCCCAACCGATTATTTTCGAATTCGGATTGAATAGGTTTTTAGGTTGGGATTTGGATGGTTGATTTTTTAGAAGTTATGGCCATGATGAAGATTATAGGTTATATCTTAACCCGCTATGGTCGTATTCGTTTTGAAGGACCATATTGAGAATATAACATGAATTTTGGCTATAATTTAAAATAGTTTCATACTAAATTGGATTTATTTTAACTCAAGTTCTGTGATTTGGCCTTAGTAAATACATCTTGGCCATTGCCTATAGCCGATTTTGGTAAAATTTGTATTGTAGGATTTGAGTATTGGGATTTTATTATTCATTTGAACGAAGTTCTGGGAATTGAACGACTACATCTTAACCCATTAAAACCCGAACTATGTCCTAGTGGCCCAATTTCTCTGAAAATCACAATTCACGTATATTTCAAGTCGAAAAATGTATTGTGAAAAAAAATTCAATAAGTCATGTCAATGGGGCTCTGGAGCTAGTATGATATATCATACAATGGGCAGAAATAGTATATTTTATATAAGTATTGTTTCACATTTTTTATTTATTTAAGTATTTCTGTTTCTAATGATAAATTTAGCGAATAATAATATAAATAAAACATATTCCAATTCATTTAAAATTGAAGAAATAAGAAATTTTAACACAATAAGTAAGTATTTGAAAATTTTCTTAATTTGGAACGGGATTTATGTAGAAGATTCTCTGCAAGTATTAAGCGAACCAAATCTCTAGTAAATTATAAGAATGGGACCTTTGGATGTTGTTGCCTGTACAAAAACCGTCTGTTAGTAACGGCTCCATTTAACGTGAACGTCATAGCCCGTTGTATGGTCAAACAATTTCTTTTATTTTTTCAATATTTATTATAATTTTTTTTCGAATTATTTTAATATAAAATAAATACACTGTTAAAATTGCACACTTCCATAAATTTTTTGTCCATGAAATAAAATTGTGTGAAAAAACTTCACAAAGAACACTCGCATAAATTTTTGTCCAAGAACTTCACACCGGTGTTTAGAGGACTGTATTTATTCCGATTTAAGAACTTACTTTAGTCAACATTTTAAATAAACTAAGCTGGGACTGACTTTTGGGTTGATTTTAAAAAGGATTATGGACGAAATTCTCAATCCTTTATATGGTCGGTACCCTAATCAATGAAACTCGGATAGTTCTTAACCGATTATTGTCTAATTTGGTTTATAGGAAGGGATTAGTTCTAATACAAATTGTTAACGATGTTTTGAAAGCTGGTCATCCTGGAAGGAACTCGGTTATTTTTCCCCGTTTAACTAAGTATGTGTGAATTGTTATTAAGTATATAAACGGATGTATATTTTTCATATTTTCAGCAAGTGGCCTAAGTGCTTTTGAAATTTAAATCCAGTGTAAAAGAAATGATGCAGCTAAAAAATTGTGGGCCTAGGCTCTAAAAGCGCAGAATACCCCCAGAAATCCATTACTTAAGTTAACTTTCAAAAATCTAAAACAGGATTTTTTTGCTAAGGTATCCGTTTTATCCATTTATGGTTGCAGCACAAAAGTCGTATCCATAGGACTATGGATACGGACCCCACCAACTCCAGATGTTGAAATAATCATTCGTCTTGTTAAAATAGTACGTCCTTCGCATATTCTCGATGATTTTCGTGTATCTAGGGGTGGCCAGCACATGTTCCACCATACATAAGGATAGACTTTACAACGGTACAGATAATGTACCAGCTCCGGTTTCAAACCACATCTTTTCTAAATGACATTTGTATGAAGTGAGTGCAAAGCTGTATAGTATCGCTTGTTTACCCTTTCTAAAATGTTTGGTTTCTAACCCAATTTCAATTTTTGTGTAAAAATGAGCTTAGTGCCTTTCGCGTTGAGGAAACAACTAACTACTCGAAATTTATATTTCTTAGTAAAGAGGACCAAATCCAATCTGAACATACATACTTATGGATAATTTTTTAAACCGTTTGGTACCCACATGCTCTGTTTCTATCAACAATACCTGCTGTGTATAGCGAGTGTATTAAGAAATCCTATAAGTGCATCACTCTATCCAACGTTTAAAGCTTCTTGAAAAGTCGGTGAAAAATTCTGGGAATAATACCCCACGTAGGTTAGATTTGTAGAGAACATCTTCCTAAAGAAAGGAAGCCCCCCTATTTTATCACAGAAAAATTCGCAGGTCTTAATTTGTATCTATTTCTTAGTCCGCTTTTGTACATTCTTGTACATTCGACTTTATTGATGGCACTCCTACATATTTTCTGATAGGTTTTAAGTTCCGCAGAATACCCTTTTGCTTTTACTTGCCCCTAAACTAGCTAACTTTATTCAGGGCAGGCAGCACTTAGAAGAGGTAATGTTCGTAATCCTGGCTGATTCTATCATGCAGCCTCTTCAATTTCCCTCCGGTGGCTTAAATTTTTTCAGTTTTTCCTTATATTTACCATCATTTATCCTGCTGTGATGCCTATAAAGGCATTCCGGGTAGCCGAATGGATGTCGAGATAATAGGTCAAATATTTTGGTGGTCAGAAAACCTCCAATCCTTAACCATTTGAAGAACAAGCGAAAGTCACTTCTAGAATCTCCTTCTGAGGTCAGATTGATATTTACTCAATATTCTTGAATAAGAACTAAATCCCCTCCCGATTTGAACAAACTGAAAAGGAGTGCTAACGATGCAGGTTAGCAACCACCGAGGTATACTTGCTATAGCATCCATAAGGGCTGGTTTTTGTCCAGGTGCAAGCAACCTAACCAGTGAAATTTGTAGTACGTCAATGGAGAAAAAATTTAAATACCTGGGGTCAGTTATAACATGGTTGAATAATATGCAGGCAGAAATAAATGTCCAAATCACTGGCGGGCAACTAGTGTTCTATGCCAAATCAAAATAATTGCGATCTAAACATATATCGCAGTCATACAAGCTCGCACTTTATAAGTAACGCACTCATAAGACATGTGCTGGTTTTCAGAAGCGAGAGCTGGACCATGACCTCTAACGATTGTGTAGATTGTTATCTACCTTCGAAAGAAGGTCACTCGTTAAATCTTTGGTCAAATTAAAGATGCGTACAATTAATATCGGATTCGTATGAACCACGAAATAAAGCAACTTCTCGAAGGTATAGCGATATCATTCGATTCATCAAATCCAATCGAGCTACTTGACTTGATCACGTTGCAAGGTCTCCAAAACAACGGATGATCAATATGGTGTTCCATCAACAACCAGCTGGTGTGCGTCGTGAAGCAAGACCCCGACTGGATGGAGGGCCATAGTGCAGTCGGCAAAATCCCTTCATAAGATGTGAAAGTTAGAGAGAGAGAGAAATAGAGAGTCAGTGGAGAGAACATCATTTACTAGGTTCTCTATAAATAGTATACGATATCTAGAAAATCCTCAGACGGGCCCAACGCTTTGCATTGGAATAATAAATATCAATTTAGATAGGCCTGATAAAATTTATAAATAATTCCATCGTTGTTTAATTACTCTGTTTGAACGCTATCATACATTTTAAATCAAGTAATAAAAATTTCTTTGAACAATTAACAAATGTGTCATACCGGCCTTGATGCAAACTGCAGCAGTCAGTCAGACCTTTATTTCTGTTCGTATAGTGTTTTTAGAAACGGTCTGTTGAAATTGCAGCTGTTACTGCAATGAAATATTTTCTACTTAAAATTCAATAATTTGCTTTCTCGGACAACACGAAGTCTGCTTCACTAGACGTAAGTATATGAAGTTATCCCACAATTCTATTTCTTCGATATTCTCTATTTTCTTATCCCAGAAAATAAAAAAAAACTCATCAGGCATCACTAATCAATGAAAAAAACCGATTTGTTCTTGGTTAGCCCAGCTCAGAATTTATTAGAATTCACGTTAAATACAAAAACTAAATTCGTTCTTTTTAGATTTTCCGAATTTTAGCCATGAAACCATTACGTCTAAAGAACTCGCTATAGTTTTACTTTTAGGAAAATTAGAAAAAATTCTTTCCGTGGCAACTTTGCGAAATTCTGCATTTGGCCAGATATATCCATACAACTCGTATATGACCTAAAATTTCATTTAAATTTGACAAGTTATGTCAAGTTATTAGTCGAATTAAGGTTATGTGGTTCGCAAAGTTGTCACGGAACGAATTTTCCCTAATTTTTCTTAAAGTAAGGCATGCGTGTGGCCATCTCAAAATTACATACCCGTAATTCGATAAATTTATATTTTTATCGTGGCAAATTTAATTGTAATTTTTGTTTAAATACAAGTTGTATGGATATATCTGATCCAGGGGCTCGATTCTGTGTCGGTGATAATAATAAATGATAAAATTATCCTCGATAAAATATAAATTGCGATTCCGAGTTGGTAATATATGAAAAATAAATGCCAAATTTAGTGAAAAAACCAAATATTTTATCACACACATTTTGTCGATGAGAAATATTTATCACGGTATTAAAAATTGATTTTTTGTGTTCTTATGTCAATTTTTTGAAATTTGCATATATCAATTGTTAAGATCATTTTAAGTAATCTATATATTATAGAACAAATTTAAATGGACAATTTAAAGCATCGTAGGGCAACGCGGAATAATGACCAGAATTTGAATTTTTTTATTTTGACGTTTCTCAAAATCAGGGCATGTTCGATTTAAATTATTTGATTTAAATCATTGATTAAAATCATTTATTTAAATCATAAGGTCAGTATCCAGCTCGCGCTAAGATCAATTTTACATGGAAATTAGACGTAAAATTTAGCTAGCAAAATAACAAAAAAATATTTAGCTCGCGATTTCGCAGATGCGGTACGCAGCTGAAGCGAAAAGTTTGTAGTTATCTCATTCATATATAGAGTGCGCTAGTGAAAACTTTACAAACGTTTTCGCAGCAATTTATCTGCCTAGAACGATAAAATTGAGATAAATGTTGACAGCACAACGTGAAAACTATTTTTTTTTAATGGATAAACTACTTAAATAATTCTATAGATTATGAAAGTTTCGAATATCAAGAAGAATACTTGATTGACTACAAAGAAGTGGGTACAGAAAATTTAGAAAGTGGAAAGAGGAAGCCAAAACGGGAATTTTAACTTTTAATTTGAAATGTTTATAAAAATACTTATTAAATAGTCGATTGAACTATATTTTTATTTGTTGTAGGAGAAATAAAACAAACGTCAAAATTTATCTCTACACAAACTTTTTAGCTTACAATTTATCTGCAATTTAGTGGAGACTTGTGGAGACCGCATTAAAATGTATCTTAGCGCGAGCTGGACACCTAGCTATATTGGCAAAAAATATAAGAATTCTTTTAAAAATCAACGCATTTAAAACTTAACGAAGAAACTTAATTTCGTAAATATGGTAACACTAAAAAACCTCAAAACTTCGATAGAAATAGAAACTTAATTTCATATTATTTGGTGAATCACATAGTTATTAAAATATAATCTGTCAAATTGTCAATTACATATTTTATTTTTCACGTTTTAAAAAGTTAAACAAAGTTGAAGGAAAATGATAACCCCCATTTGCGGGGCAGCAGTTTCGCACGAAGACGTCATAATAAATATGATGTCCTTTGAATGGTGGAAATCGATATTTGCTTTACACCAAGGATTTGATAGCGACGTTAGACGAATATAAAATCCATCAAATGACAACAACTACTGCTTCATCAGCGTCGTTCTCAACCTTTGGGTTAGTTCGTTCAACAAAATTACACGCCCTGCTCAAAATAAATCGAAAGCAAACACTGAACTGAAAATAATAAACAATTTGCTCCGACGTCTTGCGTGAAATATTTTAAGTAATTAATGTTTTTCGTTTTGCACAAGGAATTGGATTTACTGAATAAATGATAATTCGAACGGATAAACATAAAATGAAAATTTAAATGAAACCTTTTTTTTCATTATCATTATCACCGACATAGAATCGAGCCCCAGGGCTCAATTTTGTAAAGTTGCCACGGAACGATTTTTTTTAACTTTTCTAAAAGTAGGGCATATGTGTGCCATATTAAAACCACTTTGCCGCAACGAGACAAATTTATATTTTTATCGTATCAATTTTTAATTTAATTTTATTTAAAGTACTTACGAGTTGTTTGAATTTATCTGGCCCGGGGCCCAATTTCACAAAGTTGCCTCGGAACATTTGTTTTTTTATAATTTTTCTAAAAGTTAGGCCTGAGTGTGGGCTACTTAAAACCACATAGCCGTAATCCGAAAAATTTATATTTTTTTGTGGCAAATTTAAATAAATGTAATTTTAGTGCAAGTGCGAGTTATATGGATTGATGTGGCTCAGTGGCCAATTTCGCAAAGTTGTCGCGGAACGATTTATTTTTCTAATATTTCTACAAGTAAGGCATGACTGTGACATCTCAAAACTTCATAACCGCAATCTGACAAGTTGATAATGTATCTTTATTGTGCCAACTATCTTTCCCGTGTCAAATGTAATTATAGTTCGTTCAAATACGAGTTCTTTAGATATAAGTAACGGTTGCATGACTAAAATTTTCAAAATTTAAATGGAACGAATTTAATTTAAAGCAGGGCTAACTTCACAATTACTGTTTATTTCGCATCAATTTAAACAAATTCTGTGCTGGGCTAACTTCACACCAGAACTAATGGGGTTTTGTATTGATTCGTGTTGCCTGATGATTTTATTTTTGTTTTCTGGGATAGAATCGTGTGATAACTTCATATATATACGTTTTCACTAGTACAATCTTATATTTTCTAGCTATCAATTCCAGCGGCAGCATCATTTAGCCAAACGGGTCTTCTTCTAGTTAATATTTTCTCGAGCCAAAATGCTTGATTTCGTAAAGATTATAACTTTAATCTAATTTATCTTATACTTCAATTTGACTAGTTGATCATATGATTGATTCTATTTTAAAATAATCGCTCGTGTTGACAATCGATTAAATTGCTAATTAAAATCGGTTCTGTTTGGGATAAGTATACTTAATTAAATCAAGACAAATCATTTATCTAAAATATTAAATTTGTTTCCTGTCTACAAATTAAAACACTTTTCATGTTCTCGAAATGATTGTATAATTATCTAATTTAAATAGAGATAAAATATCACTCTGTAATTTATCATAATATTTTTTAAAATTTTTTCAAAGTCAAATCTGCATAAGTAAGTGAGATTTACTTACTTACTCGTCCATTATTAAATGCAGCCAATCAAATATCATGACAAAACGTCTCACAAAATATATGTATATAAGTATGAGTGACTTAAGTAAGCTATATAAGTTCATTAGTGCCGGCTAATCTTATCTTTGAATATATTTATTTGATGATGTCATCATATATCTTTTCGTAATTATATCACATGCATAATATAAGATACTTTCACTCGTATTCTTTTGAGTACACCACAAACTGTTACACAAACATTTAACGGACGGTATACAAAGAACTCTTTCCACTCTATAGCTGTGCTTACGCTTCTTTGTGTCTGTTCGAGACATTGTGTTACCTTGAAATATAACAAATCGATGGTTAATAATTTGATTTGATTTGCTTTTTTTTCAAGTAGTTCTTTCATGAATTTCACACTTACTCATTGTGTACAGTACTTACTTACCTAAGTTTCTGTATATGGATATACGTTTTCTGATGAAATGATTAATGACACGTCGTCTTAAGCCATTTCTTTGAATTTTAATGAAACTTGATTTAAAAAATAAATACTTTGGCTTAATAATTCGTTATCGATTTGTTTAATCAATATTTAAGACTAATAATTTGTTTGTTTTTGTTTTGTTTCAGGTAAGCCGTGTATTTTATTCAACAACGGAAATACTCAACGAAGGTGGTATTTTATAAGATTTAATTAAACGGGCGATTTTCGATAGACGACATTTATCATCGAGCATCTCTCGTAAAATACCTTTCTAAAATATCAATTAATCCCCTATGACTTAGGAGGAACAAATTAAGGCCGTGTAATGACAGAATAAGTAGTATAAATTTCACGTTTTAATTATGTTTGCTAATTAAAAAAAAAAAAAACGTGAAAATAAAAGAAATTTTTAACGATGGCAATAGATTTCAATGACCATTAGGAGTTGTGCCAAAACTCGTAAAAAATGATTTTTCTTTCGGCTCGTTTATATCGAGAGGGGGGGACGGAAACACCATAAACGCATAAAACTGTAGTGAACTCGAAATCTAATCATCATATTGATGTAGTAACATAAAACCTACCTTTTATTTTATTTTCATCTAATGCAAATCAAATATCTTTTATGTATCTTATGTGTGTACCTTCATAAATTTGTTTTTGAACGAAAACAATGAACAATTTGAATAATCAATTTTCCGTATACGCTGTTGTATGTACATATACGATACGAGCATACACAATAACCATGCCTAAACCAATTTTAAAACAGAAATTCTTAATAAAAAAATCTTCTATTTTCTTAGTTTTCTATACATTTTCTTTATCAGCAGTGACTCGAGCCAGCAGCACCCACACATAAAATTATTTCTTTGACTTTGAAATTTTATTTTATTTTATGTTATTTTTTTCAATGATCTTGATCTTTTTTATTGTATACGGTTCTATTATTATTCTTATTGTTCGTATGGATTTAATGATTCTGTTTAATTTGAGTGAATTAGAAAAAAAATAGGAAATCTCTCTTTTATGTTGACGGTGATAATTTCTGATGCCGGTTATTGTTTGCTATTTGAATAAAATGCAAGCGAAATGATTTATTATATATAGGATAAATTATGTGGGGGTTGAATTGTTTATGTGGTTCAGATATTGTGTGATCAAATGAGATTTATTATTATATGGAAATTAGGTTAATGGGATCAGTGTTTGGTTTGAGAAGTATCCTTCTTAATATGGGCGTAATCGACCGCTTCCGTAAAGTGCATGTTAATTAAATTAAGTATCCGTTTTCTGTTCTTAATCAAAGCCAAACATTTATTCATAAAACGGAACTGAAGTATGTTCAATTCCAAACGATAATGCTAACGCTGTACATTCTGTAAAAAAAGTTACGGGAATTGTTCATTTAAAAAGCCCGCTTAAAGAGTAAAGGGATGAATTTTTTTACAATCTTAACGTGAAGTTTGATCGTCATCTGTCATGTAGTTTGTTTACAGTGCTCTATTTCGTTATTTCGTTTCCGTGAGTGAGTTTTACGATTTTTCTTACGGTGAATCAACTTTATCAAAAACTGGTGCATATGAGTGGTACTTGGCATTCAAAAGCGGTCGAGATATGATGGAAGATTTTCCTCGCTCTGGTCGGCCATCAACGTCTTCATTTCAAGTTAATATCAATAAAGTGAAAGAAATGGTGACGGAAAATCATCATTTAGTTTCGGAACAGGTAGCCGCTGAACTTTCTGTGTCTCACAAATCAATTCGTACAATTGTAAATGATTGTTTGGGCATGAAACGCGTTACCGAGTCAATTCCGACCCCACATTCATAAAAGGCATTATAACTGGTGATGAGACATAGGTTTATGAGTTTAACATGCAAACCAGTCAAGAAGCTTCGGGATGACGCCTTTCAACTAAGCTGAAATCGGAAAAACACGTGAAAGTCGATCAAAAGCCTAGACAATGTCGACTGCATTCTCTGATTATCGCGGTGCACTCGGAATTTTTGCCAGAACGTCAGACGGTAAATAAAGAATATTATTTGGGCGTTATGCGGCGTTTCAGAGAACAAATTCGTCAAGAATGGCCAAGTTTTTGGAAAGAAAACTCATATATTTTGCACGATCCCAATGCACCAGCTCACAAGGCTATCATTGTGAACGAATTTCTAGCACGAAAACTCAACCAGTATCATCGACCAACCACCCACCGTATTCACCTGATATGGCTCCGACATTCGTTTTCAGACGATAGAAGTCGATTTCGGAAAGTACATTTAAAAAATGCTTTGATGATTGGATTATCCGTTGGCATAAGTGTATTATTTCGGGAGGGGTTTACTATGAAGGCGATACAGTAAATTTGAAAGAATAATAAATATTTTATGTTTTATTGACCAACAGAATATATACTTATGTATCTATTTTGTAGGGCTAGGTCAAATAAACGACGTACTTTGTAGGGGAAACTTCGTACGACAGGTTTCTGTCCTGCGATAATTTAATCAGTTTTTTTTATAAATTAGTCCAAATTAGTAAATGTGTTCAAACTTAGGACTTGGCATGCCATACTTCATCATTGTATGTTCAGAGCAGTTGTATCTCTCTCTCTCTCTCTCTCTCTCTCTCTCTTACTCTCGCTCTTACTCTTTTTTTCTCTCTCTTACACTTTTTCTCTCTCTCTCTTCCTCTCTCTCTTTTTCTCTCTGTTATTCTCTCTCTTCCTCTCTCCTGCACTATGGTCCTCCAACCGTCTCATCGCCCTCGTCCTCCAGTTTCGACATCCTAATATGGGTAGATCTTGTTCGACGTCGTCACGCCAGTGCAGTCAGGATATTCCTTCATAACGCACAACGGCTGGTTATTGATGGAACACATTGTTGATCATCCGTTGTTGTAAAGACCTTGCAACGCGGCCGAGCCATCTAACACGATTGGATTTGATGAATCCGACGTTATCGCTACCTCCGAGGAGTTGCTTTATTTCCTGGTTCATACGAATCCAATATTTGTTATTCGCAACTTTAAATGAACGAAAGATTGAACGAATGACCTTCTTTTCTACAATTGTTAGAGGTCAGGATCCAGCTCTCGCTTCTAAAAGTCACAGGTCTTATGAGTGCTTTATAAAGTGCGAGCTTGCATGACTCGATAGATGTTTAGATCACAATAATTTTGATAGGGTGTAGAAAACCCGTTGTCCGGCAGCGCCAATTCCGGGGTTTTCCATGGAGATGTTCCTGGATGTTGCTAAATATTTGGTTTTACTATACTGTTCACCTCCAAACAAAGACTTCTTGCGCCGCAATCGAGCGGTATGAAACTGTCCTTGATTTCGCTAGGTCTTTGGCCAAGAAGCACGATATCATCTGCATATCCAAGAATTTGACCTGGAGTTTCGATGTATCTCCCTGTTGAACACCAGATGTTATTTCAAAGGAGTCTGACACAGTTCCTTCAATTACGATTAGACGTTGTTAATTTACACAGAGGTACGAGTTTCTCTGCTTAAGAAACCCCCCGAACGACCTATCGACTTCTAGAGGCCGGTTCTCTCAGTCAACACGAAGCAGCATAATAGGGTAGGGAGGATTTTCCAACAGACAAAGCCTCTCTTCACTCGGAGAGACCTCTAGGTAATCTCCTACAATTCACACTCCGACAGCTTGAGACCAGCGAAGTGCCACGGAGATATAGTCTATAGATTTTACGGTCGCCCTCAAATGGACGACACATATGCTGGACTCGCCTTCGACCCTGTGGATGTCCTGCCAAGGAGATGATGAAGAGTGACAAGCCCAGCCTGCAACTGTGGAACCAACACGAAATGAGACTCCCCTCCCAACATACCGACCCGGAAAGAAATTTAGTACTTCATCTTATATAAAAAAAAAAAAAAACTAAATAGGTAAAATAACCAGGTGAGGTTAGGTTAGGTTAGCGTGGCTGCTATCGCACACTTAGGTCAATAATGGCCCATTGTGATACCACAGGATCCAATCTTTCCTTACTCCCGCTGAAACCATCCGGAGCTACTTATGTAGCGTAACTACCAGCCCTGTAAAATAACCAGGTTAGTAACGGAACAAAATAAAGTCAGGCCTGCACAATAAAATATGCCTAGTTGGGATATCGATGTAATATGGTAATGCGGCCAAGTTGCCTATAAAAATTTCACCATACAAATTTAGGCAAGTCATAAGCAAGGCCGCCTGCCTATTAAAACTAGTTTCGGCGTTCACTCGCCGAGATCTTATGCAAATAACTGTGTGACTAGCACCAAAAAATAATCAACACCAACCACCAACTATTGAATTGACGTGGTACATAGCAACACCCCGTTGAAATGCAAAATATCCAATATCTTGTTTGACCACCCAAGTTATTTTCACTTCTAATCCAAATCAATTATATGTTTTTATACATTTTCTTCCTTTTTTTAAATGCCACAAACAACTCGAATGATTTACAAACTTTTTTATTTTCCACAAAAAAAAACAAACTTAATATTACCAAAAAATTCAAAGCTCAACTTTACAACATCTAGTCAAAATCGGCTTTACAATTCAAATTCCAAAAAAAACTTTATTCTTTGAAATTTAAAACTAGTTGAGTTTTCATATTCACACCGCCCAACAATCCATACACGAAAACCACAAAAATACTCTTCTCTATTCTTAATGGTCGCACACACGCACAAGGTGCACGTTGGTCTTGCTCTCCAAATTATTCGACGTTTACGCAATACTGTAGGAGTGTGCAAAACGTAAACCAGAGTATAAAGACCAATTAACGCTCAAAAAAATAAAATAGTGGCAATGCCCGATGGTAGATGGCAGTACCATCAGCAAAACGTATTAATTATTCGAGGGTAAAGAAATTTTGTAGAAATAAATACAAAAAAATAATCACAGGTGAGCGTAACGTTATGACCCCGAAAGGAGTTGTAGCAACAGTTTGCACTTAAGTATATTTGAATATTAAAAGCACCTGATCGCTGTCCATGTCTGCATCTCTGTAAGCTCTAACGTCGGATATGCTGGTGGAGTATCTGTTAGACACCATGATCGATTTGGTTTTCCGTTCTTCAATCATTCGATCTCCACGTTACTTTGTGGGTTATCTTAATTGGGAAGAAACGTACTTGATGTTGTACATTATTGCTAGACGGTGACGAGTTGGCCGTTGTTATTACTAGTTAGGTGCAGGCTGTTAGGACCGATGTGCGATGTATTTTCTGCACTCCTGCCGATTTTTGCATTAAGGTTGTCCACGATGATTTTGATGTCGTCGTGCGGTAAGTTATTTATGACTTCTTTCCATCTTGTTATTAAATTTCTTAGTGCGAAGTCTGACAGTACAAATCCGCATGTTGATAGGGTGGAAGTCGATAATATCATCCTTCACGTGCTGATGGAAGATGAAGTCAGTAGTCACGAAGGAGGCTAGAATTTTCTAAGCAGTTGAAGTCAAATTGACGTTGAAGACAGACAATTTGAATTTAGTTTTCCGGCTTAAAATCAGGCGATGCTTGTCGAACCATGAGAGTAAAACTTTTAGATCATAATTGATCATCGAAATAACGTTACTGGGAGAATTCCCACAATAAGCCAGAGCTATGTCATCAGCAAATTCCAGCTGAATAACCATGAAGATTCAATTTAAACACAGAGTTAGTTATGAATTGAGACAACACATCCAACGTTATTAATTGAGTATTTAAGGTAAAGCACAATTAATTGAAAAACTTCATAACTGGGGTCATAAAAAATGACACTGGAGTCATAAAAAACGTTGTCGGATCGGAATGTAAAGGCAATTTGAAACTATATGACGTGTTGCTAGAGTCAAATAAAGCACCTAAGTTTTAGCAACACTGGTAAAATAACAAACTCATTAGCAATTTCTAAATCGCTCGTAAGAAGTTCTCTGTTCTGTGCTATATTAAGTATATTTGACTAGTGACGTTTTAGGTTTACGAGTTAGAATTTCGTTCACTAAAATCCGTTTTTTTGTTTTTTTTAAAAACCTTTCCTATATTTCCCTCTTGTTATGTGTAAAGGGCTTGTACGAATAGGCCCGGTGTACTTACTCCTACAGTCCAATTACTCGATTAATTCGTTCGAGACAGTCAGGTGTTGACCGCAACGTATACGCACTCCATCTTTCCATTATTATCTTCATCCAATTATCATTTTCTACACCAAATGATTAGAAATGTATTATTTCTTATGTTAAGAAATCTCAAAAATCTATATTCTTTTACTGTCACTATTCACGAAATAATTTCAATTAAATTTTTTTTTTCAACCAATCATATTGCTCCAAAATGACGTTCTGCATTTTTCACAAGAAATGGTTGGTCGAAAAAATTGTTTGAATTAATGAACAAAATTATGAATCCGGCCTTAAATTGTGAACTTTTTTAATACAAACTTGCTACTAGGCCTTTTGTCGTACTTATGAAAATTTCGACTAAGTAAATTAAAAATGTGCGTAAGCATATTGTTTATCGGAATTTTATGTGTCAACGCAACCGAATCAATTTATCAAAATATTTTGAAGGTCAAGATTAATTTTTTTCAAATCAGTCAAATCAATGTTGACGTACTTAAAAATTATTGTAATAACCTTTCACGGTTCGGCCATCATAGTTCGGGTTTTAGGCCCAATTTAGGTAAAAAATCATATTTACTTTAGAATTCTTAAACAAATATTCTTGTGTTAAGGAAAAGTAAAATATCCATCCCATCTAACAGAACCCGATGAAAATCCAAAAAAATATTTGTTTTGTTTATAAAAAGCGTTTATAAAAAGTAGAAAATAGACAAAAAAATTATTTTCTATGTACATAAGAAACCGTTCGAAAAATGCTATTTATTTTGCTCGGATTTAGCAACATGTACACAAGTTAAAAAGTAAAGTACTTAAAGGCATATCAAGAAGCTTTTTGTTCCATTTTATAAAATATCAAGACATTTTAATTTTTTGTGTCATTTTTTAAGATGCTATGGATACTAAAAAGACCAGAGACTAAATTTGTATATCAACATATGTAGCAGATGTATAACAAGATTACCTACCGAGTATACACAAGACCATTTTAAACATTCATGATATTCTAAAATCCAATTATTATCGAAATCTTTTTTCATATTTGTTGTAATTTCGTTGTAGAAAATATCTACATAATTTGAATTTATAAAAGTTTAATGAACTTATAATTAGAAGTTTACGTATATTGGGAAACATTTTCGTCGTTTCGTTTTTAAAATTTGCAATCATATACGAGTAGATATAAAGTATGGCTCCGAATACAAGTCAATTAGAGGCTATATAAAACGACGAATTTTTATACCCTTGAAATATTTTATTTATTTTTCTGAGAATATCTATCCTATAACTTTATAAAAATCGTAATATAACATCAAACGAAAAATTTCAATCTGTGGTGGGTCTCACTTTGATTTGTTTTATATACAGTCAAATACTTCCGTTGAAACCGCATGATAAGGAAAATCATTTATATAATTCATCATACACTTTCGCGTTAAACGCGCGTCAAAATAACGGTACGTACATAAATCATATTCATATATATATATATATATATATATATATATATATATATATATATATATATATATATATATATATATATATATATATATATATATATATATATATATATATATATACTCATATACACTAAAAGGCCAAAGGATATCACATATATATTCATATATATATATATATATATATATATATATATATATATATATATATATATATATATATATATATATATATATATATATATATATATATATATATGATATCCTTTGGCCTTTTAGTGTTGACTGCTTTTTAGATTACTTACTGCTGGCACTATTTTCTCTAAAATAATTTATCTGGCTCAACCACACTCGAAACAGGTTCGGAATTGCATGGGAATTATAGATACGAATATCGATTGATTTGAGTTCTATATCCTATTCAACGACTTGCTCATGCACCAATTATGTGAAAAGCCATACGCGTGGTAAGATTGAGGTGGTTCGTGTAGTCACCTCACGTAAATCATGATCGTTTTATTTGATTGAGATGTGCGGAATTGTCGCGTAATCTATTTCTAGACAGTACTTATACTGCGGAAGATTCATAAAATGATTTTTGAACTGAATTGGGATTCTAGCAAATTAAAGTTTTGGTGAGGCTGAATTTGGCTGGGTCATCTCTCAACAAATTGTTTCAGCCGATGACTAATCGCCTACCTGCTATCCTCTTCCCCCTTTTTTATGAATTTCTCCGTATGATGACTAACAGTTGGTTAGACAATCGTTAGATTAATTTTTATTGCCTATTTTTGTCCCTCCTTCTTTTATTTATTTTTTGCTTTTTCTTCCTTTATATAACATTTTTACTTTTACAAATCTGTAGATACTCCTGATGATGACCTAACAAGTCGAAATCGATCGAGTGATTTTTTAAACTTTTTGAACAAATTTTTTAATTAAAATATTCAAAAATATAATTTTGCGAAATAAAAAAACAAGTGTTTAATAAAATGTGTTTATTAAGTGTAAGTGTGTTTCGCCAAGTGCCTACGGCAAATATTGTAAAAAGTTCCAAAATACAGGCTGGGCCATTTGTTGGTCCTTTTTTAACTGATGAATTTTAGTACTTAATGTTATATGTTCTTGAAAAAATTCTTTGACATATGAAAAGTCAAAAGTATGGTATTTATCATCATAGAGTCGCTCACAACAGAACACCACATTTTGATTGTAAATGTTTGTAATGAATCAAGCACATCAACCCGGCATCGTTTACAAGAACTAAACATTTCACGAATTACATTACGACGGATTTTGCATGTTGATCTTCATTTGCATCCATACTAAATTCAACTAACTCTAGCTGCTTGATCGAAATTAAGGATTTTCATTAAAAATCTTCGTTAGCGATGAAGCTCATTTTCTTCTCAATGGGTACGTCAATAAGCAAAATTGTCGAATTTGTAGAGCGGAGAATCCACATGTTATTCACGAATCAGAAGTTTATCCTCCAAGAGTCAATGTTTGGTGTGGTTTATAGGCTGGTGGCATTATTGGGCCGTTTTTCTTTGAAAATGAGCACGAAATGCCCTTACAGTGAAAGGGGAACGTTATGGCAACATGTTAACTGGATTTTTTGTGGCCTAATTGGATGAAACCGTGTCAACGACCTTTGGTTTCAACAAAACGGGACGAAATGCCACGCAAGTCGTGCAACAATCCATTTATTGTCAACAAAATTTGCTGATCGCATAACTTCAAGAAATTGTGAAGTTCCTTGGTCACCAAGAAGTCCGGATTTAACACCACTTGATTATTTTTCGTAGGGTTATTTGAAAGGTAAGGTGCTTGCTTATCATTCACAAACAATTCAATGACTTAAAAACCACATCCAAGCTGAAATTGAAGTCATTAATCCGCTTTTGTTGGAAAGAATCATTGAAAAATTTGATGTTCGGATGCAGGTCCACGAAGCTTTGGCATGCATAAATGGCAACCACCCTTCCTTATCAATAAAAAATTTTGATTTTTCATCCCGAAATGTGTGTTTTATTTACAAATGAAAAAATGTTTAAGAAAAGTATCTCCAATTATCCAATTAACTTCGGTTGTTTCGAGAAAGGTTTAATTTTTTAATTAATGAAATATTTTAGAAAAAGGCTGCTAACTTTGGCTTATGTATCTCTAACATGACACAAGAGACATTAAAAATACAATGCGAGTTTATGTTTCCGATCACCAGTGGGAATCGAGCTCGGAACCGTGATTAACTAACTCTCCTTAAGAAGGTGAGAACAAATCCAAAAATTCCAATATTAAAATTAGGTCATAGATTGATATTCATTGAAGGTAAGTGTATACTCATACAGGCGCGCACTAAATTTCCGGGTTTCACACATAGATGGTGCTAGCGACACATCTAGTTGCTATTTATGCCAGAAGTTGTATTTTGTTCGTAGCGTAGACAGTTGCTAACAATAACCAGTTGTAATATCAGCACACATCGCAATGTAAAAAAAAAATGTCTAAGAACGAAAATGTCGAGTTTTGTGCCAAACAAACAGCAATTGCGGGAAGCTTTACTTTTCTGACCACTTCAAACACGACTCGCCAAGGTATTCCCAAACGTTTACCTGCTATGTGAAAAATCCAAAAGATTGAATGATTTGACTGAGAGACAGTAGGAAAATCGAAGAGCAACTTGCGAAATTTTGCTTTCTCGGCATGAAAAAAGTGCTTCCTGCGTCGAATTGTTGCGGGAGGTGAGAAGTGGATCTTCTCTAAGAATCCCATACGCAAAAAGTCGTGGCTTTCACCTGGTGAATCATCAACTTCGACGGCACGGCCAAATCTCTTTCAAGACAATGCTCTGCTTTTAGTGGGACCAGAAAGGAATCGTGTACTATGAGCTGCCGAAACGCGTCGTTTTATCGTTGTAGTATTCATGTATTGCCAGACAGATGGCAAAAATGTGGAGATAGCGAAGGACAATACTTTGAATAAACCATTTTGTTTATATTTTTATTGAAATATTGCATTTTTCAAAAACCCGGAAATTTAGTTGCACACCTAGTACGCAATCGGCCTGATTTTTGTTTATTTATTTAATATTACAATTGGTTCAGAGATCACAAAATAATCCATCTATCTTAAATTAGTTTTTCGGTTTATTATGAGTATTAATTACTCATTTTACAATAATTTTTTATTCTAATTGGAGCTCCCCAGCTCCAGCGGTTTCTGCTTTTGGAGTCTCTCATATGAAGGATATCTGCATTTCCATGACGGGATAGTCGCTGTACGTATTTCCTTGCTTGTTTCTTTATTTCATCGGTGACATTTATTCCATTTTCAAGTCCTTATGAAGGTTGTCGTTCCTAATGCACCATGGTACATTCACAATTCCTCGCAGCACATTATTTTGGAAGTATTGTATCATTTGTACATTGGTCTTGTGCCCAGAAGTCGGGTACCATAGGTCCCTAGTGGTTTTAGCATTTGCCTACATTTAAGAAATTTGTTGTGTATTGAGAGCTTAGAACTTCTACCCATGAGCAAGTACATTTTGCCGTCCCTCTGACAAAGTGGTCAGCATGCTTGCTCCAGCGACCGGACGCCCCGGGTTCAATTCCCGGTGGTGACAAGGAAGAAAGTTTACGGCTGGTTTAGGATCAATGAATTAATCACTCATTATCCGAAATGAAAATATGATTATGAAACCTCATTTAAGTCGGCCAAATCCCTTGATGAGATATAGTGCCATAGAGATAGATAGATAGAGAGAGAGAGAGACAAGTACATTTCCCTATAATTGATGTTTAACTCATTTTCTTTCTTTTAGGTGTGTTATTTTTACCTTTGATTAACATCGAGGGTCGTGCCAAGCTATTTAGCAGATGGAATTTGGTTTGAGTTGAAAACCACAGGAACGCAGTTTACATTTTGGTTTATAAAGTTGATATACGCAGTTATTTGCCTTAATGCCATTTTTTGGTCCAGTTGCTCATTGTGTTAACTGCATTTTGAACTTTGCTTGGTGCTTCCGATATAGCGTTTCCAACTGCGACCCATCAAAATATTTTGTCATAGTTTTCGACCAAACCAGCCACAATTTTGAATTTTTGGGAAGCAGTGTAGAAAGGGTAAGAAGTTCCACAGAGGAGTTTTACCAGATGACGGCATCCAGTAGTTACATCTTAAAGAAAGAAAAGAAACCGTGCCTTAAAAAAAGTTTGTGTGAATTGAAAAAAAAAATTGGTTTTTGCGAAGGAGAACTTAACAAAGTACATGTCTAAATAGCCTTCTCAAATAAGTTTTATGTATAAATATTTTTAAAGCCTTTTTTGTAAAGCATTATATAAATAAAGAACCATTTTTTATCAATATACTTATGTCATAATTTTTATTTCCAAATATTCAATATACATCCTCGTATTTTTTTCGGAAATGATACCCATTATAAGTATTTCGTACTTTGAATTAAAATTGTTCTCTTTTTCTTATGACATAAGTTTCAGTCATTTACAAGCTATAATTGTGCTTCAGTTTTAAGAGCTGGATGTCGATAAGCAACATTTATGCGATTGCCTTCTATTCTGTTTTCAAATGAATAAAAATGCTGCTCAAGCTATGGAATTGATTAATTCGACTTTGATTAAACTTTCTGTGAGCCATTCAAGAGTAAAAAAGTGGTTTGCAAGATTTCGTGACGGCAATTTTAGTTTTGAGGACGATCCACGTCCAGGTGCAGTAAACCAATTTGGAGACGAAGAACTTAAAGTTTTACTGGATCATCAAACTCAAAAAGAGCTTGCAGAACAGTTAGGAATTACTCACCAAGCAATATCACTTCGATTGCATGCAGAAGAAAGAAAAATGGGTTCCTCATAAACTGGCCGAAGAAAACAAAAACCGCAGAGTTGACATCTGCAAGAATTTACTTTCTCGGTGAAAAAAGAAGAATTTTTTGCACAAAGTCGTTGGTGATGAAAAGTGGATATTGTACGATAATCCTAAACGCAGAAATCCATGGATTGATCCATTCCTGCCATCAACATCAGTTGCAAAAAATGAATATTCATGCCAAGAAAGTGTTACTGTGTGTCTCTATTTATTTATTTTTATACAATCTACAATTTTGCAAAACCGCAAACGCCATTTTGAGCATAACTGAGGGTGCAGTTCTAGTTTTCTCTAATAGTTTTATGTGTAATTTACAAAGGCAATTATAAAATGGATGTAACTCATAACTCCATTCATTATCTCCTTCAAAAGTGTGCAGTTGCTCTGAATTGAACCTGAAACATGTACGATCGACATGCATATATAGCCATTGTGTGGTAACCAGCCAAGCAGCAACAACATTTTTCAAGTATACAGAGATATCTACATTTAAACGGCATTTTACATATGACGCACTACTTGTCAATGCTGATATATCCTAAAATCCACACCGGTTGGGGTACTACAACATTCTACTAGGTCCACTGCCTCACTCCAGCAACAAAAATACAATTTCTGATTTTT
Organism: Nephrotoma flavescens; assembly: GCA_932526605.1. Lineage (NCBI taxonomy): Eukaryota > Metazoa > Arthropoda > Insecta > Diptera > Tipulidae > Nephrotoma > Nephrotoma flavescens. Next base: position 252,719,272 of record OW052222.1, on the reverse strand, counting down.
CGGAATGATTTCGGAGCTGCTAAAAAGCTTGTACAGATTCTTAGTTTTTTTTTTCATTTTGGGTATTGAAATAAAAACTATAAAAATATAAAATAAAAAACTGGTAGAATGATGTCTGGTAGAATTGAAAAGAGTTATTCACTATACAAGCTTCTGGAGCCTGGTCAAACTGTTACAGCTGAACGTTATCAGCCCCAGTTGATCAAATTAAGTGATGCTCTGAAGGAACAAATAGCATTTATGGGCCAAGGAAGGCGGAAGGTGAAATTACTGCAAGCAGCGCTCGTCCACATAGAGCAGAATCATCCTACAAGTTTACAGCATGCGGTTTATTCTCCAAATTTGGTTCCACTATTTTGCTTCGAGGCCACCAAGTTTCTATCGCGAAGGCATTCATCATATACCTGATAATTAGCAAAAGACCATAGATAGTAATGGCGAATATTTCGATAATTAATCTTTGTAAAAATTATATTTTCAATAATGTTGAATTTGGCCAAAACAAGCACAGATTTTCTACTTGCACACCAATATTTACAAATATAAATCCTAGCATCATAATCGGAAAATCTTTATTTTTTTTATATATTGTCGGATGATGCTCTAAAAATTTTTCACTGAGCAAGATATTTCAAAATTAAGCGAACAGTATAGCATTAATTCAAAAATTAATTTAGAAATATTTAGATTTGTAAAGGTTCCCGCTAAGAGGTTCCCGCTAAGAGGTTCTCGCCTATTTTGAAATTTGTAAAACACACAGTGCCTATTTGAAAAGTTCTGATGTTTTTATTGTCATAAAGAATGTAGACATGAAGGTTATGTGTGGAACAGCATATCCGATAAATGGGCGCCTCGTGACTCATGACACTTGTGGTAACGAACGACGTTGACGGTGACCACATTGCCAGCTGCATTCTGGAAAAAAAATTTCTCGTCCATAGCAACATTTTCTTATTATCGTATAATGAACCAAGATTAAATTTTGCTTCAACTACACGGTTCAATCGTATATTACTTTATAATGCAGTCTGCATATGGTACATCTCTTAAAACGATTTCTGTTTTATTATTTCTGCTAATATAATTTATTTTTTATTTCCATTTTGGCATCTCTGAATTTGAACGAGCTACGAATAACATACGTACAGAATTATACAGCAGCACTAATAATAAAAATAAAGTAAAAAAAAAAAATGTTTACTGCCAAATATAACAATTACAGCAAGAATGATGTACACAATTTTATGGTTTATTTCTGTTTTCTTCGCGATCTGCCCTTCTATTGTTTGTAGCGTAGATGCCTCGCGCATATCTATATACAATCATGAAAAGATTCTTAAGATCATCTTAAAATAATAATCACAAGAGATTTTACGCTTACATATTTTTTGCACACAATGTTGATGGCAATGGCAAGGGACAATCGATCTCCCGTTGCGAGATTTATTCGATACGTACAATGTACAAAATTATTTGGCAGATTAGATTTTATACTTATGAATTATACTAAACATAAATTGAGGAGCCAACCGACTAAAAATTATAAATAAGAAGTGTATTGTGTGTGATTAATTTATTTTGATTAACCTTGAAAATAAGTAAATGCGATCCGGCACAATGTTAACGACTTACAAGATAGAAAATTTGTTTATTATTTGTACAACAGAAGTTGCTCTTTGATATCGACCCAAACTATAACTCATCCATCTTAATCGAGCGCAAACGGTTATCATCATAATATGTAAATATATAGTAAAAGTTGGATAGTTGCTTATCGTAGCGATGCGTGTCTATATTGACATTTTTGATAAGAAATTTTTAAAATTATTTTCAAAAACTACACAAAATTTTATTTTTGTATATACGCGTATAAAATACACAAATTTGATTATAAATAGTGAAGAAAATAATCTTTCATATTATGTCGTAATATTGTTTCCGGTTTTTCTAGTTTCGGGTGGCGCATAAATCTACCGCGCACTCATCATCTTGATAAATTTGTGTTGCCTTTTATTAGATTTTTTTTTATTGTTTCGTGTTGCTCACATATTCTAAAAATCGCAAGGCGTTATAATGTCATTGGCGTCAATGTGATAATGTAATAATTCTTTCAAACCGTAGAGTACAATAACAATATATACAAACACCACACCAACAAATCTCTTAAGTAACGTAAATATTTACTTTACGTAGTCGCTTTTATTCTTGAACCATTTTTTGTGTAAATATACGGGCGGTTCGAAATATTCTCAATGTTAATAATTTACAACGCCTTATTCCAGAATATGTAACAAAAAAAAAATTGTTACAATCGTTTTCTATATTTCTTTTGTTTGTACACACGGAAAACAGGAAAATATTAAAAATACCTTGCGGGTGAAAATTATTTGTCGTTTGTCTCGACTTCCTTTTTATACATATGTGCTATTTGTACATACGTACGATTTATATTACAGAATACAAAACCAAACAACTAATATAAAATTGCACTTTGAAATAGGAATTTCCTGTTATATCAGTCGTCTAGTATTAAGTTGTGCTATCAACCTTACCAACACACACCATTTCATCTCTCGTTCAACAAAGAAATGAATTAAAACAATTCTTGCTAAGTAGCAGACACATAAGAGTAACAAAAAAAAACAAAATACAAAATCCAGAGTGCTGTGTATGCAAATACCGGCTGATGTAAAGATAAAAGGGTGGGGCACATAAATTGTATATATGTACACACCAAGTATCAGGATGTGTGAAATATGAGCGTTAATTATGATGTTTGTACAGGCTAAACTTTATCAGCTGGTAGCATACTGTGACAATGACTTTTACATATACAGACACTTTGTAAGTCGAAGGTAAATAATACGTAAGTGGGTGAATTATTTTCTCGTTTTTGTTTTACAAATTTTGAATGACTCAATATTTAATCTGAGTGAAAGTGTGGTTAAGTCAAATTTGTACCGTGCAACATAATTAGAAGGTTTTGTTGTAAATTGGAGTTGAGTGCAAATATCTTATATATCATGAAATTAGTGTTTTACGTAATTTCTGGTTAAAAACGTGAGCTGTTCTCGGTTGACATCAATTATAGATTGTGTAAGCTTGATTTTTTCATGATTTGAATTAGTTTACACAGATGGAGATTACAGAAAATTAAGGTGTGTATGGAAATATAATAATATTAACAGCTGTCGAAAACATCTCAGGTTACGCATAAAAAAATTCAAAGAATTTTGCTATTTTATATACATGTTATTATGATAAGGAAATAAAATAGAGTTTACCGGTATTAATCAGTCGGTCAACAAGTTTTATTAAAATTTTTAAAGGACAGCCACACAATGACTTACGATTATTTTTTTTAAATTGGCCAAAATACGTGAAATTCAGGGAATCAAATGGAATCATGGAAATTGGATAGAGTTACGTAGAGTTACGTGTCATTTGGTAGCGGACATTTCCTCAGCTCCAAAAGAAATTGACCACGTGATTTTCTACTGTTCGAAACATTCACAAAGTAGGGCAGGTATCAATGTGATTAGGAACACAAATAATACTGTTAAAGTTGGCTGAAATGCCACATCCGTTGAAAGCCGAAAATGTTGATAATGTAGATTCTAATTATTATTACAAGTATATCAGCCGAAAAATGTATGTAAAGAAGATACATTTGAAGATACCGAAAAATGTCGGTAATGCAAATTTTAAACAGCAAATTGTCTCCTTGCGGAGACTTTTATGTAGTCAATCGAAATAAGTTCGTTATGATAGAAAATTTGTCCCGCGTTGAAGGTTTTATCAGTATTAAAAAAATGAAGGGATGAATATGTGCCAACACCCGACTTTCTTTTACCACGAATACACCACACTGCAGCGAGAACACACAGTTACTCCAGCATAGCAAAGATTCAAACATTATGCGACTCAAGCTTAAAAGCTAAATATATTTTTATTTATAAAATTTCAGTATAATACGATGTTATCTGTAGGTGTCTTTGCACCCACCACATTTCCCTTGTTTTGGTCCGCCAACAATTTGCTTGAAGAAATATTCCAACCTAGTCGGGTTGACCCTGAGCTTTGTTAATGGTTAACACATACGTTAATTTAATCGGAAATTAGGTCGATTAAAATTAAATGGCATACTGAAATCTGACGATTTACTTAATATTAGATACGTTTTAAAACGTTTCCCGTATTTGCGCCAGTGTAACTTCTACCAGTAATAACGTTGGCCCTTTAGGATCGTACTCTTAACCTTATACCATTACATAATCCTATGAGTAAAGATAGGTTGTGACATGACAGTCGCACCTACTGTTATTTTCATCTCATGTACAGGTCTCTTCCGTGCTATTAATCATGCCACTGCTACGATACATTTTGGCGTCGCCTTCTAGATTACCTAACACATCCAAGTTTACCATTTGCTGGGCATAATATTGGACGTTTACTTAACTTTTCAGCATTTGATATTTTATGTTGGTCATAGTTGCACAGAAAATAACTAACGGCCGGTTGGTTGTGCGCCCGTTAAATGTTTTATATGAAATCTGTTTTCGCAATCAGAGAAAAATCAACGCAAACTTGATAAAAAAATATTTTATTCCGCGGAAATATTTAGCTTGGGTATAAATATTTATATGGCCAATTTTGATTGAATAACTTTTTAACTAATCGTTAATATTTCCATGGAATAAAATATTTTAATCTAGTTCGGGTTGACTGTTTTTTGATTGCGAAAACAATTCCATATAAAACATTTAACTGGCGCACAACTAACCGTCCTTTAGTCATTTTTATGTAGTTGAACCTTTATGTTGTGTTTTTATGTTGTGTGTAACTGGTAATAACAAAGCTATTGATGCATCAGATTTGGCATTGGCTGTATACGGAATCTTTCCATTACCCATGTTTAATACTCATTTTCAATTCAGTTTCCTGCTTCTGGCTCGCGTATTCATTTTCAATTGTGATATTTTGAAAGATTCTAGACCGGATTCATTTTTAAACAGTTGGAAACAATTTAACCTCTGGATGCATTCCGAAGATCTAGTAGGACCTAAAAATCGAAAGTCAGCATTCGATTAATCGGACACAAAGATCATATCGCAATTTCTTTTATGTTCGGAATCCATCTAGCGCTCCAACAATTTTCCGATTGGTTCAGCGTTTTCGGCAGGGGCTGCCTGGGATCTTTCGCGTGCCTTCCACGTGTGCGGTTCGAAATAATGTGAACATTGTCGGGTGCAAGCAAGTATTGAGGAAAACCCTGAAACTTCCACCAGTGGCACTATTCTGGTAATCCCACGGGAATAGCGAACTGGGAAAAAATGTATATGTAATTTCTGTTGAAATATTTTTTTTCCGGCCTACTGAGGAGAAAAGTTTGATGTAAATATTTATAAATTGGGAGTAATTTTTCCATATCTAAATTTGTAAGGAAAATTATTCCCAAATTAATTTTGTTTTCAAAAAATTTAACACTGGCTTTTTACCTCATTTTGCCGGAAAGAAATATTTGAACTGAAATTACATATAAATTGTTTCACCAGTTTCCTATTCCCGGGGAGCTACCAGAATAATGACAGAAGCGATGTTTCAAGCAGTTGGTGATATCTAGGCGGTCTTTGCAAAGAATTTTACACAAGTTACACCTTTCCCATATAAGACTCAATTGGTTCTTGAGTTAAAACCAAATAATGCACAAATACGCATTCGATCGCAAAAATTTTACCACAATTCTGGATTGTTCTGTACCTCTCTGGCCTTAAACAATATTCAATCATTGCCCGGTATTGAATGCCATTCACATTAACCGCAACTTGTTCGTCGTTTTCGAAAAAATATGATCCAATGATCCTCTGTGAAATTATTCTACAGCATACTGTGCATCTAAGTGGATGCATTTGATCTTCAACAATTATAATTGAATTTTGGGTGCCCAATATTCTGAAATTTTGTTTATTCACGTGACATTTGAGGTGAAAATGGGCCTCATCGCTCATTATGAATTTGTGAGTAAACCGGTTGTTTTTTAGGCACAATTCTTGAAAACGGCGACTATATTGAATAATATCGCGTTTTTCTGATTTTAACAGATTTAAAGGCTCCCGATTTTTTTCTTTGGCGCTACCTAAAGGGTAAGGTGTATGCTAATAAACCAAGAACCATCCAACAGCTTAAGGACAATATGCGAGATGAAGTGAGGGTGCTGGGACCTGAAATTCTAAAAAAAGTTATTTAAAATGCTCTGGAAAGAGCACGTCAGGTCGAAGCAAACAATGACCACCATTTGAAAAATATTATCTCCAAAACATAATGTGAACATATTTCCAAACTATAATCTACATTTTAATAAATGCCAACGTTAAATAAAATCAGAAACAATAAAATTATTCATTAAATAAATCATAACGTTACTTATGCGCCACCCTTAATAATAGCTTTATATAAAAACATTTTTCCTGCTCCACCTGGGCCGTCAATACAGAAACAACAAATTATTGGTGTGTCACCATAAAGCCGCTGCTAATATAGTTTTGGCTGCCCAACTGTCCCTCATTCAGCAATCGTAACATTTCGTCACCTTCCAAATTCTCAACAAAATGTACAGTATACATGGGCGTACGATATAGTGGTGGATTGGGATGGCTCAGGTAAGCTGTGTTCGGTAAACGATGAGTTTTCATTTTCTAGCATGATATTAATATCTACGAGCAACTAAATTTTTCTCATTATACTACCCTTGATGTAGATAGTCTTCAGACATTTGTGTTTTGCATGCATTCCACAAATGTAATAAAAAACTCGAAAAGCAATCAATGAGTATCATAAACCTTCAGTCATAGAACGCTTCCACTGCAGATCGTCTTAAATAAGGCCAAGTTCTATTGCAGTATCACGATATGTAGGGAATAGCACATTATTAATTGCCCGCAAATTTTCACAAGACGTTGCACCTCTAACGTTAAGATACGAAGGTGATAAAATTCTATGTATCGGGATGAAATAGCAACAATTCTTTCAATAATTTTATTTCCTTCTCTTTTTCGCAACTGCCATTTTTTGTTATTAGAAAATGTGTAGAAATTTGGAATGTTTTGATAAAGCGAGGCTGCTCTTCTTACAGCTTTTACTTCTTGTTCTTCATTGAAGAATATCATTTGGTCCAAGCACCTTCTGTTGGGCTAATATTTCGACAATTTACAAAATTTCTGATTTCATTGTGCTGATCAAAAGTGCAATTTGTATCTACAGTTGTAGTTTCATTTCGAACTATTTTGATACGTTCACAATCATGACCTTTTGTTAAATACTTGGGTCCTAAATTTCCGCACTAACTACAGAATCGATTTTCTCGAACAGCAGTACAGGGTTTAATTAGGTTCACCAGTTGTCAATGATATGGTAGCTTAATGGTATGGTTGTTGGTTGAAAATTTAATCTTTAAATTTGTTTATATCGTTTAATTAATGAAAAAAAAATTCTTTAACTCGAAAAGAATAAATATTTTATGTGTATGATTTATGTGAGATGATGCAATAACAAAAAATTTGTGAAATGCGCCAGATTAAAAACGAAAAAATAGCTTGTACTACATCCGAAAAATAAACATAACGATTGTATGATCTGTTCAAATAGAAAAGCTAAGGACGGAAGAAAGACACCTGTTTACTTTTGCGAAACATGAAAAGGAAATCCTTTTCTGCGCGTTGGATATTGTTTTAAAAAGTACCACACTGTACAAGATTACAAAAATTAAAACATTTTACACAAGTAATAAATGAAATAAATTTATACGTTCAATTCTACCATTGTAAATTATTTTTATTTCTTTAAAAAAAAAAATACAAGTTTACACGCAACAACCTTGAAAATAAATCGAGTGCAAAGGGTTAATACATCTTATGACTTAGGCATTAATCTTTTTGATAATGTTGAAATTGGAGTGCCTTGGTACTTCTAGTATCATTGGTGTTAGTTGGATTACTCTCTCAAAGACCGGTCCTCTTCCACCATAAATTGTGCTTGTTCACTACAAATCCTTTAAATTTGTGAGGCTTCTTTTTTACTCATAATAGGACTATCATAAAATCCGTCCAAAACTACGTTGTTATTTTAACGAATTCCATGTGTTGCTGCTCATTACATACGCAAACAAAATGGCCCCAACTAACTCTAGCTTTGGTAGCGTTGTTTGCCGTATTTAAAAATTTATCGTAGAAATATACTAAGCCTCTTCTGAAGCATCACAAAATCCATGCAACTCTGGTAAAATTGAATTGAAGTTGAATTCTCTAAGTTGGGCAGAGGGACATAATATCGACGGCATTTGCTTTCAATGTCTTCAGGCAGGTTCTCATCCTAGATGACGCCTGAGATCCACTGAGTTTGTATTAAAATTTTGGCTTGTATTAAGGATGGAGATAACCATCTTAATGGATCGAATACAATTCAGATAACATTTTTCTATTTGTCATATTCCAACTTTTAACATCGAAGATGTTTTTGCGGTTGCATTATATAGAAAAGTGAAACGAATTTTTGTACCAAGAATGTGCAACATAAACAAAAAACAAAAAAATAAAGTAAATACGAACGCAGGTGTGCCATTTTTGTTTTGTGCTCTCTCTATGCACCTACTTCTCACATACGATATCAATTAGTGAGTGTAATATTTAAAAAAAATTATTTAAGCATTAACAAAATTTCATAGCCGAAAATAAATTTTTGGGCTCAAACCTTTTTATTTTTTATTTTTAGGTCTATATAAATACCAGTACTCTAGCCCAAAACAAATCAGTACCCTTAAGCTTTTTTATTTAGGCATTAAGCAAAATTCAAGCCCCATCATGTTTAAATTTTTAGCCTTAGAGTGAAACTTTAAATTTTTTCGTTGAGATTCACCTTGAACTGGAAGGTATCTATGGCAGGGTTCCACAACAATCCTAATGTTATCACAGTATCGTCGTTAATTACGATACGCTAAAGAGCTCTCGAATCTGAATCGGCAGCTTCGAAGGGTTGAGAATAATTAAATGCGTATTTTCTTAGATTAAGCCCTCCGGTTTTAAGTGCGCTGATTAGTTGATTTTGCGCTGCTTGAGCTACTTATAGGGTATTACCTGCTGACAATACATCATCTACGTAGAAGACACTCACTATTACATGGGCCGTGATTCGAAACTTCACCTTTTCATCGTTCGTTGTACCAATGTCATGATTGCCAGATGATGACATTCCGAAAGTTAGGGTTATTAGCTGGTATGCCTTTTTCATAATGTATTTTTTTGTGCCACCTTGTAATTTTTCCAGCGAACTAGACTTGACATCCTGATCCTCTTATAATTTGGGACCCACGAGTTTAATTTGATTTAAACTAATGTTTTTTTCTGTCTTAGCTGACGTGTCAAATACTACTCTTGGTTTTGTTGTAGTACTTGTTCTTTTGACAGCTGCACGATGAGGAATGAAATGTTGATTTTGCTTATTTTCATTACTTTCAATGAGATGTCCTTGACCGATATTCCTTGGAAAATTCACTGGCTACTGACAGACGCCGTTTTAAGTGTATGAATCTAGCCAGGTTGGATGATGGTATATTTTGTTGAAAAGGAATTCGTACCATATATTTAATGGCCGCCGCTGTCTCGACGGTAATTCTACTGATAATGTTCTTTGCACAGCTTTTCGTCTTTCGTCATAAAATTCTCGGGTTGTATTTCTTCCATTTCCCAAAATCGTTTAACCACGTTTTCAAGGTCTTACAAGGTCATACAACTTTTTCGTTTTTTAAGAAATACCGACATATTTTGCAATCCACAACAATACATTCCTTTCCGCAACGAAATATCATTGCAATTACAAAAGTTATAAAAACAAACATTTGAAAGTGTGCGGTAACGTGTTAACATATTTCCAAATATAATCCATCCTAGCTCCATTTGTTGGGCGATTGGTTCGCCTTTATTTCCTTTTACAATATAATGTGAATTTTATTTGGTTGATTAGAAATTGGATCAGCCGACAATACATTTATTAAATGCTTCCATCTTTAACTGTCGAAATGTTAATGTGTTTTCCATTTTTAATTCATTTCTCTAAAACTTTAGCTGACACAATTGATATTGGCAAGTAGTGTGGGGGTTAGTTTTATATCAACCACGTTCCAGAACTAGGAATACTATCGCGCTGTTCCAAGCGTTCGGGTATTTACCTTACTTTTAGGAAAATATAAATTTTTTAGTTAATATTGGAGCCAAGTCACTAGCGAACTCTTTCAATATTCGAACTGGAATTTGGTCGAGTTCGGTGGCCTTATTAACGTTCATTTTGTTCCAGTTCTTGAAGACAATTTTCTTCGAGAAGTTTATGGGATCCATTTTGGAACCACAATACGGAATTGACTTAGGCGTAACCCCATCGGTTACAACTAAGATCGAGTTCGATGTGAAGGTGTTTACCAGTAAGTAGGTCTGCAAATATGGATCTACTATCAAGCTCCGACTGTACTGAAATGGATGTTTTTCAAATATTGGCAACCGATGATACCGATCGATTTTTTGGAGCCAATTTTCTACCACTCTTTCGTTCGATATTGTCCCTGAGCTCGTCTAACGTTGTTGGCTTGTGGGAATAAACCAGCCACTTAACATAACTCCGTAAACAGAAATCGAACGGCGTTAAATCGCGAGCGAGGTCACCATTCGACCGGATCATTTCTTGAAATTACACCAAACTAACCCTTCAATAGATCTTGCTGGAACCACATATCACTGATGTCAAGTCCATCCAATTCTGCTCAAAAGTAGTCTTTACACGATAGCGAGCCCTATTAACCGTAACATGGATATCATTTTCATCGACGAAAAAATATAGTCCAATCATACCTCCGGTATACCTCCGGTATCCACACGACACCGTCACTTTTTCTTGTTTTAGTGGAGTCTCTTGAAGGACAGTTGGGTTTGTTGCTGTCCAATAACGCATATTTTTTTTATTGACAAAACCATTAAGCCAAAACTGAGCTTCATCGCTGAAGATGATTTTTCAATGAAATTCAGGATTCTCTTCAAACTTCAGCAGAGCCCAATCGGCGAAATTTTGGCGCTTCAAATGATCAAGAGGCTTCAGTCCTTGTGTTAATTTGTTCTTGTAAGGGTGTAAGCCAACGGCATGGAGTCAACTGATTTGGCTCATTTTGAACTGAAGCACGTGCAGTCTCTCACTGGCACAGGAGCATTTTATAGTGATATGATATATGATTTTGACTCGAGTTTATTTACTATAGTACGCAAAGCCTGTATGGTGGGATAATTATTACGACAGAAAATCTTAAAGTTGCGACCACCGACTCAGAATTGCGGTAGTAATTTTTGAAAAATTTCCAAACGTTATACTTTATAACACAAGAGATGCTCTGGTTGCTGTCTGAATTCAGGTGGTGTTTTGACAGATATTTTTACGATTATCAGGTGGGTCTAAATTTCCAATTCCAGCCTCGACAGGTGCGTCCATTGGATGGGGGATTGTTGTTAGACAATGATCCAGAATGTGGACTCGATGTGAGGTCATGCGAAACAGCAAACCACTCCGCTTGGTGTCCACATCAATTCATATCTTGGTGATTCAACCATTCATTATGTTGCGCATTATTAAAGTAGCCAACTAAAATTTATTCGCAGTAAGGATGTTGACTGTAAATGTTGTCACATTTGTCTAACAAACTATCGAAGTAATTCATAATTTCTGAATCTGAAATAGAATTCGTTCACGTATACGTTGTGAGATACTTGTGTTTTCGTTAGTACGGGTTTGCGTGATGCGAGATTTTGATGTGCCCAATTTTTGTTAATCACGAGTCCTCGGACCTTAGCAATGGAAATGGTAAGGCTATCAATTTTATCTTTACGAGGATTATGCCTCGCCGGAATTTTCGGTTTTTATTATTTTTTGTTAAATTTAAAAAAACATATTTTGGCAGAAAAACTGCCCGACCAAAAATAAAAAATCGAAATATAAACTATAAAGTTAAAAAACAATTTTCGCGTGCGAAATCATAAACCAAACTTTAATAACAATTACAAAGAAGAGAAAATAAAATAAAATTTTTTAGGGATGTGGCTGAAGCCCAACAATCGAACCGTTTTAGTCAACTCTTACGACAACCTTGTTGTATTCTAGGGCTAAGCCAAAACTTGTTTCAATGTTTAATGAAGGAAACGTTTTATATAGTGGGAAGAGTCTTTTATTTTGGAAAGGAGTACTGCGTCCGTTTCTATTCGTTCGATACAAAAATCAAACATCACAGTTGAAAGAGAATAATGACTAAATTAAAAAAGGCTGATTTAATTAAATTATTTAACAGAATTTTAAAATTTCATTAGAATAAACACGCATGACGCTCCCCTCATATACAAGTATAGTTTATAATACTCGACAAACTAAATCATTTACCCTTTCATTAACATATATAATCTTAAATACACATATACTATTGCAAATCTATATTTTACATGCGTACCTATACTAAATTGATGATATCATTTTGCAACAAAATAAGGGTAAACACAATAAATTCTATAATGTACTATTTCTAGTACGTCTATATGTTATTGTTATAAACACAGTATGGTTCGTTAGAAAAATCCATAAACACATAGAAATTTTGATTTTCATTGTTCCAGTATTTTTCATACCTCCCCACCACACACTTTTTGCACAACGAAAAAGATTCCAAAACAATAACTTGATAGAATTTCAACGCAGGCCTAAAGGTTTGAATATACAAATTTCGTAAATTTATACGGATGATAAAGGGTCAGATTTCTATTGTGTTGATTAATAGCAAAGATAAGACGGTTGATGTATAGCTGCTTATGTATAATAAATCATAAAAACTCATTTTCTAATTTTAGAAAATATATTCGTCTTTTGAATTATATATAACAGGGAAATATGAACAAGGAAATTTGATATGCGCGTACCGATTTAACCCATTCTGGAAGTATTTCTAATAACATTCAAATCGATATACATATATAAACTTTCACGGCTTCGTCGTTATTTTTTTTTTTTATTTTCTTTAATAATTGAAAATAATTTAATTTATTTGTCTTAACAATACTTGACCATATTTCTCGCATGTTTTTTTTTGTTTTACTGTAGGTGTCTCAAATTACAACATTGTGATTTGATACGCTTAATTGACCAATTTGACATTACATTTACAAAATTAGATTACACATCTCGGTTGTTTATAACATTTATTTAAATTATAACATTTACACCAAAAAATCATCATTTTATTTTATATAGTTTCGAATCTTATAGAATAAGAGTTTAGAATATTTGAGATGAAACAGCTGGCGGAAAAAAAAGAGTTCATTGAATTAATTTTTCATTTGAAATGTAATGTGTATGATGCGCGTATTTAGAAAAATGTTGTAATCAATCTCGTTTTTGGGAAACAATTTTTTTTTTTTTTTGGTTTAAGAAAAACCAGAAAATTTGTTTAGCATAATCATATTCAATTACAAAAAAAAAGAAACAAACACCCAAAATATAAACGAACGGAGAACAAGTTTAGTGATGATTAAGTGATTCAGTCATTTTTTAGAAACCGCCTACACAACGAATGTAACAATATTCTAAAATTAACCATGGAAAATTGTTTGTTTTAAATTTATTAACTGGATGGAAATGCAATTAAAAAGTTGTGTACCTTTTTTAGCATTCATGGTTAGTGGTTGAAACGTAATTAGCCGAAATGGATGGGATGAATTATCGATTTGTTCTTTAAACAATTTAGATACTTAACTTTAATACACTTGGTGTGAAAATAATCGCTCACTTGCAATTTATAAATTGATGATTTTAAATGTTTCAAGAATATTTCAGGCTGGCCCCCAGCCCCACATAATGAAATGGGCCTTTGATCAGCATCAGCTTTCAAATGCCGGTTTTTTTTGCTAATTCTAATATATTAGAGCTTAAGTAGTTAGCTTGCTCTTTAAAATTTAACCCCGGTACCTTGGCTCGAAGGATTACGCTGATGCGGATGAAATGGTGTATCTATGTGGGAAACTTTACTTTCTAGAGTAATGGACCATCTCAGTATTTTGTGATTTGTGCTAGGATATGTACCGAAGACGTCAAAACCAACATCCAATTCCTCATCTCACAGGACTTATCCGCACAGGGTGTGTATAGGAGTTTCCATAAATACCTTCTTATAACAGTTACGCGTGTTGTGATTTCAACAGCATATTCCACTCAGACGAGCATCTGCCGTGAGCATATATTAGTATTTCCGCAAATTTTCGGAATAAATGTCGATATCCAGCTCGCGCTAAGATAAATTTTACATACAAATTTGACGTAAAATTTAGCTAGCGAAATAACAAAAAATTATTTAGCTTATGATGTCGCAGATGCGGTACGCAGCTGACTTGCAAAGTTTGTAGTTATCTCATTCACATATAGACTGCGCTAGTGAAAACTCTACAAACGATTTCGCAGCAATTTTTCTGCAACAATAAAATTTAGAAAAATTTTCACAGCAAAACGTGATTTTTTTTTTAAACTAGTTGAACAAAATATTTTTCTAGAATATGAAAATAGTTTCGAACTATATTTTTGTTTGTTGTAGGACAAATAAAACAAACGTCAAAATTTATCTCTACATAAACTTTTTAGCTGCTAATTTATCTGTAATATAGTTGAGACCTCGTTAAAAACTATCTTAGCGCAAGCTAAGACTGAGGATACTCAGCTTAAAGAAGAAAAGTGTTTAGATAGAAGATTTTTCGGATTGCAATTTTGTTTGATTTTTTTTTGTTTTTTCTGCTTTAAGTATAAATATAATTTTTACTTCAGCCCATTTCCTATATGACACAGTTCTAAGCTGTTTTGAATATGAACATCAGCTTATTGACCACAGTTTTTGTGGTGGTCGAACATCCATATTTGACACAGTTTAGTCACCATTCGTTGCTTCTGGCACTTTCTAGTTCGTATTTATACTGTCTCAGGATTTCCTTCCGGAGCAGCTCTTGTTCTCTTGGCGTTGAAGTAATAAGCGGACACCCACTTAAAATAGTTGTATTATAAGCTTGAAGCAGTTTGCCCACTCGGTCATTAAAATCTTGTATTAGTACAGCCGATTTTGGACTGGTCAGTTTTATATTCACTTCATTTTCGAGAAAATAATTATTAGAAAAGGATTGATCTTCGGCAACCTTTCAGTTTTTCTTGAGTGATGCTCGTGTTCTTGTTCTTCGTTTTTATATACCTTAAGCGTCACTACACTGAACCCATAGCTGATAATGTCATTGGACTAGTCACCTTTTGGGTTCCTCATTTTTACGATCTTCCAGATAGAAGTTGAAGTTCTAGATTGCTCATCTGTATCACCCAGTAACATCCTTGCATTCTAGGTTTCTTACAGATCCAAATCCGTTCGTGCCCTGAAAGTTGTATTCCAAAACGAATGTTGTTTTATTAGAATTCGGAAATTCGACACGAATATGGACGATTGCTGAGATGTTACTTAGTTGTGATTGGTTTTAATAAAAACTAAAATGGATGAAACAATATTTTAACATTGGAGAAATTTCATTTGAAATTCACATTCGGTAGTAAGAAATTTACGAATTCTAATCAAAAATACTTCATTTTGTAATACGAAAACCTTCGATTTGGCGTTTTATAGAGCGTTCCTCGCCGTCAACTTTACGTGGGTTCAAAACATTCTTCACCATGGCGACTCGAGCCTTTCCCTCCTTACTCTAATTGGTGCACTCCCATCGTCCTGAGCCCTAAAGGTCCTTTTTGTAACCTGTTTTTTTTGTGCGAGCCAATTGTGACCCGATTTCTTTTAGGATTTTTGTCTTAAGACAGAAAACTACCAGTAGAACCGTCTCAGGCTCCTTAATCCTCTAAATTTTCTTGTTAAGCTGTTTTGCGTTTTCCAGTCCATCCCACGTTAGTAGTTGGTAGCATGACAACCAGTAATACTATTTTTAGCCAATAGATTTTTAATAAATGAACAAAATTAATCTGAACGGAAATGTTCTTTGATTGACTGCCCACCGAATTTCTTTTATACTGCTTTATTCTGAATTTGATTTTGTTACATCAAATATTCTAACAAAAATTACTTTTTTTCAAAAATTTCTTGACTTAATCCAATTGACTGAATTATAAATTTTCAAACTTCCAACAAAGTTCTATTATAACAGTAATTCGTTTGCGTATTCCACAATGTTTTCGTAATTGCATACTTTCATAAAAGTTAAAATATTAAAAAGGGGAAGTTGCTAAATCTGGTCGCAATCGTAAAGGAGATAATGCCATTGCAGTTCCTCTTCCAAAAGTTGAAATCTGAGCGAAGCCTGGTTACAGATAAAGAACAAAACAACAATGTTTTACAAATAACATAGATCGCCTAAAAACCGAAAATAAATAATTACCCAATTTTAGATTAAGTTGCATTATGTCGAATCGCTCAGAAAAATTACAGATATATCCAAAAATAAATAAAGATTTACCCAAAATCTAAAATGAAACTTGCCAAAAAATTGCTTAATTTTATGGCGTGACTCAAAAAAATTTGCTATATAAAATAGCTCAAATGAACAACCGCCGAAACAATAAAACAGTCATTTTGGGTAATTTTACATTTTCAATTTTGGCGATTCAGCATTCTTGAAATTTAACAATTTTCCATTGCACACATTCGCCCAAAATAATTATAACGAATAAGTAATAACTTAATTTTATTTTAAGACGATTCATTCGTAAAGCCAATAAAAATTCACGTAGTCACACGGGTCAAGTAGAGAAATATAATCAAATAAAATTTATTAGCTAAATTCGACAAAAATATATAAAATTAACTAGCACATTGCTTGAAATACTTGAGACAAATAGCTTTAGACACAAACGTGATAAGTTTTAATATTAAAGTCCGATTACGCTAGTCACCAAAAATCTAATATTTGTATGTTGAACTAGCCAGTGGCCATGCCAATAAATGAGGCGAAAGAAAAAATTAAAAGCTGACTAAAAAAATAAAATATGACGGTTAACGTGACCAAGATATTGAACATATTACATATTTTACCAAGGTAGTCGACTATGGTTTCATAGTAAATGAATTCCTAGAAACGACACGACAAGCAACGTTATTCGGCCAAAATGTATCATACCACTTCGAAGTTCACATAAGACGAGAACTTTCAGTGGATCATGTATATAAGTTTGTAATAGACCATAATTTTGGAGCAGGAACAGGTGAGTGACTAAGGTAAGAGAAGATGAAAAACTGGAGTATGAATTCTCCAGTGGGCTTTGCAAAAATAATAATCATTGGCTTTAAAATAATTATATTACGCTGGTGGGAAGTGGGCGATGCAAGAATCATTGAGCGTGGCATGTGAGAAATATAGTATAGGCTGGGCCTGCAAAGAATTGCCTAGAGATTGGGTGTGGCTTCGTGGAGGGCAAAAACAAAAAGTAGGCGTGGTTTTCGTGGTGGGAGGGACCTATAGTCGGCAATAGTTCGCGTGAATCCACACCCACTTAAAACCCACTATTAACGAATATTACGCCTGCCTGTTGTCTTTCCACTCTGCGAAGCTTCGCCATTCTCTAGACTAATCCCTTGCCTTCTCAGATTACTATCTTTCTCACGCATGCCACGCTCACTTTCCATGAGCCTCCTGTAATCTATCTTTCCTTAAGTCGTTCTCTCACGAAACATGTAATGATTATTCAGTTGTAACACTTAAATACTTTGACCAAATAATTAAAAATCAATTTACGTGTTTTTAAATGAAACTGTAAATGTTTATAAAACTTGTTAATATTGTTGTCGTTTGTTTTTTAAATTCACTAAATCGATTTATTGTTTTGTTATGATCTGTCGAAATACGGCCTACTTGCTTATATGGCCATTTGATCCCTAGGATCTACTATTAATAAGAGCCCAATAGCCAAACATAAACAGGTTTTCTCTATATGTTATTTATTTTGCTGGCGCTACATCTCATATAGGGATTTGGCCTCCTCATATTTTAGGCTGCCTCATATTTAGCAGTAAGAAGTTACATAATCGGTTATCTTCGGATTATTGTATGATTAGTCCATTGAATTCTAACCAGGTTCCCGAACTATTAAAACGAGCATATGGCTACTGGATTAGCCCTACTGGCATACCGGAGGAGAATCAAGAATACAAGATTTTTTTTGTTATAAACAATATTTTTTTAATTTTCCCCAAATTTGTACAAAGTTAATTATTTAATTTATAGCGATGTCAAACATATCGGCTCCAATCCCACTTAGTTATGTTTTCAGATAACCAGGAATATATTAAAATCGCTGAACAATTATATATTGCCTATCAAACGAGACGAAAACGTCATCGAAAAATTAGCTGGGTTAAATCAAATACTTATTATTATTTGTACATAACTAGACAAAGCAATCGATATTGAGAACCAGAAATACTGCTAAGTAAATTATACAATTAACTATTCGTGAAATAGAAGGAAATAACGTATTCCAGAACATTTGAGAAAAAAATTCTTGAAATAAGAAATGATATCAAGCATACAAGAAAATTATTTCTTGAACAAAGAAAACGAACATAAAAAATATTTGCGAAGAAAAAAATTTCTTAAAATAAGAAACAGCTAAAAATATTTTTAGTCTAGAAATTGTTTTAATACTCCAAGAAATTTTACTTTTAAATCAAAATAATTCCCACTTTTATAATACTGATTTCTGTAAGTTAAGTGAGAGAAAAACAATATTCGTGACATACGTAACAAAATTTTCATAGCGTCTAGAATATCACCCTATAGATTTATCCATGAATTAGAAAA
Organism: Nephrotoma flavescens; assembly: GCA_932526605.1. Lineage (NCBI taxonomy): Eukaryota > Metazoa > Arthropoda > Insecta > Diptera > Tipulidae > Nephrotoma > Nephrotoma flavescens. Next base: position 252,700,379 of record OW052222.1, on the reverse strand, counting down.
TCTTTGAATTTTATTGATTGATAAAATAAAAATACCCCAATTTGCTTACATTTACTATAAAAACTTTCCTACATTCCGCTCTAAATATGGTTTGATATTTTGACGCTTTAGTTCATAAGAATAAAGTTCTTTGAATTATCTCATTTCTCCCCTGAAAATTTTTCAATTCACATGCGAAACGTGTTTTTCATTATAAGCTGCGTTTTTTTGAAAACAATCGAGTAGAGTTCGCGATAGCTATTTTCAAATTATTTTCAATTTAAAATTGAAAATTTAATTTTTTTAAATTAAATAATTTAGATTTAATAGAAATCTATGTATTACCAAAAAAATCAATCATAAAAGTTGTATGGTTTTCTTGTAATATCGTTGTTCTGTATAGTTCTGATCTACTCCGTTATTATACAGAACTATACAAAACAACGATATTACAAGAAAACCATACAACTTTTATGATGGATTTTTTTGGTAATACATAGATTTCTATTAAATCTAAATTATTTAATTTAAAAAAATTAAATTTTCAATTTTAAATTGAAAATAATTTGAAAATAGCTATCGCGAACTCTACTCGATTGTTTTCAAAAAAACGCTGCTATAGCTGCCGATATTTTAAAATATTTAATATTGTTGAAAACAATCGGGATTTAGTAAAAGTTCTGGTAATGTGTCCATAATTTCTATTACCATGATTTACTACCTATAATGTATTTTATTACTTGCTAGAAATTAATACGTTAACGTAATACTTAACTTTCGAAATATGCAATTCGCCTAATTATAAACAATTTCTGATTATAAATACATAATTCTTTACTAAGCCATTTTATCAGTTTAAGAGTTGTTCCTTGAAATGAGAATGTGTTTGCTTGATCAGAGAACATATTTTCTTAATTATAGGATCACCAATATTACGTTAAGGTGTTGATATAAATATTATAAAATTATATTTTATAAATTTAAAACAAATATTAATGATTATTTTATAAATAATTACTGAATTAAGAACGTTTTTCTTGATAATAGCTTTTATTATATTCTGTTTCTTGAATAAAGAATATTATTTTTGTTTAATAAAAAAAATTTACATTTGAAAATGTGTTATTGAATGAAAATGATTGTTTGAAAATTATTCAGAAATTTCAATAAAATCTTATGAAACAAAATATTAAATTTAGTTTTATGTTTTATATCAAGAATTTGTTTCTTTATTGAAGAAATCAAATTTAGGCAGCTAGAAAATTAGGTATGAATTAAAAATTTGTTCATGTTGAATAATAAAAATTTAAAGATTTTCGAGAAAGAAAGGTGGAGACTATTACCAGCTGTCATTCACAATCAAACAAGAAATTTTCGAAAAATGTCAATTATATTTTATGATACCTGAAATATTGCAGAAAGAGGGTTTTGTAACAAATATAATTTCAAGCTTTTTTAAAGAAACCAGATTCATATAATATCTTCGCGGTCCTACCGATAATTTCGTAAAAGCTATATTTATTGGAGATATCGTAAATTTTGAAGGGCGGAGGGTGTTGCACATTCCAGTCTGTGAATATCTGAATATTAATAAAATATTGGTAATCGTCTATTCAATTTAGTAATTGTTACAGATAATGCGACTTGCTATTCAAGTTTGCAATCGGCCATTAATGGAATAAACCGCTTCTCATGTGATACTCTTAATTACGACCCTATAAAAATTAATGAAATGGCCCCTCTGAAATTTGCAAAATTGCTCCATCACATCTCACCAGTAATTAAAATATTTTCCGCAAAAATACAAAACAAAAATAAAATTCAGACAATAAACATTTCCTGTCAATTTACCCCAAAACTCAACAAAGCGTCGCATCCAGAATATCAAACTTTTTTATATACTGAGTAGGTTGCTTTTAATCTCCCCTTTTTCCCAACTTACTATGCAGCTAAACAGAACTCGCTATGAATTCTAATTAAAATTCATTCAATTCGATTCAATTTCTCTATTATAGTACCGAGTATTATATTTGTATAGAAAATCTAGTGACAACAACAATATACGCCACTAAAAAACAATTCCCTGATTATATTTTCCAGTTTCCCCAGACGTATTTTCTACGTTTTTTTTTTTTTAAAAAAAAAATTTCGTCGAGATATTATGGCAGCATTATAAAATACAGTAGAGAATAAAATTAATTTTCATTAAAATAAGATTTTTTTAAGATAACAATAGGAACAACGATTCTATAAGACGATTAAATGTTGTATAAGATTTAGTCATTTTTTTCTGTTGTTAGTGTTGTTCTTGTTTCATCTAACAATTAAAATTAATTAGATAAGTATGTTTTTGTTGTTGTACCATGTTTACTTACATATGTATGTTAACATTACATAACATATACTTTATTGGTGTGTGCGGAGCTAGAAAGAGGAATTTCATCGATTTTCCTAAAGAATTAAACCAATAAATCTTCAACTGGTTTCTCAATTCAAAAATATATTCGTATATGTTAAGCGAATTCATTCAACATAAAATTCCAATTAATTAAAACACTTTGTGTATAAATAACCTCGTCAAGTATTTAAGGTTCGTTTTAATTAATTTGAACTTGAATTTTCCATTTTGCTCCTATCCATATCCCCCCACAAGCACATCAACAAATTGTACATACTATGCCGGATTTATAGCCCTAAAATAAAAAATTATTCGTTTACCCCACCAAAAATAAAAGAAAATGAAAATAAAAATCAATGATTGGAATTAAATATTTGTATCAAAAAAGGAAAACGACCGAAAGGAAAATTCTATTTTCTTTTCATTTCCTTCGTTTTTATTTTTTATTTTTTTGGATTATTGTGATTCCAAAGATATTTTCGTTAAAGTCAGCATTTTTATGATTTTATTATGATTTTTTTGTGTGTGCCAAATTTTTCTGGCTGTAATACGTACTCGTTCATATTAAAGTAAAAATGCTGTAGTTGAAAATTTATGATGTGCAGAAAATTATGAAAATCTTTACAAAAATTTCAGTTTTCTACAAAATACAAAAAATCAGTCGTAATATGATTTCGATTGGAAAGAAAATCTCGCAACTGCAATATGTATAAAATAATGAAAATTGACGTGATCATATACGAGTATGGGAACAAACAGACAAATGAATAAAAATGGTTGTTGGTTAAGCGACATGAGTATTCATAATGGTCCTATATAGATATAACAATAGAAAACCAATTTTCATTAATTTTTTGTTTTATCCCCATTTTCATATTTTCGGTTCTGTTGGTCCATTGTGGTGTATATTTGGATATAATGTGGAATGTGTTTTTTTGATGATATTTTATATTTTACTATTGTCCCCTATATAAATAAATGGTTTCGAGATTGAATATTGTTCGGGATGAAGGTTTGAGGTGGAATTAATTTTGGATAATAGAGTTGTGGCATTAATGGTACATGTTGATAATTGAATCGGAAAAGCAAAAAAAAAAAACAACAACATAGAATTATTATTTAATCCTATCAATGTAGTCATAATTTTTCAGAATTTATTTAACCAATTATTTAACGATTGTTCATTTTAAATTTTTTTGTTTTGTGCCTAAATCTATAATTTTTAATTATTGTTTTGTTTTTTCCATTGCAGGTAAGCATAACTAATGGATGCCTTCAATTCAGGATAATACAGATGCTAAAATATATTTTACGTAATCGACATAAGCAACATATCTGGTTCTTCGCAAATTGGACCTATAGCCGCACGTCCTCGATTTGGTTACTGCTAAGACGTGAAAAGCGAACTGCGAAATATTTGCGATGTTTTCGTAGTTTTAATGACATGCACCATTAATTCCTCAAATTTATCGGGGTTAGAAATTAGAAAAATAGATATATTTGTAAATATAGGGAGAAGGACATTGCTGAAGTTGTTATCACTTCAATAAACAAGGTTGACCAAGTAATATTAGCGTGCGAAAGGCACCATGGGAATCTGATGATAGAAATCGTTTCTATATAAAGTTAAAAATTCTCAAGGTGGTTGCTGAAACTGTTGTTGTTGGTAAACTGGAAGAAGCATGCAACCATAGGTGCACTTGCAGCTAGGAGCCAATAACTTTGGTTATTGTGGAAAAGAAACTAGAGATGGCTGCACTGGATTCAGTTCCTAGTACAAATCCAGACAACGCAGGGAGAGTAGCAACTACACCAACAGAAAACAATGATGAAAAATAGCGTACGGTTGGTAAGAAACGTAAAAACAGAAAGCGTTGGCAAAATACGACAAACAAAAAACGGCAAGAGTTAATGAGCCCAGCTTGTCAACAGAATCGATTAACAAAAAAATCAAGGAAGTCGTACGTCCTATTGAATCAAACATAATGATCCACTATGTAATAAACGCTGGCCCAAATGGTGTTACAGTTACTGTTGATTTTTCCACTGATATAAAGGTATTTACAGAAAACGGAAGGCGGGTCTCGTAGCCACCGAACCAGTCCCTGAAAAGAGAATTTCTAAAATAATTATCTTTACTGTAAGCTTAGAGTTTTATCAGATCTCAGAGAAACCGCTGGTTGAGGAAGTTGAACCGGCAACCATCAAGCGACATCATGTTGCTGAGCTGTGGAATACTGCACGTAGACAGGTTACGATGTGTGAGAGAGTTTGTAACCATGCTTTAGGTGCCAGCGATACGGTCATAATGCAAAGGCAAACCTGCCAGTTTTGCAAGGTATCAGAAAATTGAAAAACCACCTAATCATCAAATTGGTCGCGATAATTGAACGCATGCAAAAGTGCTGTGCAACGCCTGAAATTTAATACTAAATATGATGTTCAGCCAAAATTTAAGACATTGTAACAGCAACCTACGTATCGCCCACCTTGTTATAGTCGATGCCGTACTGCGTGAGCTTGATGAGGTGCCCCGTGACCGTAGAGTATAGTTATCCCGAAATTACGTGGGATTTATGTGTGGCTTAAATAAAACTATTTCACTTGTGATTTAAATGGTTGTTTATTTTCGACTTGACCACAGAAAATCTCGTACAATAATAAATTTTATTAAACTTCAAAAATACAAATCATCTACTAATAGTATATAAATTGAAAGTATATAATATAAATATTAAACATTTAAATATATTTGGAAGTACATAACTATTTCATTTATTTATATAATTCAAATGTAATTATGTATGTATTGTATATAAAATAGAATAAGTATATATTATATAAATAAATAAGTATATATTGGAAATACATGAAAAATGAAATTATAATGTAAGTATATAAGCAAGTTAATATAAGTAAGTTTATGACCGTAGCAACGACAAAATAATATCTGTATGTACATCTGTATGTACATTTATTGCAACAGAGTATAGGGTGGATCATAACAACCTCAATATGAACGGCGCTAAAATAGTCGGATCAGAAATATGTGAGCCCAGATAATCTATGTATGCAAGAACCACCCATAGTCAAATCAGCAGCATGCCTGCCGAAGGCAGGGTGGTTAGAGGCTGCTCTTAGAATCCCAATACTGCAATTTGGATTCACTGTGTTGGCATAAATATTATGAAGCTTAGTTAGTTTTGTGATAGCCACTGCACACGTAAGTCAATGGGAGGCAGATTCTTTCTACCTATTTTCAATATAGGCCCAATACAGTGAACCGATCAAGTACCATTTGGGCAAAGTTGAACGATCCTAGGCTCTTTATAGGGTCAACACTAAAAGGTAATGATCACTAGAGTAAAATGTGGCAGTCCGTCTATATATATAACCGTCCGTCTATATATGTAGTAATAAAAACCCATGGGGCCTTGTATACAAATTTGCCACCGGCCAGTTTTAAAAATCCTTAAACCATTAACCACATTTAAACACCAAAGCGTCATCGCAAGTCTATCGGTCTATATATATATATTTTTTTTGTTTAGATAAAGAACGTATTTATTGTCCAGTGGATTTAATGTCGTTTGAAGGTCAATTAATACCCCTTTTCATTCCCGCACACACCACCCATTCACACAATTACAGTATAATGTGCAGGTCATTGCAAGCATCATGTCAACCGGAACACTGACATGGCCGGTGGATCAGCGTTGGGGTCTTAGTAGTGTTTATTAGCATCACCGATCATAATCGACGACGAAAATTTGCTTTGCATCTAGCCTCTGGTAGGATTCCAACCCAATACTTCCCGATCCATGTGCCGAAGGTTTCATCGCTGCACCACTTGTCCGTGAAAAGGTTATAACTAAGAATGGTTTATAAACCAACTGACAAACTCATTGTTCTTTATGAAATTGTCGATACAAAGCATCGGAAACACTCGTCCGAAACCCTTAGACTAGAAATTGGGATTTAACTGTCTAGAGCGAATATTTAATAAACTATTCAAATGTATACCATGAACGCTGAGTTTGCAATGTTGAAATAAATAAAATTGGCTATGCATCAGGGAATGAAGAGAATATTTTTATTTTTGGTTTCCGGAGTGGTCTCTTAATGTTACATGATGGTAGTGGCAACAAAGAAAAGGTGTATGTGTATAAGATTATAGAATATGTTCGATGCTTCTATGTGAATATAGGTAGTTTCTAATAATGACGTGTAAATGTATTAATATATAGATGCCATCAGAAACGAAGTTTGATAGATGCAGGCGATTATCAGGAATACATGAAAGAGTGAATATGATAGCTAGAGTAGAATGAAGTACCGTGAAAGAAATAAAGACAGTTGAGTGAGTTAAACTGGATCATAATAACTAGAAAAATGTTCGTTTAAACATCATTTGATTAAAAACAATGAATATTAATATTTTTTTAATTTATTTGGCAAGATGGCTCATCTCTGAGATTTGTGGAGGATTGATGACATTGAACATAATTTGAAATTTTTTTTATTAAAATCTATTATTATTGTTACGAATTTACCCTGCCAAATTTTTTCGTGTACCATATCTCCTGAGTGACTGATGTACCCGTTGTGTTTGTTGCACTCGGCTGAATTTATAATTATAAATTCAGGACGGTTATGCTCCAGACTATAATCTGCTATAAAACTATCAAAACTTTTATAAAACTATCTCAAATATTACTACTTAAATCTAGATGTCACTAATTTTAATACGATGATTTAGACCCATTTGTTATTGACCCCGAACTTGATCAATCTTTGCAAATGGAATTTACACATTCACTGTATCGAGGATTGGCCAGTACCCAGAGATTTCCGACCGACATGTTATATATCTCTAGTTAGCTTAAGACATCCTAAACAAATTAGAATGATCCCCATTTTAATACGATGAGGTAGACCCATTTGTTATTGACCCCGAAGTTGTTCAATCTTTGCAAATGGAATTTACACATTCACTGAATCGAGGATTGGCCAGCACCCAGAGATATCCAAATGACATGGCACATATGTCTAGTTAGCTTAAGGTATCCTAAACAAATAAAAATTATCCCCATTTTAATACGATGAGGTAGACCCATTTGTTATTGACCCCTAAGTTGTTCAATCTTTGCAAATGGAATTTACACATTCACTGAATCAAGGATTAGCCAGCACCCAGTGATTTCCAAATGTCATGGCATATATGTCTAGTTAGCTTAAGATATCCTAAACAAATAAAAATTATTCCCATTTTAATACGATAAGGAAAACTCATTTGTTATTGACCCCGAAGATATTCAATCTTTGCAAATGGAATTTACACAGTCACTATATCGAGGATTGGCCAGTACCCAGAAATTTCCGACCGACATATTATATATCTCTAGTTAGCTTAAGACATCCTAAACAAATAAAAATTATCCCCATTTTAATACGATGAGGTAGACCCATTTGTTATTGACCCCTAAGTTGTTCAATCTTTGCAAATGGAATTTACACATTCACTGAATCAAGGATTGGCCAGCACCCAGAGATTTCCAACTGGCATGGCACATATGTCTAGTTAGCTTAAGATATCCTAAACAAATAAAAATTAACCCCATTTTAATACGATGAGGTAAACACGTTTGCTATTGACCCCTAAGTTGTTCAATCTTTGCAAATGGAATTTACACATTCACTGTATCGAGGATTGGCCAGTACCCAGAGATTTCCGTCCGACATGTTATATATCTCTAGTTAGCTTAAAACATCATAAACAAATAAAAATTATCCCCATTTTAATACGATAAGGTAGACCCATTTGTTATTGACCCCTAAGTTGTTCAATCTTTGCAAATGGAATTTACACATTTACTGAATCAAGGATTGGCCAGCACCCAAAGATTTCCAACTGACATGGCACCTATGTCTAGTTAGCTTAAGATATCCTAAACAAATAAAAATTAACCCCATTTTAATACGATGAGGTAAACCCGTTTGCTATTGACCCCTAAGTTGTTCAATCTTTGCAAATGGAATTTACACATTCACTGTATCGAGGATTGGCCAGTACCGAGAGATTTCCGTCCGACATGTTATATATCTCTAGTTAGCTTAAAACATCATAAACAAATAAAAATTATCCCCATTTTAATACGATGAGGTAGACCCATTTGTTATTGACCCCGAAGTTGTTCAATCTTTGCAAATGGAATTTACACATTCACTGTATCGAGGATTGGCCAGTACCGAGAGATTTCCAACTGATATGACATATAGGTATAGCAGTGGCGTGTCCTGGTTGTGCTCTCAAGGTGTTCTGTTTCGGATTTTGATCACCCGAAATAATTAAAATAATAGTAATTAATTAAGAAAATAATATTAGAAATTTATAATAAAAATAAAATTTTCTGTAATAAAAATAAAACTTTTAGAATTAGAATAAAAATCAAAAATTGTTTAGTCGTTCGGCGAACGTGTAGAACATCACTAGAAAACGCCGCTGATAGAAACTCAAATCATCCAATAGATCACAAACTCGCCGCATACACACATATGATCCATAGATTGAACAATATCCCGATGACAGCAGCCGACTACAATAAAGAGCTAGACACTATAAAATACATAGCCGCAAAAAATGGATTCAACATAAATATTATCCAAAATATGAACGAAAAATTGAAAAATAAAATTCAACGTTTAAATTTGACAACATTGACACCAAACCCAAAAGATTTCGGAAGATAATCCGAATATACTCAACGATAGATCCAAAGTGAACACATTATATGATTATATAATTAGTATATAAGTAGTATATAATTAATTTTAATATGTATTAATTGCATCAGTTTAATTTTTACTTCAGTTTTTAAATCAACCTGATGATGAGCAGATAGCTCGAAACTAGTTGTTGTTTATATAAAATATATAAAAATATATCACAAAATTAAGAAAGTGTTTTTTAGTAAAACTAAAAAAATATATATAATTTTTTTTAAATTCAAGCACATTCGCCGGACTTAAGTATTTATAAAGTTAAATTTTTTGCGAGATAATTCATTGCTACTTTATTTTTTCTAAAGCTTTAATTGAATGCAAAATAATAAGTTTTAATGAAGGTGTTGCTTAAATTATTCGTTAATGAAATTGTCTAGTAGAGATGAATGATGAAAATAGTTTGCTATGCCATTATTTAAAGCTATCTCCATATCTCCTATTTAATATTTACCGATTTATAATCCCCAAGACTCCATAAACAATAGCCCATATAAACAGTAAATGTGTTAATAAAATATAACCTGTACAACACAAATCAATTACCAATGAACTTAACACAATATCATGTATAGAGATATAGAAGGCAATAGTTTTCGTGTACTTGTTACAAATGTTCCTTTTATTTTTGCATTAAATTTCGTATTCAACAAACGTTTACGAAAAGATAAATCCATTCTCATTTGTGAATTTCGAGTTTCGACAAACGGAGCGAACGAACATAACAGAAAAGGCAAATACATAGCAATATTATATTTTGCTGGCAAAATTCCATTTCATATAAATAAATCTTCAAATAGACAGTAAAATAAGAGGATAATTTTTCTAACAACAATAATAAAACATAAATGGAACAAAACGTAGCAAAATTACAAAATCAAAGCAAAACTTTTTATATTTTGTATCTAATTTTAAACACGAAATTTTCAAATAGCTAAACATTTATTTGCACATCCTCATTTTCCAAACGTGTACATAAATATAAACCCATATGTCGTATATCTACACAAGATATATCAAAGAGCGTCGCCTTACATTACGGTACATACAGTCGATACGAGTATAGAGAAAATCTATATGGTTCCAAAAAATAAAAAATAAAAATCATTATGTATTGTGTACGGTTCCATGCTTCTTGTTTATCCAAATATACAAATTTCAATAATGCGCCACATGAGCATGATTCATTGTTGTTGCTGTATTTTCCAAATAAATATACAAAATACACATACGAACAAACAAACAAACAAACAAAAAATTATTGGGGAATGAATTTTCCAACAACATAATTTTTCAGTTCCTCGAAAAGTTCACTTTTCAAATACATAAACATATATATGTATGTATAAAACACGTACACATACACGTTTATAAGAATTGAAATGAGTATATAGAGCCAAACCAACATGAAATAAACGAGGGTGCCATCACACACATTTCAAGTCTGGTAAAATAAATAAACATGCCAACAGCTCTCAACTCTTTTATATAATGTGTACCATTATACAGTGCCCGTGTACATATATAGGAAATATGTACGAATCTTCCATCCTTGTTGGTATTTTTATGTTGTGGTGTAAATGCTGTATAGGTTTTGTATACTGTATACGTATACGTTGTCTCGGGTTTTGTGTTGCTACCGTCGCTGATGCTGCTATTGGGGGTTTACTTATTTGTTGTGATCAAAGCATATACAACAAAAATTTGTGTAATAATAATGTGGGCCCCCTTTAATTTGATAAATGGAAAATGTATTATATGCGAATTTTGTTGAGATGAATGGCGAAATGGACCAATATTTTTATTTAGCTCGGAACCTTTTTTGTTGTTGTAAAATTTTTGGGTCGAGATTCCAGCTTTTTCTTTTTTTTGGTATATTCTTTGTTCCTACTGATGTATGCCGCACATTTTATGTTGGTTTATTGTTTGGTGGCCTTGTTTTCGTTTTCTGGTATATTGTTGTTGGTTTTGTTTTCTTGGGGTCTGAAATGTTTTGCACACAATTTGCTATCCTAATATTTTTGTAGTCAACGTTGATTTTTATACATATCCGATTCGCCTCAATATGTGACAGTCAGTCATAATAAAATTTGGATTCAAAATGTCAATCGGCTGTATAGGGTTAAATTAAATTTGAATAGTTAAAATAATATTCTGAATATTGATAAAAGAATAAGTAGCAAATGTAATCCTGGTAGTAAAAATTAGCTTGAACAAGCTTTCCGCTTTACTGTGTGGAAATCACGTATAACGTGATAACGACCTAAATAATCTTTATTGAAATAATGACTAAACAACTTCTTTTACAATTGTGGCATCGAGCCCAACTTGTAGATATTCTTTAACTATCTTAGCATATTTGTATAATTATTTCTAAATACTAAGAACTTATTCCTCTTTTACTTTCTTTTCTGTATGTAGTTTCTGTATGTGCGTAAGTTCATGCAGCCTAAATGTTTGTTAGCGTTCTGCAGCCAGATGAATTCGCTGATGGGGATGAAGCTTCATAATTAAGCTTTTACCATAAATTAGGAGATCCACGTGATTTTTATTCGAAATCGGTTCACCGGGAAAGTCAGCTTCTACAAGAGCTTTTCGTTTTTTGAGAATATTTTGAAAAATATGTCATTTACGAGAAAAGCGATCAGGAACTAAAAGATTCTAAATTAAATTTACAGCAATACCGGTTCAATTTTTTCCAAACCGGTTTAAATAGAATTTTGTACAGCCTAGACGAATTGGTTAATTGGTACGGAACTTCATTCTTAAGCTTTTGCCTTAAAGTAGGGACCCTAGTAATTTTTGGCCGTAATCGGTCCGCCTGAAGTGAAGTAGCAGCTTTCATAGTGGATTTTCTAGATTAATTTTCCAAGATTTAATCGGAAATGACAATTTTTGTGAAAACCCCGTTTTTTAACAAAAATTCGACCCCTATATGGCCAGATGGACTGCTGATTGATCGGCAGCTCCATAGAAGCCTTTTCGAGTATATATACGAGAAAAACAGTTATCCCAGAGATTTTTGACCGAGATCGATCCTTCGGAAGTTGCGGCTTTCATAGGAGATTTTTCATTTTATGCAAATATTTTGAAATATTTGCGTCTAAAAATACGTCTAAAAATAAAATGATTGTAAATTAGATTTGCAAGGTACAGATCATATTTTTAATTTTACCGGAAATGACGAGTTTTGATAAAAAATAAATAATAAAAAAATAATAAAAAATAAATTAATAAATTTAAATAAATAAAATAAATTTAAATAAATAATAAAAAATAAATAATAAAATAATTTCAACAAAATTCGGCATTTCTGACTATTCGAAATAAAGCCTTATACTAAAGTTTTTTGCATAAATTGCAAAAGCAGCTTTCGTAGGAGCTTTTTAAATTTTTGCATTGAAGATTAAATTTTCAACAAGGGCTAACCTTGTTGGTTTTCGGAATGAATGATTATTGATTATGCTAAACAATTCTTATCACAAATTCGGAGGTTCAATTTTTGGTTTAAGAATTAAGTGTGGTGTATTGGAGAACTTTGTGCATTTATCGTAAAAGAAAGTCGGGTGTTGGCCACAACAATTACACCCCTTTTCCTTTAATTTAGTTATTGCGATTGATTGTTGTGGGAAGCTCCTTCGAAACCCACACGAATGTTTTAACCAACAAGGTCTTTGCAAATCAATAAAACACGAGAGGCGACCATGTTTGCTCTTTAGACTATATTAAGAAAGGACTGAGATCTATAAAAGTGTATTATTCAGAGGTGTTGTTTAGGGCGATTTTTTAAGCGTTTAATTTCTAATTTAAAAAAACGCAATAAAAATTGCAAAAATATATGAAATTTTTATTTAAATCGATAAATCAATGTTTGTCATTTACTTTTTAAACATTGTTGCATCTAAATGTTGGCCTTGGTTACGTTTTAAATGGTCCATGGAGATGTCCAATTTTTACCACTTTTTCGAGCAGTCTTCTAATTCTGCAATCGTTGTTGGTGTATCGGCATAGACGAATGACTTCACGTAGCCCCATAAAAAATAGTCAAGAGACATCACATTGCAAAAAACAGATTTAAACAGTTTTTTGGTAAACGGTAAAAAACAGATTTTCCTCAAGATGTTCTGAGGCCCACTCACCAAAAGTTCGACGCTGTGACAAGTCGTTCTGCTGCAGTTGTTGCACGAGCTGTATTTTATACTCCTTCAGAGTTCAGACCATAATTGTTGCGTAAAACGATCCACAGATGGACATTTTGTCGTCTGCGAGCACTCCTTATTACTTGCCTGTTCTCATTTAACAAGAGAGAAAATTAAAACAAGAGATACAGATAAATCAAGGGCCCCACATTAAGTAAGAAGAGTCGCAAAAGAATTTAGTTTGATTTATGCACTTCCGTACACTTTAATTATTAAACTCCTTATTAGAAAAATCTAAATCCAAAGTTCTTCAAGTTAAAAGCATTTTAAGGTCAAATTGTAAGTCCATAAAGTCTTTCATTTTAAAATCAAATAAATAGTCTCAAATAAATTGTACAACTGTATACCACAAAACCTGTCTCAAAAATTTATCAAATTTCAAAATAACAATTGATTAGCCCCATTTTTCTGAAGTTTCTAAAATTTAGAGGAGAGAGAGAGAAAGCTTTGTTGCTACTATTAATTAAAGCATTTCTAAATCGCTTCTGTCTGCGTAGAGTATTCTTATATTGTTCATGCTAGTGCGTAGTATTTTAGTGACAAAACTTAAATTTTTATGACCAAAAATCCAGAAATTCCTTGTATATTTTAGAACACATTTCTTCTAAAGTCCATTTACGAGATCTAACTTTTCCGTGGAATAAGGAATTGGTAAAACATTTACATAGGAAAATAGGCGCTGAGGAACCAGTATAAGAATTTCGTTTTCTTCCTTTTCAGTGAAATTTGAGAGTTTTTTATTCTATACTTATTCCGCATACGCTTGCATTTTGGAATTTGTTATTTCATGGGTAATACCTTTTTCTTCTAGGATATATCTTAACTGTCATATAGGATACCATTTTATTTAATGGTAGTCTGAAGATTTAAGTAACGTCAATGTTATAGACGATAATATCCAGAGAGAGTATTATAGTACCATTTTCTCAGTTTGTACCATAATTTGGGAGGTCAAATTACCTACCAAGTCATTTACATTTATTATGTACTGTGTGCTGTTTAATTAAACAGAATCGTGTTGTCGAATACTTAAATAAAAATTTTTATTTTGTCGTTTCGCAGTTTTGTTCTAAATTTTTTCTATACATCATGGCAATTTCAGTGCTTCGGTTTCTATTAGCAGCCCTTTCTATTTTGATTACTTTGATGTGTTTTAATTATGGTTTCGCGCTGTAGGTTTCGCGGGGTTGGAAATGATTTCGAGCACTTCTCTTACACTCGGTCGCAATTATCTATTTCGTGACTCGAAATGTGTCTACTACGAGTATAAGGCTTTTTTAATGCATATTTATACTTTGGGAATTTTACAACTACAATGCCTTACAATTTCATTCCAACCGGAATAATTTTATTCCAAGTGTTTGTAGAAATATTAATAAAATTATTCTACATAAAGTAGTAGCATCCTATTAACCACTAAAGTAACTTTTTGGATAATTATAATTTTTTGGTTCAAATCTTGAAAATAAATGTCAATTTTGAATTTGTCAACAATGTCATTGATCATATTTGTTATTATTATAGTACAAGGGGTATTAAATAATACAACAAAGAGCTCTGGCGAAAAATTAAATTCTAAACTAAAGAATATTATTATGACATAAAATTTCATGTTATGACATAAAAATAAATCGCATGCTTTGTTTGCTTTTATTAAAATTTTGTACCACCCGATAAGAGTAAACACCACCCGGTAAGAGTAAACAAAATCCCTTGGTTTTTACTTTGGACACACATTTCATTCTTAACTTGATGTTTAAGGGATTAAAATGAAATTTATTCAAACCATCAAAGCGATTCTAATCTTTGTAGACGAAGTAGTGGGCAGGCACTTTACGAAATCGAACTAGCCTATTTTTGAGAGTCGAATTTTAATTTATGATTAAAAAAATGTTAAATATAAAATATATTAGCATGTTAAATAATGACACTCCACAGCTCGAGAGCAGACATAATGTGCTGAGAAAAGGAAATAAGCACCATAACAGTAAAACCGATTCGCCTGGATCGCGTTACTTTGATACTGTTCATCATACAAATGCCACAAATACGAACAAAAGAAAATTACAAATACAAAGACATAATTGTGTATTATACACATTACTTATACGTATTCAGTTTTTTTTTGCTTCACTCATTTTAAATGATTTACTCACGATACAAAATCGATATCCTGGTTTTCAAAATTCAGATTTTTAAAATCCTGGTTTTCAAAATCCCGGTTTTGAAAATCCCGGTTTTGTATAAAAAATTCCGATTTTTAGGAAATCCCGGTTTGAATTTTTAAAATTTGATATGTGGGAAAAATGGGACTCTTCAATGATTTTTTGAGAAAATTCAAAAATGAGGTTGCGATAAAGTTCTATAAAATGGCTAATAGGGATGGAATTTGGCCATTTCTTAACAGATTTTGTTGAAATTCAATACGTGCGATGAAAATGGGATTCTAAAATTATTTTTCGATAAAGCGGTCAATTGATATGGAACTAGACCATTTCTAAAACGATTTTGTTGAAATTCTGCACGTGCGATGGAAATGGATTTCTAAAATGATTTTTTGATAAAGTTCTGAAATATGGCCATTGCTATGGCCATTTTTTAACCGGTTTGGTTAAAATTCGACATGTGGGCTCTAAATGGGATTCAAAAAATGCGTTTTTGATAAAGTTTTGGAATAATGCGCATAGTGATGAAACCTGGCCGTTCTTAACCGATTATTTCGAAAAACGACATTTCGGATCTAAAAAGGGGTTTTAAAATGGTGTTTGATAAAGTTATAGAATATTGTCATTACAGATGGAACTAAGCCATTTCTTAATCGATTATTTTGAAATTCGTCACGTGCGATGGAAATGGGGTTCTTAAATGATTTTTTGATAAAGCTCTGCGTATCTGGACAAAAAGGGCGATATATTTCACAACTTAGTCAAAAAATCATTCTAGAATTTTATTTTTATATCGAATTTTATCATAATCTGTCAGCCAAGTTCTGTCGCTAATGGCCATATTCTAGAGCTTTAGCAAAAAATCAGTTTATAATCACCTTAAGACCTTATTTGTAGAGTTTTAACATATTCATTAAAGAAATGGTCAAGTCCCTTCCCTATCGACCGTATTCTAGAACTGTATCAAAAAATCAGTTTTGAATTCGAATCATTCACTTAAAATAAAACTAGTAAAACTGCTCCTTTATCCGACATGTTTTTGAACCCCGCTCTCCTGAAATTATTTTCTAAAGGCCCTCGAAGGGGAAGGAGCGATGCGACTTCTCGCGAGCCCGCGAGATTTATTGAAGCTTCTACAATTCGGTATGATATCAAAAAGCTGAATGTCGAAAGACCGAATGTCGAGGGGTAAAATTACGAAGGGCCGAATGTGTCGAAGGGCCGAATGGCTCGAAGGGTCAAATGTGCCGAAGGGGTTACTTTTCATTTCTGGCAATATAATTTTTTAATTTGTTTTAAGGAATATTTCGTATTTTTTTTTATCAAATATTAATGAATTTACTTGATAAAATTTTCCTTCACCAAAATGTGTGGAATTTGTACATTCGGCTTCCGCCCCTATAATCAATTATATTCGAAAACAAATAGCAGAGTCACAAAAATCAAAAAGTAATAAAACATTATTAAAATCACTTATTATTTTATTTACTTTCCATTTTATAAGGACGTTGTTCTCCATTTAAATATACATACTACACATTTATTATTTATTTATTATTAAAACCATCAAAAACTAGGAATTCGACAAATTCTAGAGCGGGTGTCAATATATGGCACTGTTGTCATAATTTGACAAGAAAAATGGGAGTTCAGTTTTTTCCGACTCCGACTCCGATAAAATACGATAAAATAGTATTATGGACCGAATGGCCAATGCTATTTAAAATATTTAAATGGCTACGAAAAAAAAACGGTCTCGTGAGAAATATCAAAATTAAAATCACTCGAGAAGAAAATCTCATCATGCAGGAAAAATAACTAAAATGAAACTCAATGCCTAAAATAGATTTTTAAACTGAACATACGACCTCTTGTTCAGGTGGATTATCAACTAAACTAAAAAACCTCAAATTCAGGCATGAGTTTATGAAAAATTGTCTTCTTGTGATGGCTTCTAGTCCGAGTAAGCGACTTATCGTTGAGTCTGGGGATTTTGGATCCCTAATTTGATTAAACCGAATCATCGTTCGATTTATTTTAAATAAAAATCAAAAATAGTTCTATACTATGTCCAAATTCGTCTAAAATAATTTGTATCCTTCTAATAATGTTTTCTAGATAGAAACGGGTCTTAACTTATTTCATTTACTGTTTTTTGGGGGATTTTAGATACGTAATACGCTGAATCATGTTTGATTTATTTTGAGCAGAAATCAAAGATTTTCATTCGCCAAAATTATTTTTCATTCTTCTAGAACGGGTTCTGGTCAGAGTTGAACCTCCTCAACATACTCCATTAACTATATCTTTCGAAGAAACGGAGAATTTCTGGTCTATCGTTCGATTTATTTTGGATAACTAGAAAATAAAAAAATTGGTTCTATCCAATTAATTTCATCTAAATTATTTCTTATCATGCTAGGCAATGCTTTCTAGATATCGTGCGGTCTTCAAATTCGTCTAAAATATTTCGCATTCTTCTAGTAATAGTTTCTAGATAGAGTTGGTTCTCCTCAACATAATCCTTTATCGATCTGGGAGATCATGCAATTTCGCATCAACTAAACTATGTCCTAAATTATGTCCTACCGCTGTAGATGCCCTTTACATGTCTATTGTTCCTCTAATGGCGCTGAGAATCCACCACGCATTATTATGCTCGGTTTTCACTCGCCTAATTTTGTCATGACGCTAGAATGTCATGAAAAAATATTTTTGTATCGAATCTGATCATGCGCATTACACCTCGCATTACATAAAGAAAAAATTGATTAAAATTGCTGATGTTTGTCATGACTCCTGTGACAAAATGAGTAGAAAATTTGTATTTTATTCTCAATTAAACAAAACAGAGAGCACTAAATGATTTTACATACATTTTGGTGTTAAAATTGTTGTGACTGTAAAAATGATATTCTATCGTCATGACAAAATTTTGCGAGTGAAAACCGTAACACATTCATAATCATATCCCTCGTCACACATAAACTGCCAACGTCTTTCGACATAAACAAATCAATTACGATAAAAATTTCAAGAAAACAAAACATATGAACTTATTATTTACCAACTTACTGTCAGCTTTATATTAGTATTAGTTTATCTGTCAGCTTACCTTCAACTGTTTACTTGTATAAACAACGTTAATATTGATCGACAAATTCTCTTGTGCAAATACGAAACCGAAAATAATTTTCTTTTTAACATCATGATTTTTCTATATTGACTGAGACTGTTCAACACAACAGAAATAGTTAGTAAATTAAAATTAATTTTTGAAAACGTCAGTACGTCAATAGTTGAATGCACTGAGAATAAACTGAACAAATTTGATTTTTTTTTTTAACTCGGTTAGTTTCGTACGAGTTATTTATGTACATAAAACACAACTTGTATATGTGTTTCCACAGATTTTTCGTACGTTATTGTTGGTGTTGTTGGAAATAAGTTGCAGTTTCTTATTGTTATATTCAATATTACATTCAAGACAAATCTTTTCTGGTGGTGTATTTGTTGTGAAAAAAACCACACATTTTCTAGTTTTCTATTATTTGATGACCTATATTAGACGTATCTATCTGGGTTTGATTTTTTTTTACAAGTATTTCGACGTTGGTATATAAGAGCATGCAAATATTTCTTAAGATCTCTTGATTTTCTTTTATGTAAAAAGTAAATTTGAATTTTAATATATTTTGCTTCCGATTCATCTTTGTATCTAACAAACTTAATTTTATATTTTTTCATATTAAAAAGTTTTTTTCTCATTTTCTTTACAGATTTACTATAAGTTTTCCACAATTTTCATCAGTATCTTCATACTACATCTACATAAATAATTTTCAAGTAAGTATTAAGATGTGTTGTTGGGTTTTGGGTGAATAAATTTAAGAAAAGAAAATTGCCGATTTATGGCTAGATATACATGTACAGAGACAGAAAACTTAAAACGAAAAATTATGTAATGACAAGACGTATTTTCCTCGATATAGATGAATGAATAGAAATGAATAAATTATTCAAAGTATTTTTGTGTGCTTCCTCCCTTGATGGTTTTCGTTCGATGTTGCGCGTTAACAAATTTATTTAAGTGGTTTGATTAGTTTCCTGAATTGATTTTTAAAGTGCTGTAATGGCACAATATAAAATGAGAGACGGGAAATTAAAATTGCTGTCAATTAATGTGTTCACCGTATATGTAACATATTTAGGTGGGTGACCACATTTTTTTTTTCAAATCAATATTTCACATCGCAATAATTAATTAATTAATTATTTATTGTAAATATAACATTGACTTTTATTTGTTTATATAGTTGGGAGATTTCAATCAATAAAATTCGGTCATATAATTTCATCATTGTTGTTTTGATTTTTAGATCGTTGACGACCAATAAAATTATTTAGGTCAAATATATAAGAATTCTTGTATAAGTATATTTAGAATTTTAAAATGTCAATCAAATATTTGTCTTTACTCTACTAACTTTAGTAAACATAATGTATGTAGTTATGTCTTAATATTATGAAATTATCATGTTGATGTGAAAAGCATTAAATATTATAAAAATGCATTGAAATGTTAACCTTTTTTATTTATTTTTTTATACTTTGAAGTTGTATAGTCTAGACAGAACGTAACGCTTCTAAGTGTTTTAGTCATTTTAGTTTCAAATCCTTTTCCAATAAAAATTTTAAAAGATGGTTAGTGATATATAAAAACAATTAAAATTTAATTTCCAACTTCATACGATGCCAATGTGCACATCATAATACATACACAAACTAATATTATAATATTTTACAACCTTGTCTTGAATCATATATAATCGAAAGATTTTCAATTCGTACATTACACACGTCTATAAGCATGTAGAAAAGTTTAATTGAGTGTGACTGGTGGCGAATAATCGAAGCTGACTTATAAAAGTCCATAGTAGCAGTATCAATATTTTGCAATATGGTAGCATCCCTTTTTTTCACTTAACGCTTCTGAAAATTTTACCATGCAGTTTGGAACCAATGCACGAGAGTTATCTGATAATGTTTCCATTATGGTCTCCTAAATTTATCACAAACTTTTTTGCTGAAATTAATTCTATCGTATTTAAAACTTTGTTTGTCAACCACAACATGAATAAGGGACATCTGTGATCTGCAATACATTGGGTTTATTTTCATCAGCTCGTATTTTACGAGCCATTGATTTCATGTGATTCACACTGTCCATTGATATGGAAAGGACATTGATCCATTTTTTTTATCAATTTTTGATAAAAGCTTTCATAAGACTCCTGCAATAATGGCACTGTTTGTCTTAGTAACAAAAGTAATGTACACCAAAAATAAGGGCATTTTTTTGTTGAATTTCATTATAAAATGTAATTAAAGTGTTTACTGTAGGTCAACCGGCAACATCACTACTTTCATCAAAAATGAAGTTAATTTTTGCATCTCTAATTAAATTTTTAATTTTATCCAACTCGGTATAGTATACACTTTAGTTAAATAATTTTTAAGTAGGGTTTCGTAGTGTGGCAAATCGTTTAACAAAATCACCTAAGGCACCATTACATGTCCTAGGGCTTAATCCAGAATGACAAACTTCACGAAAAAAAATCAAAAATGGCTTCCTCTTTATTCTCGTCTATATTTTTTAGTAATACTAAAATATCGTTTATAGCGTCCACGTGAATTTTTATGTCTTGTTTTCGGCTCATGTTATCGTAATGTATCGTACGATTTTTTTGCTGGATCCACCCTTATTTTTAAACAGTAATAATTGCACACAACTGTCTGCTCAATGTCATTACCGTCAAGTTTAAAGATTTGAAAACCTGGATATTGTGATATCTATTCTACATACGAATACTGTTCCAAAACCGCGACTTGAGAGTTAAGAGTTTTTATGTTGTGCATCAGCATACTAGATGTAAATATAAAATTTGATTATTATTCACATCAATCAACAATGATATTAAATTTGTGCATCTAGTAGGTTAATGAAACAGCAACAAAATTCGCAACACTCAAGTCTCAGTTTTCGAACAAAATCTCTAGATGGGATTTTCCGTTTTCTCCCTATTTTTTCAAATAACGGCGAAGGAATTTATTTTGTAATTGTTTAATAACTTGTTTATTTTTATATTGCACGTGCTGCACTGGGATTCCCAAAATTAACTAAAAACCCATAAAATTGATTTCGCATATCATTCTAATTACAGCGAAATAGAAAGAGAAAAAGTAATAATAGTTTATCTAAAAGTATAGAAAACTCTCGCTCTTACGAAAATTTTAAATAAAAAGACTAGAAACTTCTAAAATGTTTGTTTAACAAGGTAGATAGATAGATGATTATTTTATTCTTATGCATTTTCGATGCATTCTGATAAGAATAATTTTTATTGATTTCGGGTAGGGTTCGGGCTTAAACCGAATTTTAAAAACTACATTCGGGGTAAAATCGGGTTAAACCCAAAAAAGTCATACCCATAGTATAAGTAATAACTAAGCATTTAGAAAAATATTACAAAATTTGCGATTAGAGATCAAGATTTAATATTTGCCGTTCAAAGTTTTATTTTATTATTACTTTCCCAGGGCCGCTGAGTGACCAACACATTTTACTAATATTTTTTATATTACGTTGAATCTATAACGTCAAAATAAATTATGTGTATGTGACTGACTTCTGCAAAATACTTTACTTTTGATGCAAGTGGCCGGTTTTGATGTACATTTTATTAAAGTTTAATTACCTCTAGTAGCCTAAATTTTCAAGGGCACTAACTGCAATTAAAGTAGAAAAGATTATTACCCTGTTCATCACATTTCGTTGACCACTTACAAACGATAAATAATAACATAAACAGAAAGTAGTAACTTGGGAGATCAGATGATCTGATCCGGCATACCCTAAAAGGTTAAATATATTTATACAAATTAAGTTAAACAACCACCACCAACATGTTTACAATACATTTTTATGATTCTAAATGTTTCGATTATAGCTTGTGTGTTTATCTATAAAAGTCGTCTACTTTATTGTATAAACACTTGAAGATTTTTTTATTTTCGTTTACATCTCAAGAATTATGATACTAAAGTCGTACTGTGCGTTTCATTTTATTTCTCTATAGGTTTTCGTTTGTTGTTGTTCTTTTAATGGCATGGCTGGCGTTTTAAACAAATGTGTGGTGTAAATAATAAGAAAATAATGTGCGATGATTAAGAGAGGGAACCGGTTAAATTCTATAAAGAATCGATTTCTTTGCTGTTGTTCCTGTTTCGTTTTTACACCTCCGCATATTTTTTTTACGTCTATAATTATTTTAAAGTAGAATTTCTTGAATTATCATAACTTTCGTATAGTTGCAAAAATAAAATTGTTATACCACTCTTATACAAATATATTATAATAGGCATAATATATACTCGTATTTTATTTTTATTAATTTACATAAAAAATAATTTCCTTAATTTTCAGCACAAGTTCATATTCCATTAATAAAATTTATTCAAACAAACATTTTTTAATGCTCTGAAAATAAAATGCCTTAATTGTGATCCAAAGCAAATTATAAAGGCAACATTATAAACAGATCTACCGAACTTAAATACTAAATAAACTATGACAACCATAAAAAACATAAAATGAAATTTTGGTAATTTATTTAAGATTATGTGAATTTTATATATAAGGATCTCTCACAGAATCAGTAGAAGCAGCAGCAGCACACACACACACACTAAGAAAAAGGATTAAATTTCGTACCAACAACAATAATTCAACCCATAAAAAAATTTAATAATAATCCCAGCAATTTTTTGCTTGTTTTTCGGTACCGAACATAAAATACATCGTAGTTAATTTTCGACATAAAAAGTCACTTTAATTTTATAAAAATGGTTTAGAACATTTGATTGATAGATACATTATTCGAGATTCTCATCAATTTTATAATAATCCTGTCAAATCACATTTTGTGTACAGTATAATATTCAAATCCAATAATGGAAAACTTCAACAGATTACATCGAAATCAAAAAGCATCGAACTCGATATGTTTAATTTTTCCCGTACATTTGTATGTTTATTTGAAAGGAAAATTATATAAGAGTGAGAGAAAATTTTATTGTTTTTCCGAGCAACATCGTACACAAATGAAAATCCACTATATATAAACGGAAAATTCTTTATTTTATTTATTTAACTTACAAAAAAATTATGTATCCGATTTAATAGCAGCACAGTTTACATTTTACAACAAGAAGTAGCAATGTATTGGAAGCATGACAAGAATTTATGTCGAAATGGAAATTTATTTGTGTAACAAAATACTCGTCATTTACCATACCACCACACTACACCGATGTATAATATCGAGGAAGTAAAATATGATGGAATCAGCATCACATTCATATACAAACTCACACGCGTCAAAATGTTAACAATTTATATATTTATTTTAATTTTCAAAGTAAGATAAATAAACTTAAATTTAGGTTAGTAAACATAAAAGTACACGGAGGCACTTAAAATAGTATACAAAAGTATTTCGCTATCTGTCAGTATCTTTTCTCAATATAATATACAAAACAGAAGTGTTACAATTACTATTAATGCATTTACATTTTATCGGTAATCCTTCTGCAGGATAAGATTCAAACAATTCCTCGCCGGTTCAGCATAAAATTTCCCAACATTAAACTATCGTAAACAAAATATGTTGTGCAATTTCGATATGTATATACTCCTGACCTACCTAATTATGCGATTATCAACTAATTATTCCCTGCATAACACGGGTTCGGTGTTAGAACTGGCTAGGGGTCTGGAGCTGCAATGGTTTTTAATATTCCTCACAAGTAAATAGTTCATATAAATTAAAGTATATAAAGTATGTACATTAAAGTATGTAAAGAATGCTAGTTGGAATTCTACAGCTACACAAAATTATCTCCGTGAAAATGCGGGAATACACTGCCTCTTATCTCGATTTACGCCAAACACAAACATACAACGAATAAATATTGATCTCATTCATTCTAACTATCTCATATTTACGAAAATATGAAGATGAGGAAACGAATTAATTAAATAGAAAACTAAAACAGATTAACGTTCAGAATTATCGTACGAATTTCTCCCGTGGGAAAGTAAATGTATTTATGACTTATGTACAAAACAAAATATGTATTACATACGAAGTTTAGAATAAATACCATGGATCGAGTACAATAAGATATTGTGAAAAGAAAATATTATGATCGATTGTGATGAAGCCATGCTCTCCTCTCACGGCAACAAAAACCATGATTATATATATCACAGCAAAATACAGGTATCCCTCGAGTTACGCGGTTAATTTGGTTCGCGTAAGTGGACACTCAGGATTAGTGCAAACTACAGTATTGCGTTCCGCGTAACAGGAAACCTGGACACATAACACATTCAAAAGAGGATGTTTCTTTCTATGTGCCAAAAGTTATAGAGTTTCATTGCAAAAAATACTTGTTATGTAGTATTTATTAGTGTCAAGCCAAAATTTCGTTCGTTCATTATTTCTTCTTTAGGAGGCTGAATATCATCATCGCTTGATATTTCTTTATATGGATATTCAGTACTAGAAAATGGTCCCTTCAAATCTGCGAACAATTTTCTGTAAGGAACCAAACCCTTATTTAGTATGGTTGCATATGTTCTAGGTTCTTTACAGGGATCCATTTTTGTAAAATGCTACTCCAATTCCTTTGCTAAATTTAAACCATATTCAACATAAGCCATAGGCATATTTTCAACAGGTCCATTCTCAAAATTTTGTTCTGTATTATTTTTCAGATTTGAATTAGAGTTTGTTACAAGCTGCAAGAAATTTTCATGACTCAAGGTTTGCTCTTTAAGTAGTTCAACGATGTCTTGACCACCACCGGTAAAACTGCTTTCCAACATGCATTCAGTGTTGTAGGTTTTAGGTCCCTTATGTCATTAGTTATTGTTTTAATACATTCTAGGATTGAAAATTCCTTCCAACCTTCATTTATTTTCTTCAGATTTTATATTTTTCAAAATTGTCGGAAAACTGAAACGAAGGTAGTATTACTTAAAAGTTGAAAATCGCACCTTGATGCAATGGCTGTATTAGTATCAGTATTAATGATGTCGTTGGCAGAAAGGGAATCTTTACATTAGGATGAAATAGCTCTTTTGGATGTCCAGGGGCATTCTCTAAGAGAATAATTCATTTAAACCAAACTTGTTTTTGGTAAGATAACCTTCTACATCCGGCACAAAACAATTATCAAACTAATCCTTAAACAAATTTTTTGACAGTTTTTCTATGGCCGAGGGTTCGATGATCTATTAATAAGCATCGGATTCATTAAACAATCTCACGATGCATTACTGCAGAAAAGAAGAGTGATTCGTTCCTTAAACACTTTAAAACCAGATAAAGGTCTCATTGTTGGAAATGTATGTACGGGATTGCAATTTTTTCCAGTTTAAACAACTTTCGTCTGCATTAAAAATTTGTTCCGCCAAAATACCATCATCTTCTATAATTTTCATGATTTCAACCGTAAATTGTTGAGCAGCTTCTGTATCAGCTAATGCACTTTCTCCTTGGAATTTGATATTGTATAATGCAAATCTTTATTTAAACTTTTCTAGCCAACCTTTGCTTCTAGCAGAAAATGATGGTGTTTGCAACTCCGTAGTAGTTTGAACATTTCTGTTTAATTAGTTTGATATTTTCGTTGTTTTTTCTCTAATGATGTTCCATTCAAAGGCATTCTTTTATTTGTGTAATCTTCGAGCCATATTGGCCCAAGTGCTTCCTCAGTTTTATTATGTCTTCATCTACTGAATAAGTCCTTCGTTTGTCGCCTGAAAGTCCTATTGAAGCATACATGCTTATTTTTTCTCATTCTTTTTTTTTGATCTGATAGTCGACTCATTCATATTCTTTGTCTTTGCAACAGCTGATATTTTTTTCTATTCCTTTTATTCGGTCCAATATCTTAATTTTTCGTCAAGCGATATCGTAAACCGCTTACCAGTTCTTTTTTCCTTCCACAGACAGCCTGTAAGTTTAGGGGTTAGACTACAAAAAATTGAATATAAACCTTACCTAGAAAATATCCAAAATTAGTATTTGATATTAATTATGAATCTTTAAAAAATTCCCAAAAAACCAGGATCTCCTGTATCTAATATACAAACCAAATGACTTAAAAGTTACAACTAATGCAAACTAACGATTTTATGTGCACAGATCGAGAGTTTTGAGAGACTAAATGGCGTGTCTTCAGAGGAACTAAATGGCCATTGGGCAGCAGCCATAGTAGCTGATTCCTTTATAGTCCCATAACTAATAATTATAGTCATTCATAACACAATTGTCAAAGTGTACACAAGTCCGAACTGTATTTAAAATAAAAATAAAAATAAAAATAAAAATTATTAATAAATTGTTCTCATGTACACTAGTTTTTTTTTTTTTTTTTTTTGGTTGTTCTATATCGCGACAATTTCTATAAATAAAGTGATTTTGTTAAAACTAGTTTTTACTAAAAGAAAAGACATAATTACTACGTGTGTTAGTGGCGTCACATCTAATAAATCCCGCCAATTTTATTGTAAAAAATAGTGTTTTAATATCGGAAAATGCCTGCAAGTTGTTCAATTTGTTCCGGTAACATCACCAAAGAAAGGTTTCCAGGTGTTAAGTGTGGTGGTATCTGCGGAAATTTCTTTCATATACGGTGTGCCAACATATCCAATGACCTTGTTCAAAGCATAAAAGAGTGTTCCGCAAACTGGCTATGCATAGCTTGTCGCTCTTTACCAAACCAATCGACATTAGTGAATGAGGATGAAGCTTCCGAATTAACCAATCCACTGGATACGGCTACCAACATTGGTTTTCCTGAAATAATGCGGCAACTAAAAAATCTTGAGAAAAAACTTACTAAGTTAGAGGAGTTATATGGAGTTGTCTTCGAATTAAAAACTGAAAATGCTGAATTGAAAAATAAAATTGGGAAACTTGAGGAACAAATATTATCACACAACACAAAATTACATATATTGGAAGCCGTTCAAGATAAACCGAACCAATTGGAGAATGCCTCCAGCATTACCATCAGTGGTTTACCAATAAAACATGATGATATTCGTGGCCTTGTAGTGAATGTAATTCAAAAAATTCTCAACTCATTTCAATCTGACGACATATTATCCGTCGAACCAATTCACCGTTCCAATAAAACAACTACAATAAATAAAACCAGCACAATGATGTTTTCAAAGAATTTTTTTATTATTAAATTAAAATCCACCGAATTAAAAAACAAAATTTTGTCGCAAATGCGCATAAAAAAGTCTCTTCACACCACAGAATTGGATATAGCCTTACCTCAAAATCACCCAAAACAACGTATATACGTCATGCACTATTTGACTCGGTTCCAGTCTCAGCTTTACAGAGATGCTAAAATCATCAAAGTAAAATATAATTACAAATACTTATGGTGCAAAGCCGGACAAATTTACTTACGGAAATCAGCTGAATCAGATGTTCACCGAATACAATCACACAACGATATTTTTCGGATTAAAGATTCTGCTCGTCCTCATCCAGTTGATTAACGTTGACCAGCCAGAGTTTCGTGCTAAGATCCTGAAATTATATAAGTTTTTGTTAAGTATTATAGTTTATGTACTTTTGCATGCTCAGTTTGTTAGTATATTTTTCAAATTAATTATTTATATAATACTTATCTTTTTGTTCGTACTAAATTTAAAATTTGTTTTCCATTTCAATTTTCAAATTGTAGAATATTTTTTACTTTCACACTTGTTTACAATTTTTTTTAATCAAGTTTTGACATTTCATTTAACATTTTATTATTTTAAGTTGGTATTAAAACCTTACAATTGCCACTTTGGTATTATAAAAGAAATATTTAAGTCATACAATTGTCAAACTTTTGGTAGGGTTGATATTATTTTTATAGTAAGTTTTATATTATTGGGTACTAAATTTTCGTTTTGTTATTGTATATGCACTAAGTTAGTACTTTTTTATTCATTTTCAAACAAATGGTATTACGGTTTGTACCCATGGTGCTATAATAACTTATATTTTAAACTCAAACGCATAATTAACGAACTTCTATCTTATTTAATTTTTTCGTATTTTATTTTTTGTTATAGTTTCTTTCTACAAAATAACTTGATGATTTTAATTTTATATCAATTTCATATTAAGTTCTACTTTAGTATATTATCGACAAACAATTTTTGTTACCGTTTAAATATAAAATTTCGATGAGCCAGCCAAATATTTGTAATTATAACTTTTTATTACAAAACATCAGGAGCCTCCGTAAAAATTTCGATCTTTTTTTGGCAAATATTAATTCGTTAATTAAAGATCTGGATATAATCTTTCTAACCGAGACGTGGATTTCATCCTATGAAATTAACAATTTTGATTTGTCTGATTTTACGTTTATCGCTAATTGTAATGATTCATATAGGTCTGGTGGTGTTGGGGTCTTTATTAGATCTACTTTTGATTTTCATTTTACCGCATTGAAGTTCTCATCAGCTGATGTTATCAAGCTTACAGTTCGCATTGACAATATCGATTTCTGTTTTATTCTAGTCTATAGATTGCATTTTATTTCTTCAGATATTTTTTTAAATGAATTAAATGATTTTCTAGTTACTGATAAATCGAAGCACAGAATCTTACTTGGGGATTTTAATATTGATTTATTTAAAGAATCACTTGTGAAAGATGATCTTTTGTTGTTGTGCTCTTCGTTTGGCTTAGATTCTCTTATGAATAGCGTTACGAGGCCATGCTCAAATACGTGTATTGATCATGTATTTTCTGAATCAAATATTTCAAGATATTCTCTTGTTAGCATTAAATATATTTAATCCAAAAAAACAGTTTTCACGTTGTCAACCTCGATTGCAAACAAAAATTAGTTATTGCGACTTATTGATTACTTTAAATTCTTATGATTGGTCTTCTGTATTCTCTGCTAATGATCCAAATTTATCTTATTCCATTTTTATTAATAAACTGACTGGGGAGATAAATAAGAACAAATCGATAACTAAAATAAGAAGATCTGACTTCAAAATAAAACCCTGGATAACCGCATCACTACTGAGTTTAATTAACTATAAAAACCATTTAGCTAAAAAACTAGCAAAGAACCAGACTAATGTGATGTTGAGTAATAAACTTAAAAAGATTAATGGTAAATTAAAACGTTTAATTCCTCAAGCAAAGGAAAGGTATTTTAAGGCACAGTTTACTGCTGCAGAGGATTTAAAATCGAAATGGAAGGTGGTTAATAGTGTTCTGAACAACACACTGAGCACTAATAAAATTATTTCAATTGCGGCTGGAGATAATAAAATTGAAAATGATCCAACTAAAATAGCTAATATTTTTAATGAATTTTTCATCAATGTACCTACTGAAATTTTGAATACTAATCATGAAACCGTTTATATAGAGGAGTCTGTTAGAGATAACTTAACTTTCTCGAACTGCAATCATCAGAATTTTTTCTTTTTCCCAGTTTGTGAAGAGGAAATTTTTGCGATCGTTCGTGATTTAAAAAATAGTACTTCATACGGCTTTGACGAAGTTTCACATAAAATAATAAAAAATATAATTAGCAGTCTGGTTCACGTGTTGACTTTTATTTTTAATACTTGTTTGTCAAAAGGGGTTTTTCCGGATCTACTTAAAGTTGGTGTTGTTAAACCGCTTTTCAAAAAAGGTTCTCAGTTGGATAAAAATAACTACCGCCCTATTACTCTTTTGAGCATTTTTTCTAAAATCTTCGAAAAAATAATTAAACACAGATTGTTAGATTATCTTGATAAAATTAAGTTTCTCGACGTACGACAGTATGGTTTTATTAAGAATTCTTCAACGGAAAAAGCCTTATTAGCATTTTTGTCGCCTCTTCATCGTAATTTAAATGATAATTTAAAATCCTCAGCTTTATTCCTTGATATTTCTAAAGCTTTTGACACCGTTAATCATAGTGTTTTATTATCGAAGCTATGCAATATTGGTATAAGAGGTGTTGGTTTGAATTTGTTTAAATCGTATCTGTTCAATCGTAAACAAACTGTTTGTGTTAATGCGAAGTTTAGTGATGAGAAACTAGTTAATGTTGGAGTTCCACAAGGATCAGTTCTGGGGCCATTGCTCTTTCTAATCTATTGTAATTCAATATTCAGCCTGGATTTACGTGGCAATATCGTCGCGTTTGCAGATGATATGGCATTACTGTACTCTGCTTCCAATATAGATTCCCTAGAACATAATATTAAGCAAGACGTTATCTTGTTGAAAAAGTGGTTCTTTGTGCATAATATGATATTGAGTTGCAAGTCTAAACTAATGAATTTTTCCATTGGTGGCACAACGTCTGAACTTAATTCATGTTTAATTTATCATTCGTTATCTTGCAATCATACCAATTGTGACCCCCTTTGCATTCCAATTGAAACTGTGTACTCTTTTAAATATCTCGGTTTACATTTGGACTCTCAATTAAATTTTAAGGGGCATGTGGATAATTTAAAAAGTAAGTTACGGATGACACTCAGAACTTTTTACTATCTTCGGAATATTTGTAGTCCGGAATTCCTAAAATGTATATATTATGCACTAGTTGACTCGCATTTGAGATATGGAGTTACTTGTTGGGGCGGAATTTACCTATCCAATATTAGACCGTTGATGTCCGTTCAGAAAGCAGTGTTGAGAATAATTAACTTTAAACCAAGATCGACTCCATCTTTCCCGTTATTTGTGAAATTCAAAATTTTGCCGCTTCGGTACCTATATGTATTTAAAGTATTAAAAGCTTTCTATTTAATTAGCGGTAATCGTACAGTTAGTAATTTGAATAGCGTATCATATAATTTGCGCAACATTAATAGAATAAATATTCCTCGTCCTAATAAGGAACATTTTAAAAAATTCTTCAACTATACCGCTCCTAAACTATATAGTCAATTACCGTCAACCTTTTTTTTAACAAATAATGTTAATGATTTTTGCAAATTATTAAAGGATTGGCTATTTACTATTAGTAACATGGAAGTATTTCTGTAATGAACATTTTACCATTTTGTTTGTGAATTTTATTGTTTAGTGCCCGAATAGATATAGTAATAATTTATAACTAATATTTCAAATTTTTAATAGTAATAATTTTACCCGAATAGAAATTGTAATAATTTATAATTAATATTTTAAATTTGTAATAGTGTAATTTAAATATTATTTAAATATTTTTTGTAATTGAATCGTAGCTCCGAAACATTATCTTTAATAAGGAGACTACTAAACTAGTTTTATTTCTGATTCTTTTCGTTTTATGTAATTATTTGCTTTATATTTTTTATAGAAATAAAAACTAGGTATAAAAAAAAAAAAAAAAAAAAAAAAAAAAAAAGTCCCACCAAACACACAGCAAAATCTTCCTGGCCATCAATCAGCCAGTCACCATCCGCTTCAGAAACGGCTCGATTTCGTTCTGTTTGGCCAAGGATTCGCAGGTGGAAACACAGTTCATTAAGTTTTTTTACGTCAACTCGTGTGGTACCCACACATCCAGATTATTTTGAAGCCAGCCCTATGCAAACGGTTTAAATATTTTTGTGGTCGATCTTCAGCTTCTGGGCGATGCTACGACAGCTCGCGTCTGGTCTACTTCGATAATTTCCAGGATTTTACCAACATCTTCGACGATAGGTCTTCCAGTACGTGGTGCATCTTTGATATCGAAATTACCAAAATGGAATCCACGCAAACAAAATTGCGCATGATTTGCTGTAATAGTATCAAGATCATAGCTATCATTAACAATTTTAGCCGCCTCACTTGCGTTTTCGCCTTTATCGAAACAAACTTGTAAATTATAGCGAATTACCCCTTTGTTTACCTCCATTCTTGACACGCTATAACTCACAACTGAATCGATCAATCAAAACAATGAACAAAATATTTTTTTAGTACATGAGTACAACTTTCCAACGAGAATAAGTATGATTGACTGTGACAAATAAATCACGAGATATATGTCATTAAAGCCATCTAGCAAAAAAATAATGAATTTTTTTTACCTATTTCAAAATATTGTGAATGACATATTGTGAAATACCTTTTATCTTTTTTATTTAAAAACATTTATCTTTAATTATATATTTTCTTTTTAAATAAAAATTGCTCCAAAACCGCGTAACTTTAAGTACTGCATAATTCGAGAGATACCTGTAATCAAAATATTACAATATTGATAAAAAACGGCACCTTTATCTTTTCAAAGTGTTAAAAGTTTCCTATATAATTAGCCGTAATCGTATAGTTAATTATTTGAGTAGCGTGACATACAATCTGCGCACTACAAATATATTAATAATTCCCTTTCCTAATAAGGAACATTTAAAAAAATTCTATATCTTGTAACGAATCTATTCTACACAATAATATCACGGTTAGTGCTTAGGGTATACACCACCAACTGCTTTCAACCCAAA
Source organism: Nephrotoma flavescens (assembly GCA_932526605.1). Taxonomy (NCBI): domain Eukaryota; kingdom Metazoa; phylum Arthropoda; class Insecta; order Diptera; family Tipulidae; genus Nephrotoma; species Nephrotoma flavescens. The sequence goes on along the minus strand of OW052222.1, from coordinate 252,667,265 downwards.
GTTCGTGAGCTCGAATCTTGTCAGAGTCCATAATTTTGTTGACCTTATCTTAAGGTCATCGATGTTGCCAGATCAAGTACAGCTCCAATGCTGATAGAGAATTGGATTTTAGAATGGTATTACAAGTGGAAGGGAATATGTAGATAACGAAAGCAACTGTAAACGGCGGCGATACAAAGTGCTGGATTTTAGAATGGCGTTAATCATCAAGATAGGGGAATTACTAATTTACAATTCCAATACACATACATCGCCAGATGAAATAAAATCGAGTCTCGAACAGCGATAGACAAGTATATAAGCACGAGCTATTTGGGACTTAGCATTTCATACTCAAATCATATTCAATTCACATTCAAATCATATTCAATTCATATTCAATTCACATTCAAATCATATTCAATTCATATTCAATTCATATTCAATTCATTTTCAATTCATATTCAATTCATATTCATTTCATATTCAATTCATATTCAATTCATATTCAATTCATATTCAATTCATATTCAATTCATATTCAATTCATATTCAATTCATATTCAATTCATATTCAATTCATATTCAATTCATATTCAATTCATATTCAATTCATATTCAATTCATATTCAATTCATATTCGATTCATATTCATATTCAATTCATATTCAATTCATATTCAATTTATATTCAATTCATATTCAATTCATATTCAATTCATATTCAAACCATATTCAATCCATATTCATTTCATATTTAATTCATATTCAATCCATATCCAATTCATATTCAATTCATATTCAGTTAACATTCAATTCATATTCAATTCATATTCATGTCATATTCAATTCATATTCAATTCATACTCAATTCATACTCAATTCATATTCAATTCAATTCATATTCAATTCATATTCAATTCATATTCAATTCATGTTCAATTCATATTCAATTCATATTCAATTCATATTCAATTCATATTCAATTCATATTCAATTCATATTCAATTCATATTCAATTCATATTCTGTTGAATTCAATTCATATTCAATTCATATTCAATTCATATTCAATTCATATTCATTTCATATTCAATTCGTATTCAATTCATGTTCAATTCATATTCAATTCATATTCAATTCATATTCAATTCATATTCAATTTATATTCAATTAATATTCCATTCATATTCAATTCATATTCAATTTACACTCATTCATATTCAATTCATATTCGATTCATACTCATTTCATATTCAATTCATATTCAATTCATATTCAATTCATATTCAATTCATATTCAATTCATATTCAATTCATATTCAATTCATATTCAATTCATATTCAATTCATATTCAATTCATATTCAATTCATATTCAATTCATATTCAATTCATATTCAATTCATATTCAATTCATATTCAATTCATATTCAATTCATATTCAATTCATATTCAATTCATATTCAATTCATATTCAATTCATATTCAATTCATATTCAATTCATATTCAATTCATATTCAATTCATATTCAATTCATATTCAATTCATATTCAATTCATATTCAATTCATATTCAATTCATATTCTGTTGAATTCAATTCAAATTCAATTCATATTCAATTCATATTCAATTCATATTCAATTCATATTCAATTCATATTCAATTCATATTCATTTCATATTCAATTCATATTCAATTCATATTCAATTCATATTCAATTCATATTCAATTTATATTCAATTCATATTCCATTCATATTCAATTCATATTCAATTTACACTCATTCATATTCAATTCATATTCGATTCATACTCATTTCATATTCAATTCATATTCAATTCATATTCAATTCATATTCATGTCATATTCAATTCATATTCAATTCATATTCAATTCATATTCAATTCATATTCAATTCATATTCATTTCATATTCAATTCATATTCAATTCATATTCAATTCATATTCAATTCATATTCCATTCATATTCAATTCATATTCAATTCATATTCAATTCATATTCAATTCATATTCAATTCATATTCAATTCATATTCAATTCATATTTAATTCATATTCAATTCATATTCAATTCATATTCAATTCATATTCAATTCATATTCAATTCATATTCAATTCATATTCAATTCATATTCAATTCATATTCAATTCATATTCAATTCATATTCAATTCATATTCAATTCATATTCAATTCATATTCAATTCATATTCAATTCATATTCAATTCATATTCAATTCATATTCAATTCATATTCAATTCATATTCAATTCATATTCAATTCATATTCAATTCATATTCAATTCATATTCAATTCATATTCAATTCATATTCAATTCATATTCAATTCATATTCAATTCATATTCAATTCATATTCAATTCATATTCAATTCATATTCAATTCATATTCAATTCATATTCAATTCAAATCATTCAATTCATATTCAATTCATATTCAATTCAAATTCAATTCAAATTCAATTCATATTCAACTCATATTCAACTCATTCGATTCATAATCAATTCATATTCAACTCATATTCAATTCATATTCAATTTATATTCAACTCATTATCAATTCATATTCAATTCATTGTCAATTCATATTCAATTCATATTCAATACATATTAAATTCATATGCCATTCATTTTCAATTCAAATTCAATATTCATATTCAATTCATTTTCAATTCATATTCAATTCATATTCAATTCATATTCAATTTATACTCAGTTTTTATTCTTACGATTCAACGCATATTCAGTTCATATTCAATTCATGTTCAATTTATAATCAATGGTCTACACTAATCAAATTTCAAGATAGCATGAAACTGTTCCACATTTTGTCATGATCATCTCAACTAAAACACTTAAAATAGATCGAAAAAAAACTATTTTCCAGGAACTTGAACAATTAAAAACTAACATCCAAAATAAATGTTTAATAACTGTTATATAAATTAGTCAGATGAGCATAGAAATGTAAAATAAACATAAAAATAAAAATGAAAATTAATTTTTATGCTTTTTTATTTTCATTTATTCTCGTCTACTCAGAAAATATGTACATTCTTGAACATACATGGAATCATCTTAACAAGTTTAAGATGGAATGAAACCGAAAAGAAATGGAAAAATTTACGAGCTGAGACTTTATGATAGATGTTTTAACATCATTTAGATTGGCTGCATTTATTAAATATAGAAATTGTCACGTTTTATTGTTTGATTGACCTTTTTAATCTCGCGCAGGCACAGTGAAAGATTTTTATTAATAGAAAACCATCTAAAACTAGAGATAATTGATCAACTAACACCAACAACAAAACTTTCATTTAATTGATTTATAGCTATATCATGTGTACCACACACAGAACCACAATACGATATTTTATTTCCAATTTAGCTTCAAGCAGTTGTCTTATCTCGAGATTGTGGACAATCCCTATAGATTTTTATTCATTTCCAATCGCCCTGATATTTTCGTTTAATTATCTTGATAGCTTAGCGTGCTAATGTCACTAAAAATATGAAATTGTTATGCCTTAGAACTTGTATGCGTGTTACAATGGTCTTGCTTGTCTGTCTTATATATATATATATATTTATGTATTGTGTAGATACCAAAATCAAGGCAATGTGAAATTTAAAAATAACAAAAACTTTAATTTAATTTCAAAATTTTATCTTTAAATTTTTGTTAATATTTAATAAAAACATAGTATCTAGATTAGCCGCATAAATATTTTATGTTGCATGCATTTAGTGTGCATATAAGAAGTTTGGATTTGATTTTTTTTTTTTTGGAATAAACAAGGGGGCGACTAATTTATGAGTAGAGACGGGTTTTTTTGTCGTATTTATTTATGGCAGCTCTAGCGGGTAATAAAAATGATTTCACATTGACAACTGGGTGAAATTTTATATCCTTTGTAGATGGGAAATGTAAATACCTTTATGTTATACACGATAAGTTTTATAGTTATTATGACTTTTACTAGTTTTTGACACTGGATTACATAATATTGCTTTATTACAAGTGTAACTTTATTAAATTTATTGTTTTAAATGGAAATTTTGGGTTTTTTTTAATTATAATTAGTGGCATTTGGTATAAAAATATGCTATCTGGAAAATCAAAAAAACCTTTCTCTCTCAGAATTATTTAAAAAAATTACCATTCGACGTTTTGTCGGAACCACCAAAGGCAACTCGCTCCTAATTAAAGATGTTCTGCTATAAATTGATATAGGCATTTCGTAATGTGTTAGAGGGATAGATTTTCGATTTTCTTTTTTTTAATAGACTAGTGCCATCTCCGATAAGTCTACAAGTTAAGGACCAAATTCGCTTTTCTAACGAGTAGGAATCAAATATATTCTTGCAATGATTGGTAGAAACATTTTTTATCTTCCTAACTTGCAATTCTAAATTAACTTCAATAAACTTCAACAATCATTTTGTAAAATTGGTAGACAGTTCTAAGTTGTATTATAGTTACTCAACACATTGCATTTCAAAAAATGATTTTGGCCTTATCAGCCAATCAACGTTCAACAGAAATTTAAATGCAATTCAAATTCAATGGTTTAACGATTAAATTTAAATACAATCCTGAGCATAAGGTATTCTGATAGAGCTACGAACAAGAAATGACTGGAACCATTACAGATGGTGGTTTTGGTCAAATATCCAGTATACTATTAATTATGGTTTTAACGCTTAAATTACTTTTCTGTTATCGATAAATACTATAATTTGCTGCATTCCATGACACTCATTGATCAGGATCAGTTCGAATTTTATAAGGAAAACTTGATCCAAATTTTGCTTTGAATCACAAATTTTGATTTTAAATCTAGCAAGCTTCTTTGTGTTGTTTGAACTGATTTGAACTGAACCGGATCAGATCAGGCGTCAAGAAATATGGCTATTAATGCCTTCCAACTTGAATGGTGTCGGATCCTAAACAGCACACGATAATCACATTTATCGATAAATGTTTCATAGTGTAACCAATTTTAGTGAACCGACAGCAACTAGTATTAGAAAAATTGTGAGGGCTTTCGTGAAGAGCCATCAGAGAACTAGCATTATGAAAAATTTGAGCTTTGGAATATTTACAATAACAACTAACTGAAACTCAACAGAGAAGTAATTAGCATAGAGAATTTGGATTATTCTTTCGCTTACTTAATTTCAACATCTCAATCGTCAGTTATTTCTAAATTTTATATGCAGAAGCTAACCTTAGATCGTTTTCATGCACAAGTCTTGTTCAAGGGATGTTAGGAAAAGACAATTGGACAAATACTAGAGGCCCTGCTGAAAAACAATTTTTTTGTCAAAAATCGTCTTTTCTGCTCGAATTTTGAAAAACTGATCTGGACTGATATTGGACTTGTTTCGGTAGAAATAGGATGAGGTCTCCCAATTTATGGCAAAAAAATTTAATATGAAGTTTTACCACGATCAATCAATTCGTCTTGGATAAATAGCGGACAGACATTTAGTCTGCACAGCACCACACACAAACACACACACACAAATTTTTTTAATTTTGTTTATTTCGACGATATAGCGAATAGTAAATCTGCACTCGTTTTACTACATAAAAGAGAATAGAAAAATGGAGGGATGATTGTGTTGTGGGAAAAATCATTATTCTTGTCTCCTGCTTAAATTTCAGAAAACCAACAGGTCAACCCTTGTTGAAAATTTAATGTTTAAATTTGTTTTGTTTTTTATTTCGCTTGCGCTACATCCCATGTAGGGGAATTTGCCTCCCACAATTGTTAATTGTTGATAAATTTCATTGAATCCTAGCCAGATCCCAAGGCTGCTGTAATGGGCATACTGCAGCTGGATGAGGAATACTAGCTTGCCGGAGGGAGATGATTTTGGTTTTCTTTCCATTTTACAATTCTCTTTTATGCTGTTCCCGTGTGGTCACTCTAAGATGTACTAACCCAGGCAGCGACGTCAATGGTGATGATGTTGTCGCATTATCTCTCTCGGCTACGTGCGCCCAAATTAATATATATTTATTTCAATCGAGCTTTTCAACATCATTGCAAAAATTGAAAAAGCTCTCACTTTTGGTACATAGATTTCCACCGAAAAAGGTTGAGTATGAAGTTTAATTCTGAATAGGCAATCCGCCTGGTTTCGAGATGCCAAGTTTTGGTGAAATAAAGTATTTTTTTCTATCAAAACTTATAATTTACAATCTTTTTGGCTTTAATCGTTTTTTCGTAAATACTGTATACTTTTCAAATATTTGCAAAAACCTAAAAAGTTCCTTTGGAAGCTGCCACTCCCGGTGAACCGATTTCGGCTAAAAATCACTGGGGTCTCCCGCTTTATCAATACGCGTGAGTATTGAGTCAATCCGTCTGGACTGTAAAGAGGCTGAATTTTGGTTGAAAAATAGTTTCTTGTTAAAAATCGTCATTTCCACTTAAATTTTGGAAATTTGATGAACCGATGAATCGTTTATTGCAAATCATTTTTCTCAAGTAATATTCTTTTCAAAATATGTACAAAAAACGTGAAAGCTGCCACGTCCGGTGAACTGATTTCAATCAGAATTCAGTGGGACCTCCAAATTCTGAAGTATAAAGTTTTACCCCGATCAGGGTATGCCATAGAGAACCAACAGGCATTTAAAATGAACGGCATCACAAACACAGAAATTTTCTGAAAACTGGATTTTTGACTTCGGCGATATAGTGAATGGTAAATCTGTAAATATCTAGACGAATTTACGGCGTAGAAAAGTAAAATGGGTTGTTTACAGCAACAGCAATCTAAAACGATCACCAAGCGTAGTGATCCAGCATAAATCACACAGAAAATCGAAATTTTTAGTCTGTCTGTTTGTTGGGACTACAAAGGTCTTGTTTATTTAAGTTACTCCCAATAAACCAACTGTTCAAACTGTATGAAGCAATCAACGAAAATCGGTCAGAAGTCAGAATTGGCAAATCAAAAAAGAATTGTACTGCGCTATGATAAGGCAAAACTTCATACAGTTTGGCATCACATGAGCAATTATTGGATGCTGGTTGGAAAAGTGATGTTATATCTTCATAACGCAACCTGGCACTATCCGATTACGAATTATTCCGAAGTTTGCAAAACTCTTACGAATAAAACTTTCACTTATGGCGATGACCTGAGCTCGCACTTAGTTCATTTTTGTGCTAATAAGGACCAAAAATTTTATATTCACTGAATTATGAAGTTGCTCCAAGAACACGGTTCTTGAAGAACATGAATTTCGTAGAACACGAATACCTTCCTTCGAATTACACGATATCAAACTATACGATTTTCGAGTAATTCTTTTGATAAATTTTGTTCGTGTCTTCTCCGTGCAGAAAATTCGGCGAAGAAGCCTTTTCTGATTGGTTGAATAAGTCACGTGATGTACGGCGCAGAAAAATCGCCGAATATGTAAATCCACCTTAATGCACGATTTACATGTTCCAATTTTTTTTCCAGTAAAAAATGAAGGGTTAAGTATATTACAATTTTCGTTTGCGAGAGGACCGCGAAACAAATTCCAGTAAAATAAAATTGGGTTTTTTCTTTTTAATTTGGGGAAATGTTGTTTACATATGGCTGTCTCTTTTTAACTAGTAATTTTTTGTTATTTGTGTGCAGCTCTATTTTTCTGTAAAAAAAATTGGAACATGTAAATCGTGCATAAAACTTGTTCATTGTATGAAAATGTGACTTAAATTTCTTACGATAATTGGTTAATTAACAAAAAAATGTAAATGTAGTTGTAAAACAGTAGCCAAAAATATATTCTAAACATTCCATAAAACTAAAAATTGACCTAACTAAAATTATCGATTTTAGCCCACAATTAAAAAAAACGTTCAGAAATTCGCAGTTCCAAAATATGTTAATTGAACTGAATTTTGGCAAAATTACAGAGGTGTCCCCGAGGACTCACTTATAATATTAGTTACCTGATGACTTGTGCCTTTATTAAAAAATACTGAAATGTCAATACAAAAATAAAGAAGCTTTTGTTGTTGGCTATGCATAATAAATATTTTTTGAATTTATACGTAATTTTTTTCAGTACTGGAGGTTGGCCATTTCAGAAAGGTGTTTTACATTTATTAATTTTTTCATCTCACATTATTTAGAATAACTCACATTATTTAGAGTACCGTGTTCTTGGAGGGTTGCCTGTATAAGTGTCCTCGACAACATCTCGCTGATTTGGCCAATCTCCAATAGTGTAAAGATGCACAAATATATAGAAAGAAATTATCATACATATCCAATTACAAAAGCTTCCTTGTGTCTTCGTATGTTTGAGCTTCTGGTTTTTTTAAAGCATTTGCCTTATTTTAAGGAATGTATTGATTACTTGTGGGAGTTTTTGAGATATTGGCCTAAAACTGAAAATAAATTTATGGTCGCAGAAAATCAAAAAATTATAATGAAAATTCTAACCGATACATTTGCTCCAAATTTCCCATAAAGGCTCGGAAATTCAAATTCAATTCTACACAAGCATTTTTATATTTACTTGTTAAGAAGTGGACGAGAAGCACTTAACATTGACTAATTTCAGAACCTTGATCAAAATACATATTAGAATTAGAATATAGACTATCGTTGAAAATTTTACCTAGCATAGTCAAAATCGTGTAGACCGGACAATCTAGAACTTCATCTAAAATTTATGTTTCAATCCAAAATCAATCTAAAAACCAAATTTCATAAGGATTGGTAATTAAATATGCAAATTTGGTCCAGCATGAACAGATTGTAGAATTTTGCCCAAAACTCACTTTACAATCCCTAACTAATACTATTAACCAAATTTCAACATAGCTCGTTAAGAAATGGCGGAGAAAAATGAAACATTGTAAAATGTAAAAATTTCTTATACTGAGTTTCTAAACTTCGGAGGTCCATCAACATGTCATTTTAAGAAACATGTTTTAGATTTTATTTCGCTGGAATATTTAATTTTGAGGAAAAAGAGGTACAAAATGAATGGAAACTTTCCCAAATCCCATTTTGTAATAGTGCTGCCAATTGTAGCGAGTAGCGTAATCTCTTATTTCCCGCTGTCTTAAACCGCAACCAGCGAACACTTAAGAGCTTAAATTGTCCGCCGTTTGGGCCACCTATGGAGCAGTACGAGCACTAAAATTTTAAGGATCAATAGTTTATTTGTGACAAGAAACCTATAAAATATTGGTGGGGTCGTAGCACTAATCGAAATGGTACAAACAACGTGCAACTTACGCTCTTACGTGTCCGCTGGTTGAGGCATTGCAGCATTTGCAATAGGATATGTAATTTAAACTTTTTTGTAAAAACAAAAAATATTTACCTACTGTTTAATACCTTACCACTTCTAATACATTTGTTGTTAATTGTTAGAAATTGTTTCTTTAACATTGAGAAATTAAAAAATGTGTTCGGCATTAACCTAGGAAAAACAACGCCTTGTTTTTGTACAGGGGTAAAAAATGAACGTTTGACGGTACCACGAGCAAATATTTTTCGATTTTTTTTGGTATATATATCTCCAATATATCGTTACATGAGAAAAATGACAATAATCTAAACAGACAATTCCAATCACACCTCTAGAACCATATCATACCCTTGCAAATTGGAGAAACTGGATTTAGTTATTTTGAAGGTGCCTTAAATTGTAGTCAGTAAATTATTCTAAAGTCCAATTTCATACACGTTAAAGTAATTTAGAATCACAAAGCAGTTAAACAAAAATTTTAATTTTTTGGCGGCATAAAATTTAAATCGGCGCTTCGTTTCCCTTATTTATACCAAATAACCTTGCGTTAAAATTACGTGCTCGTCTACCAAAAATATTTTATTACACCTAATTAAAAAAAGTAAAATTTAATTCCAGGCAAAATCAAAATTTACGAGACAATCAAATCAACAACATGACCATATTTTAATTAAACCACACCGCGTCCATACTCCGCACACCACATATACATAAAAGCAATTCTAAATTTTCCTTTAGCACGAAATTAAAATTTATGTGCCTAAACCTGTAAATTTTCTCCCAAAAAACCCCCACCGTAGCAGTTTATGCAATATTTTATAGTTTTAAATAATATTGCATTTACATATGCTTATGTATACATCACAAATTACTGTTCGACGATGTACTCGTATAACATGTCTATCATCACCAAAGTTTTCTAATTAGTTTAAACAATGTAGCACCAATAACAAAAATTATGTTTTGCAGTAAAATAAACTTAATTACCTGCACACATGGTAAAAAGCTCTTCAAAAGTTTATTATTATACCGGGTGCTTTATACACAAAACATCGTATTATCGTATAGTCACAAAGATAGTAAACACCCGGTATGTATATATATTTTGTTGAGCTTTTACCAAGTTACGTATATGAGCTTATTACTGTGTACCTAGTTTTTACCAATTCAACCACCTACAGAGATAATATACACGCGATAACATACAGCATTATGAAATGTATCAACATTGTGTTTTATGCGACCGCAAACACACAAACAACATAATACACATTTTTAATTTATGCTAATTAATTAATCGAAGCTTAATTGAATGTCAACAAAAACAAAATAAAATCTTGATAATTTATACCAATTTTGGCGGCTCATTTGATGCACGGATTGTGGCCCTGCTCGCATTCATTACGTGAAAATTATAATTTAAACATAATTTTTTGTTGTTGTATATTATTTAATCATTCACCCGTAAATTTTCAACGATTAAATTCTAATTTCCATTTTTTGTGTATATTTTTTTTTATTTTTGCGTCAACGAAATCATCGAAAACACAGAAATGACTTAATCAAAATCAAGTAACAGAATTAATAATTTTTATTGATTGAGTTTGTGAAAAACCCTCCCGTTGAAAATTCTATAATATTATGTATACAAATAAACTTTAGGAAATTTATTTATTCCATCAATTTTCACTTAATTTGTAAATGTCGATTTAAATGACAATTCATAAATAAATAAAAGGTATATATAAGATGGTATAGCAACAACGAATTTCTTACACCGTTAACACCTTTTCGCGCTTTCGTTTTCATTATTTTTGTTACAGCTTTTTTTGAATGCCTGAATATTTTATGACTGCTAAATGATTTTTCATCGAAACACAAACAAATAATAAAATGTAAATTAACTTTTTTTTTTTTGTGTGTGTACCTATACATTGCAATGGGAAAATTATTATACAGCCTTGATGAAGATTAATTAGCAAGTATCCGTGTTCTGCCATATACACAAAACGCGAAAAATCGCGAGATACATGATTCGCGCAAAAAAACATGAAAAAAATGTTATTATTTCTGTTTAATAATAAATTTTAAAATTTAAATTAAAAAAGGAATCACCTTACGTTAATTCTTTGTTGTCTTTTATATATTACATTTTATATACGTTATCTGTATCCAACATCTTATAAGATTCTACTGTCGCTTTACACGACTACCTACCTCAATCTTTTTGTTTTCTTTGGGGTTTTAGAATTTCATCGTTTTTATGTGTATCTATACAAAGAAGACAACTAAATGATGATGTTGATTGGGATGAGTCACAATTTTTTAATCTTTTTCTCATTTTTAACTTCTTGTTGTTGGAAATGTATAATTTTCTTTTTAAAAACTCGTCGCATAAATAAGGGTTTGGGTCTTGGATGTCATGGTGAATCCTATATAGGATTATGTGTATAAATTTAGCAACGCAAGAATCAAATGTGACAATGATATTTAAACTTTATCTCGGGTTCTAATTTGAAAATTATACCATAAAGGGGGTGTGAATATTTTGTGTTTTCTTTTTTCATTAAAACCCAACTTTAAAGAAGCATAAATATCGTTGAATAATATAAGGGTGCAAATAAAGCGTTAAGTTTCCGATATATGCCAGATATATAACAGAGCGTGTAGCTTTTAGCGATGGAATGTCAAGTGTAAAAGTTTTTCTTATTTAACCAGATTTAATTTAATTTTCTTTTGAACCACATTTGAATCACACAGTAACTACAAACTCGGCGTAATAGCGCTAAAAGGCTTATATAGTTCGGGAGTGGAAGATACGATAATTTGAAGTCGGGTTTCATGTTGCTACGGTTATTGGCTTACGCATTTATTGCCGCCGGATGATGTTATAGCTTTACTTTACTGCTAGATTAGGATTGTCACTTTATTTCAGGGCCAATTCATAAAAAAAAAGCTTTTCGAAGTAAAATATTTCTACTAGATCACTACAACTGATATAGTCTATATCAAGGGAAAATACTTTCTCCAGCCAAAACACCAATTACATCTTTAGAGGCTATGTTGCAAAAAAATTAAGTTTCAGGGCTAATATCGGTGAAGTGGCCGCCGTAGAAGATAGTATTCATATTAGTGCTTTAGAGGGTACGACTTATTTTAAAGTGTGGCATAACTCCTCTCTTGGTTTTACAAGGAAAGATGTCTGACTACAATTTTTTTACTACCCTTCTTGTTTTTGATATTGTATCGTTTTCTTTTTTCTATAGCTTTAGAGAACGAATCAGAACTTTATTTTAAAGACTACAGACCGTCAACACTTTTAAATTTACCGCCACTTTCAGTTTTCCGATTACCAGTAAAAAAAGGCAAGAGTAAAATGAATTTTGCGTAAATTCGAATGTTCAATTTTCATCAAAATTTGTCATTTCCGTGTTCTATTCTGTTTATTAAACCTGAAATTGCAACATGTAGTCGCAATCTGGGAAATAAAAATTCATAAATAAAAGTGTTTACTTTGACATTTTCGTTTATATAATGAGACCTATCTAATTAGGCGACTTAAATATTGTTGTGATTTAATCAGTTAAAATGTGCGGTTTAAATAAATTTGTCAGTCATATCCGTAGTGACAATAAACATAAAACTTAAAGATAGTCGTATTTTCAGCTCTACCACTATCATCGATGGATCATTTTCACCATATTTTGTTTATTAAATATCAATCAACTGATAGTTGGCTTAATATAACGGTGAAAAAGTTATGAATTTTCAACTATCATCTGGACTTGGCTCCGCAGTACTAATTAAAAATTTTAAACTTATAAAAAAAGTTCACAAGTAAATGTTAAAATAAAATAAAACTAAATTAAGAGACCATCATCAATATTCATCATTATTAATTCAGCTGTAAATCGCTAATTAGGCTTTCAGCTGTGGCTAAATATTTTTAGTTTTGTAATATCCTGAATAGTCAAAGATTGTAAATGACACATATTATTTTAACCGCTCTACCATTTAAATTTAGTTTAACGAACCGTATAAAGGGTGCCCGGCATGGCTAAAACGAATGGTATATAGTTGGATTTCTCAATCAACGCAAAGGTGCCCATACTTATATACCACCACACATTGAGACCCCTGTCAATTTATAAATGTTTAAAGACAAGCCTACCAACTCAGTAAGTTGTATTAAATAAAGTATGAGAATTTAAATTTAAAAAATTTAAAACTGATATTTTCATAAGGAAACTGACTTTTAAGGTTATTCGAGTTCAGCTAGAAATTTTTGGGATTTGACAACTTTTAGCAACTCAACAATCAGACAAATGCACAAATACACAGACGAAGAATTCTCGGAATAAGAACATCATCTCCTTTGAATTTGTCCTTCATGATCGTCGCTTGAATAACGTTGATCACAGCCAATCACGTTCCGTTACACAATTTCGGGTGGTTCAGATTGCGCAGCATGATTATCTATCACATGATTATCTATTCCCGGCAAATCAAACACATTCAAAAACTCGGTCGGATAGTTGGTTGCCTCGTCTTGATTGGCCACGCAGTCAACGCATTTGTAACAATGTATTTCCCCAGTGATTTGGATTTGAACCAAGTAATGCGAACTGTCTACATCTTTGTTCTTCGCTGGAAATCCGTTCCGCAAACTTCGAGGAAATTCGTGAGTTTTGTACCTGCTGGTCGTTCTGCTCGTTGTGTTGCATTAGCTTCTGTGAAATAGATACGTTGTCCATTCTCCAAGTGCACCGACAAATGTTGAACAATGTTATGACGTTTGCAATAGCAAATGAGAAAATACGCCAAATCGCCGCATTGTAACTGACATAACGCGCTATTGAAATCTTAATACTTCGTCTATCTTCGTACACCTATTTGCAGACATATTTAATGGGCTTAATGGAGTTACAGTACTCAAGATTGTAGTGTGTTGCGAATATTTTCGATAGAAGTTTGCAATATGGAACGATCCAGCGATTATTTTTCGATTTCCCACTTTTCCCGTGGGTTTTCCTAAAATTTTCTTTCTTAAGAACCATCTCTTGGAAATTGCAATCACAACAAAAAAAGATTGAGTCAAATCGGTTCAGCCGTTCTCAACTGAAAAACACAATTTTTCAACTTTGCGGATTTTCCGACATTTCCGGTAGATTTTGTCAAAATTTTCTTTCGTGAGAACCATCCCCTGGCAATTGTGAACACAACAAAAAAAAAATTGAGGCAAATCGGTTAAGCCGTTCTCAACTAAAAAACATCATTTTTCGATTTTCAAAATTTTCCGGTGGATTTTCCCAAATTTGCATTTCGTAAGAACCATCTCCTGTCAATTGCAAACACAACAAAAAAAGATTGAGCCAAATCGGTAAAGCCGCGGTTTCAACTGAAAAACATCATTTTTGGATTTTCTAAATTTTCCGACTTTTCCGGTATATTTTCCCAATTTTTGCGTATCGTAAAAACCATCTCCGTGCAATTGCGAACACAACAAAAAAAAGCCAAATTGGTTCAGCCGTTCTCAACTGAAAAACATCATTTTTCGATTTTCCGAATTTTCCAACTTTTGCGGTGGATTTTCCCAAAATTTTCTTTCGTAAGAACCATCTGCAGGCAATTGCGAACACAACAAAAAAAATTGAGCCAAATCGGTTTAGCCGTTCTCAACTGAAAAAACATAATTTTCCGACTTTTGCGGTGGATTTTCCCAAAATTTTCTTTCGTAAGAACCATGTGCCAGGACTGTGTGCGAACACAACAAAAAAATGAGCCAATTCGGTTAAGCCGTTCTCAACTGAAAAACATTATTTTTCGATTTTCCGAATTTTCCGACTTTTGCAGTGGATTTTCCCAAAATTTTCTTTCGTAAGAACCATCCGCGAGCAATTGCAAACACAACAAAAAAAAACCAAATGACACCGACTTTCTGGTTCTCGTTGACAAATGAATTGCTCACGCTGAAATAACAATTCTGTATCTGTTTTCACATCCAGAAATTCAAAATTTTCCATTGTCTTCGAGCTGGCTCAGCTGATTTCCAATATCTGCTGTTTCCTCACCATCACTCAATTCCGCCAAGACTAAAGGTCTCTTTCGACCAATTACACGTAATACGCGATATTTTCATGAAGGAGGCATGCAGCGTCATCTGCCTCCATCCTTATCCAAATGTCCGCTTTATGCTGCTTGCAGACCTCAATGTTTATTCTCCCAAATAATTGTGCTGAGAAAATAATTCCCGCGGGTAAAGAAAGAAGTGGATGAGTTTCTTGTCGATTAAAAGGTGAGCCAGAAAGAACCAAACTATATGATATGTGATGAGGTGCATTCTATTAGCACATATGTGACTGACATTTTAAATGCCTTGGATATCAGGAAGCGCTGCAAATAAAGAGCAAAATACTGATATTGGTCCTCGGCTCACTCTTTCTTACTACTCTTCTTAAAAAAGTCCACTAGACCCTTATATATAGGTTTGTGGTTACCACCACAGAATTTCCGCGAACCATCCGCAATCTTATCTCCCTTTCACCGGTTTCACCTCCAAAACCATCTCAATGCGCGCAGTCCAACAGACTCTCATTGTGTTAAATGAATGCAAACGCTCTTTGGCATTATCTGAACGTATCGCCACATCTGCAACGGAACTATTCTTTTTCTTTACAGTTTACATCAAGTCTGCCAGAAGATCCGTTTTTTACCCTAATTGACTGTGGATACCCACTTCCTCGTTCTTGCTGACTAATGAATTGCTCACTGTGAAACAACGATTTTGCATGCGGTTTGACATCCAGATATCCGAACAGTTCCATCCCTTCTTCCTTTAGGCACCACACCATGGCTTTATAGTATTTTTATTTTTTTTATTACAGTTGATATTATATCATTTAAAAGGTTTCGGAGCAGATATAAATTTTGAACCATATCACTTTCGTTCGTAAATCCACAATTTTGGCACGGTTTTTAAATTAGTCATCGCATATTGTTGAAAAGGTCTTACAGGAGTTATCTGAAATATTTTAGTACTCAAAGCTACTACTACGACACAGCATTGAAAGCAGCTACGACACAGGCCCTAGGTTTGTTTCGTCGCAACTTAACAGTTCCGCCTTGTGACACTATTCAAGTAATTCCCCGGGAATGCGGAACTGGGGAAAGAATTTTCCGGCATACAGAGGTAAAAAGTTAGTGTTAAATTTTTTGAAAATAAAATTAAATTGGGAATAATTTTCCCTAGTAATATGGAAAAGTTATTCTCAATTTATAAATATTTACATCAAACTTTTCTGCTCAGTATGCCGGAAACAAATATATTTGAACAGAAATTACATATAAATTTCTTCCCCAGTTCCCCCTATTCCCGGGGAATTACCAGAATAGTGCCTGGAAATAACAATTTTGTATTCACTGTTTTAGTTCACAAATTAACCGTTTTGTTACTGGTGGCAAATTATTCGTGAATATGATGATTATTTTAAGCTGATACTTGATCAAAATATAATCATTCCGCGAGGGAACTAATTTCTTCCTTCTTGTAGTTGTAGGTAAGGTGGGGAAACTTTGAAATCTTAAACAGAAACCCCAATTGTATATTGTAGTTTCCGCTTCTACTTCTACAAGTGCGTAGAATTTGCCCGAAACATTTTTATCGATTCACGATAAATGGTGCTGTGATTCCTATATTACGCTTAAGTGGTTTATTTATTAGTCATTTAGGTTTCTACAGATAATTTCCCAGCTACTTGGCATTTCCAAAATGAATAAACTTGTTTGTCAACGAATTTCGAGTATTTACATAAAGCGTGCTATTGCAAACGCATTACGGAATCATATGCATAGCAGGTTCTTAGTAGAAGAAATCGAAGAAATTAAATTTCCTCAATTACAGCGCCATTGTCATGAATCGAAAAAAAAATATTTCAGTGTTTCAGTCCTTCGTATTTTTAGCGGTAGAATCCGAATCTTCAATAAAAAAGAGGGGTTTTTATTTAAGATTTTAAAATTATCTCGCACTAATGTATGTCCTGCGTTATTATATAATATATGTCTCATATCATGGTGAAGAACTCAACAACTTAGCTAAAGCACCTTAGTAATTCAAACTACCGCTATGGCGCTGGTAGTATAGTATTAGGAAAAGTATAGTAATCATGAAGAATTTTGACCTCGAGATTTTTGAAGATTTACCATTCGCTATATCGCCGAAGTAGTTTCTAAAAAAATCTATGTGGGCGTGCGTGGTTCCGATAAGGCTAAATTTTCGTTGGCTATTCCCATAGATTGATAGATCTCAGTGATTTTTGGCCGAAATCGGTTCACCGGAAATGACATCTTCCATAGGAGCTTTTCAATCTTGGCAAATATTTTGAAAAGTATATAGCATTTACGGAAAAACGATGAAAAACAATAAGATTGCAAATTAAATTTGGAAAATCATTAGTTCAGATCATTTTTTTTAAATGTTTGCGGAAATGACGAGGTTTGATAGAAAAACAACTCCATTTCACCATAATTTGGCATCACAGCACTCGAGGCGGTTGAAAACCAGGCGGTTGGTGAAAATCTGCGTGCCGAAAGTGGCAGCTTCAATGGGAGCTTTTCAATGTTAAAAGTTTAGCATTTACATAAAACGACAAAAAGGTTTCAATACATTTAAACAATAAATTTTCAAACAACAAGAGTTGACTTTGTTGTTTTTCTGAAATTTAAGCAGGGGTATTCAAAATGGTGGTGTATTCGAAATATATGCAAACATTGTGGTAAAAGAAACTCGGGTGTTGACTACACCATATTCATCCGTCCATTAATTTTTTTATGATATAATCATGTGGCAGTTTCGCGCCACGCAACAATTTCAAAAGCCACTTAACTATAAACCTCATGGTAGCAAAAAAAAAAAAATACGAGAATTTTGTCCGAGTTCGGTTAGTCAAGCTAAAGTTCTGGACAGGAACCAAGCGCAAATTTTATCGTTAAAAACTATCAACACAAAAAAATCATTTTTTAAGAGGAATTGGAGAAAGCAAAGCTTCCTGTTTTTTTTTTTTGATTTCAAAGTAAGACATACCTACCGTGAATAATTATTTGTTTTTGGTCACCCGGTGAAATCAAAATCCTGCTACAATTTTATTAAGGATTTTATAGACTTTTTTAATAATCGATCAAATTTCCGCTTTGGTCTTTACCCTAATTACCTGTTGAGGTTTTAAAAGCATTTTTTGAATTTATAATTTAATAATTTAGTGCACTTTTTTCTGTACCATTGGGGAATCAAAAATTGACCCCTTCCTATTATATACGTTTTTTTTTGTCGGAATGAACTATAGGGAATACACTTCTTAACGGGTTATGACCATATGTCGGACACCCTGTTAGATCAGATTATTCAAAACACGAGCTACAAATAACTTTAGTTTAGTGTTAATTATTCAATTCGATTGATGTCCAGAATCAAATCTCAGTCCAATTTCGTGGAATAGTTAAGTCGACAGTGTTGAGCAATTATAATTACGAATTTGTTTTTGGAAAGTAAAAAAAGGAAATTTCTGTCATCATTTGTATATGAACGTTCAAAGTTACATTTACATCTTACAAGGTCAACCCAAGGTCAAATAAAAATATTTATACATCTTTTAAGATTACCGAAAACGTAAACATTTGTATATGAACGTTCAAAGTTACATTTACATCTTTCAAGGTCAATCCAAGGTCAAATAAAAATATTTATACATCTTTTAAGATTACCGAAAACGTAATTCCATGATCGAGGAATTCGCAGTCTATCCTGAAGTTTTCTTTCATCGGGAATCTTAATGCAAATAATAACCGATACCTTGATGTAGATATTAACTGGGGCCTCTAAAATGATCAGTGACACTTGAATTGTTGTTTAATATTTCTTTGAAGGGGTTAATTCATTCAAATGAAGCATACACAGAATGAATTCAAATTGTTTGCTCGTCAAATATAATTACATCGCATATACCCAGTACCCATCCAACCTTTCCCGTGTATTTTTGTGTAATTTTCCAAAAAACGATTTTTCATCATACACAAAGTAAAATTAATTCATGATTTTCATGTCACGCTTAATTTGTATATTTTGCATTTACATATTATAATGACAGAAGCTAAAAAATAAAATATAATAATATATCATCAAAATGAAATTTTGACGTTAAAAAATGTCATCAAATCTAATATTACGACACAACTATATATGCCCATGTATGTATATGTGTTTGTACATTTGTTATATTACCCGTGATAAAATTCGATAAAAATAAATTTGACATATAAAAAATGTATTTCAAAATATGATAACAACACGAAAAATGTAAAAAAAAAAAATTAAATTAAATCGCGAAAAACATGAAAAACTCGTTTCATTCTCATCCGTGTTTTTTTTATATTTTCGCGGTTATTACAGTTGCTTTATATATACGAGTACGAGTATATAACCTGCCTGCTTACCTGCACATATAAATTTCCCGATAAATTTTTGTATAATAATAATTTTCTCGTCTTAATTTATTGTGTACGCTCTACATTTGGGAAATTACACCAATTTTCGCACACAGTTCTGTTATATCTGCGCGTATACAACAACTTTGAACATGACCTATAGAAAGTTGATATTACCTAATTTGGTGCATGCCATTTATACAGAAGAAACTGTTAACATGGTACAGATTCTCGTACACACCATATAGATTGAGGACAAGATGTTTTAATATTTTTATTTTATGTTTACGTCTTCAGTTTTTTAATGGCCAGCAATGGACTATAATTGAATTTGTTATATAAAGTAAAATCATTAAAATTAAAAATGTAAAGATAATAAAAATGAAAGAAATTAATAAGATCTTTTTACAATTCGCCGCAATATATACATGTATATGCTATCTTGCTACTTTAATTTATATAAAAACATAAAATGAAATGAAACTTGGTGTGCAGTATCCGGAATTTCTTGTTTTATTTACCCCCGGGGAAAGAAAACTTACGTACATGAAATAATTTGTTTGGCATAAAAAATAATCAAGACGAATAACCAAAAAACTTTGAAAATGATTTAATCATAATACATTTCTTGTTTATAAACCTTGGCTTCTATTAATCATTCACTTTTAGACAGGCCCTAAACATTTTATTTTAAGATGTCTATCGTCACATACACAAATCTAATAAAATAAAATTAATAAAAATTAATTTCAATCAAACAGAAAAAAAAAATGTTGAGCACATTAACCATTGTTAAATAGCAGCAACAACTCGAAAGCAATTTCAATAAAAATTCAATTAAGGTTCTTATATATAAATATAGTTTAGCCACAATATAGTTTTGTAAATTAGTAAATTTATAAAATTTTCTAACTCATGACTATCGAGGTGGTGCTGCACACATCCAGAAGCATATCACATTCACAATGACGAAATTCAAACCAAATAAATTTCTATTTCGTTTAGAATTTATTGGTTATTGTTTTTATTTTCAATTAAATTAATGATTTACCATAAATTGTTAATTATAATTAATTATGGTTAAAGTACTGATGGACGCTCGGCGGCGCTATAAAAATTTTCTAATTTGATGCAAAAAACTAAATTAAATAAATATTTTTATTTTTCGTTACAGGTAAGATGATATTCCAACATACACTATGTACGCATATAGTGTTAAGGTAGGATTTTGAGCTTTTCCCAAGATGATATGGTGCCGACAAAAAAATTGTCATTTTTTTATGTATCATGCATGATGTCATAATAGTTGTGACTTATATGATTATATTTATAAGTGTTACGTCATTATGACAAATTAGGTTGTATCATAAAGCCAAATGTTAAAAATAGTTAAATGCATAACATATAATTCTTGTTAATTCTCTGCCTTGAAGAATTCCACACATTGTTTCACTTTTAGTGATAAATTTCCATGTGTTGACACATTTTATTAAAGATCACATAACCTAATCGCAAAACTATTTTAATTTAAGATTGACGTCGCACAATTGTGATCATTTTAATTCATCCGTATTTAGAGCAAACACCTATATATAAATTTGTTTAATTTAGTGCTATTTCATGTTATATTAATGATTAGATGCTATTTTCAAAATACATCCCACAAAAATCGAGGCAACAGGTGTCACAGTTGGAAATTGTTTGAAGTTCGGATATAAGCTATATGTATTTGTTTGGCAAGGTGCCACATTACAAAATCACAACACAAGAAAAACGTGACAGGTTAATCGAACACATGAAATACAGATTTAGTTTCCTATTAGTATGTCACGATGGAATCTACTCGAATGAGATACGGATATCCCTAGGGTGTATTCGTTTGTTGCATTGCATAGCTATGCATATATGGTTAGAACGCGTATTTTAATAAAATATAGGTTAAAAGTATACCCTTTGAGATGGCCCCCACCGTAAAAAATTGGGAAATAAATTAGTGTAGAATTATGATGTATTTACGAGCTCTAGAAATCGACAAAAAAAATTGTTTTGGATAAATGTAGTCGAGTGAGGTGCTAATCAAAGTTGTCAGCCTCCCAATACTAAAAACAGAAAATTTTGAATACTTTTTGATGGTAAAATTAAGAGCTATTTATGAGCTTTCAATTTAAGATAATTTCGATTTTTGAGCTTTTCTTTAAAATCATAACCAACCCCGTAATTAGTTTTAATAACAAATCGATGTGTCCAATTTATGACCTGATGGAATACGCAATTCGTGCACTTGATTATTTTGACGTGGTAAAGGGGTAGCAGCTTGAAAATCAAACTGCACGTATTTCGTGAGCTCAATAATTAATACATCATATCCGACATTAAAATACACTTTGCCAAAAAAACGGAACAGAAATTTTTGTCATGTGAAATAACAGCTTTCAAAAAAATAATTTTGCTTCTAATTGAAGGAAATTTTGTATTATTTTCGATACTGGAATTTGTTTTATTTTTTTTTTGTTTTTTTTTTTTGAGTATATGTTTTAAATGACCTTTTTGGGTAAAATAAATTTGTCTAAAAGAAAAAATAATATGCTGCTGTTTGAGATTGGAAGCGAACTTGCTCGATATTTCATTCCCAAATCCAACTTAACCATTTTATAGAGAAATTAGAAACCTTGAAATTGATGCTGTGGAAATTTCTACGCTTCTCAGGCGTAATGTTGGTGGTTCAAGATCAAGGTGAAAATAAGTTTTTACAGTAAAAATGTGATTGATTTCAAAAGGTATATTGCAACAAAAATTCTTTTAAACTTTATTCATACGTAATAAAACTAAACTCTATGAAGAAAATGGAATTTTCAATATAGCGTGTTATCTCTAGTTGGCCCTGGCATATTTAAAACATTGTGTATTTGTTGCATGGAGATTTGTTGCCATTCTTCTTATAACGCATCTCGAAGTTTCTGCAAATTTGGTTGGTTGCCTTGTCCGTTTTCTTGCACACCGTCGTAGCATATCTCAGATATGTAGGGCTCGGCTCCCTGAATTAAAAAAGTTAGAAATTAAAAAGGTTAACTTAAAAATGGTGTTTTTAAATGGAAAAATGGGACCTTTTGTAAGTCATGTTTTTAACAAACTTTCTAACTTAACAACGGTATTTTACAAGAATAAATTTAATTTCAAAATGACACAAGAAAGACATATTTTATGTCATTTTACAAATATATTTTTTAATTCATTTTCAAAAAAATGCATATTTTATTTCACATTATAAACATAAAACTTACATTTGTTTTTGCGTAATTTCATGTTTTTAAGAAAATGTTTTCTTGTTTTTCTTATTGTATTTTTGTTGTATTGAACAAGAAACATAAAAAACATGAATTTCATAAATTTCATTTGGGAATTATTATTTGTGTATTAATTAGAAATTAAAATATGCATTTTTTAAGTCATTTTGAAATTTGCAATTGTTTTTTGCACATTTTCATTAATGAAAGCATTAGTTGAACATTTTAAATGGCTTTGATTTTTATAGTACAGAAAAACCCGATTATCCGGAATTTTAATTTTTAGGATTTCTTTTTGCTTTTTTTATCTCTTTCACAAGGGAAATTATTTTTTTTTTAGTTTTCGGGGATTCACAGAAAATATGCTTTCCTTTACTTTTTTTCTGTTTAATGCACTATTCTATTTGAATTGAATGTGTAAAGTCGTATTACATAGTTAGGTTAGTGAAATATTATATGTGTTATTAAATTTTGGGTACTCGTGTATATATACATAATATGTATATAAAAATTGTTTTCTGGTACATAATTTGAAAATAAATAAACGAGAATCCTAAAAAATTATGAATTCAAGCGAAATTCTCGTAAAATTTCTAGTTTTAATGAAACATTTAATGATCCGGAATTTTCGATTATTCGGAATGCTCTCATCCCCAAGCATTCCGGATAACAGGGCAATTTCTAGTTTTAATGAAACATTCAATTATCCGCAATGCTCTCATCCCCAAGCAATTCAGATAACAGGGCTTTTACTGTAGTGTATATTACATGAAAATTAAAGACATTCAAAATTTTCAACCAGCCTTCATTAATGAAAATGGGCAAAAAACAATAGCAAATTACAAAATGAATTAAAAAATGGATTCGAAAGCGACAAGAAAGCAAAAAAAGCAATAACTTATCCTAAAAATTTAATTTCCGGTTAACTGAGTGTTCCTGTTAACTGGATACCGGATAATCGGGCTTTTACTGTAATATGAAAATTAAAGACATTCAAAATTTTCAACTAATGTTTTCATTAACGAAAATGAGCAAAAAACTATTGCAAATTTCAGAATGAATTAAAAAATGGATATGAAAGAGAAAAGAAAGAAAAAAAGCAAAATAAATTCCTAAAAGTTAAAATTCCGGTTAATTGGGCTTTTATTGCCGTACATTTTTACGTTTTATTCCGATTTTAAATACACATTTTATTTCGTTTTCAAAATGACTTAATGAGACACATTTTATGTCAAAATGACTTATGATATGCATTAATAAAGTCAGCTTTTTTTATTTCATTTTCATTACAGATTTTAAGTCGGTTTTATGAAATAAAAACGCTAGTTTTAAATCCGAAAATACACCATTTTTAAGCCAGCTCTATAGGGTTTAAATCTGGACTTTGCGGATGATGGTTTATTAAATTAATGTGGTGCCCTTGCAGAAATTGACGTATGTTTAGAGCTGTGTGTGGCCAGGCATTATCTTGCATAAAAAACAAAGCCCATAATTTGCCTTTTCATGGAAAGCATATATGAAGTCTTAAAATTTCTTCCACATATCGAAGCTGGATGTGGTGTTACTACCAAATCTTTCTTGTAATTCCTTATTTTCACCAAACCTCCATGAAAGGCTACGACTGGCATCACGCAATTAGGGTTTAATCTTTGTCCTGGTGAATGCCAAACTCTGTCTAATAATTTCTTCGTTGCCGATGACGATTATCAGTTAGATACGGAACTTTAACAGGTGGACGTGATCTTAGTCGGACAGCTTTCAACCGATTTATTATCATCTGTTTTGATATCTTCTAATTTGCGATAGCTCGATCTACTGTTGGTGTAGTTTTTGTTAGTTGACCAGATCCTTTCCGCCGACCCACTGCCTGTTTATAATTATAGATGGCAAGTCCGATGGCATATCACAGATCCGCCCAATTTCATGATAAGTTACACCGGCTTCAACTAAAGCCACAATTTTTGTAGCGCGAACGAGTAATTTTTCTTTTCGATTCATCTCGCTTGAATCTTCGAGTAACTATGCGATAAGTTAAACTATTGTTTTCCATAAAACGTAAAATTTAAAGAAATTTAAAATTTTATCATAGAGTGCTGAGTACGCTTTTTGATACGTTTCTCGCTAAAATTTCTCGCTAAATCATTTTCAAGTTTTCTTTTTTATAAAATGGCTAATTTGGATTTGGGAATGAAATATCAAGTTTTTTTTATAATCTCAAACAGCAGCATATTGTTTTTTATTTTAGACAATTTTTTATTACTCAAAAATTCATTCGAAGAACTTTTCATTTGTACTTGATTAATTGGGGGTGGTATTAATACTAAGGAGTAGCAGCTCAATAAAACTGCACGTATTTCGTGAGCTTATAAATCGATACGTCATATCCGACATTGAAATAGGTCACTTTTCCAATTTTAAAGAAATTTTTCATATGCATTTGTAAAATTGGGAAGTCGTCTTCGTGCAAAGGAGTAGCAGCTTTAAAATCAAACGGCACGTTCGTGAGCTCATTAATCGATACACGATAGCGGATATTGGAATAATAAATTGTATTTTTTTTTTATTGAATTCGTCGTTTGCAAGTACTTTTTGAGCTCATAAATCAAGAAATCATTTCCGGCAATAAAACATTGAATTTTTACAATTTTAAAAGAATTTGTCATTTCCAAGTAAACAATAAGCGATTGATTTGTTATTAAAACTTATTAATGGGTTCTTTATGATTGTAAGAGTGAGCTCTAAAATCTAACTTCGATTTGAAATCGAAAGCTTATAAATAGCTTCTAATTCTACAATTCAAATTTATTCAAAATTTTCTGTTTTTAGTGGTGGAGGCGTTATTACAGTATTTTGTTCTTTGCATAATAATTTTTGATGATTTAAGTTTCATGAAGAAAATCGTCTCACCAGTTTTATGCCGTGTGTTCAAAAATGTATTTTTTAACACATTATTGGCTTAACCGATTTGGTGTTAATTTAATTTAGTTGTGATACGCGTCATAAGGCCAACACCAAATACGTGGTATTTAACTTAAAGATTAAAAATAACTTTATACTTTCTTCGGCAAATGGTAAGCCTCATTAGTTTGAGACAAAGAGCGCTCGACATAATTTCCATTCAACAGATGCATCTTTTATTTGAATGATGGCAGTTGGTAGCAATGGTGGCAACTTGTCGTTCGAGGCAACAGAAGGATGTAGAAGGGAGTGATGCATTTCGAAGCAAATTCGGCATTTTGTGTTAGATCGACAATTGTACACAGTGTAGTTGTTGTATTTTAAACAATTAAAGCAACGACCATCTGTTTTAATTAGGTCTCTTCGTGATATTATATTCATTGCTTTGAATTTTGAGTTTTGGAAAACATGATGGTCATTAGTTTAGCAAACTGGACATATATATCTTCCATTTTTAATTTAAATCCCTCAACACCTGCACTTGCATTTGTTACTACCCCTTATTGTTTCTAACTCCGATTCGCAAGAAAATCATAAAATGTTAGTAATATTGGAAAATCGTCATCGATGGTATGTCTCATTCATAGTTACTTCGTTTCGTCATCTAATTTGATGACCAAAATGAACAACAACTAATGATCTTTGGATTCAGTTCGATCTCCCAAAGCTTTCAAGCCCGTGTGGCCTCATCAGTCGTATCGACGAATTTTCTGATTGATGAAGAATTCGCTTGTCGAATAGTAGACTGCTTCATAAAAAGCTTGATAAATACATTGGCTGTCAAGCATTTTCTTTCATAGCATATCCTTATAGTTTCTGAAATACTTCAGTACAATGTGATTCCGTCATGGCCAGGTAATATGCTTCAATAAATTACATGATTCGCCTTTTGCCTCTTCAAATATTGAAATTTCTCCATTTTGTTGAAAAGGTCATAGAAATTTTCCCTGTCATTGCCGAAAATCAGCTGCAAAACTAGGTAGGATGACTAGGATGTTTAAAGCCACCGCTATCGACTTGTGATGTGCTGAGAATTCTGTCATTTTTATTGGAAGATGACGACGTTTGTAGGCGTAACCATTAGTTCACCTTAGCCGATAGAATTGCTCTTTTAATGGTCGCGTGTTAGATGGGATTTGCCGAGTTTGGTTGTAACTTTTCATTTGGACCAAAAAAACCAACGCGTCGATGATTCAGAGAGTTGTTTGGAGCTATTTAACCGTAGTTTAGCAGGATATTTTTCACTGGTATGTAATAATGGACGAAACTCCCAACAGCAATGGGTCCGGAATCAAATCGTCAGTCAGCTGAGTTGAGTGGGCACCAGCCGGTGAAAGCCGTTCGTAGCGACCAAAAACGCAAATATTTTGGCCTGCATTTTGGGATGCACAAGGTATTTTATTCGTCGACTACCTTGAGACAGAAAAGACAATTAACAGCGAATATTATATAGTATGGGTGCGTTTGAAGGAAGAAGTTCCGAAAAAACAGCTCCAAATGCAAAAGAAAAAAGTGTTCTTTCACCAAGAAAATGCAGCCTGTCACAAGTCGTTGGTTACGATGGCAAAATTGCATGAATTGAAATTTGGATTGCTCCCCATCCACCGTATTCTCCGGATCTAGCTCCCAGTGACTACTGTCTATTCGTAGACGTGTTTTCTTGAATAACTCCTAATTTATATTTAATATTCTGAATAATACTGTGTACCAAAGTAACAAATTTGATGTATGGACTTTTGAGGAATTTTAGTCTATTTTGAGTAACAAATAAACAACTTGGAAAATTTAAGACAATTTCTTGTATTATTCTCCTTCCACCACAAAGTTCGCCAGCGGCTAAATGAGTTTGCCTCCCATGGCCAAAGTTATCATTCTATGTTAGATTTATTAGGAGTATTCCACCAAATATTTTTTACGATATTGATTTATACGAGTAGATATTTGTAATATTGCAGCTGGCATTGCTATAAGAATGAATCAATTTTGATAAAAGCCTAAATAGCAGCACTAACCGTCACGCTAATTTTAAAACGAAATAGATACGTAGCGCAATTACATTGAAATTTGTTGACAAAGCTTCGGTATTTACTGATAAACTAATTGCACAAAAAATAAAATTTCCAATTCAGTCATATTCCAGTGAAAATTCAAAATATCATATGCAGACCAGCCGTTTACTTACTGTCCATCTTTATGTATTCGTTTGGAATTGTCATGCTTGTGATTCTTAGGAACGCTTGAGCTAATAAATTTAACATTAATCCGTTTTATATAATTTTTAATTTTTTTCGATTTTAAATAAACCAATAAATTTCGGTAATTTTAAAAAATAATATTAAATTATAAAGTCACTTTTCATGTAAGTAGAAAAGTGATTTTATAATGAGGTCTGGTTCATGATTATGGGTTGTAATCGGGCAATAATCACCCATTGAATTTTGGCTTTCTAATGAAATTATTTTGAAAAACGTATTAATCCTAGTTTTTAAGTCTAAATCCGTATAAATTACTTTACGAACATTGTTTTAAGATATTATTGTTCGAATTAATTTTAATTCTTATCATATGCCTCGTTATCGGCTAACAATTATTATCGTTTTGGCATTTGAAGGCCTTGCGCAACGTCACACCTAACTAGATTAAGGGTTTAAGATTTATATTATAATTCGTTTAAACCTAATCCTCGATTGATACAAGACAATTGGATATAATTAAGACATCAGAAATTAGGAAGTAACAAATAATTGCTATAATTAGCCAATAACAATAATAATTATTTTCGTAACTATAATAAAATTTTATTATTTCCGTCCATATAACGTCATCATCGATTATCCGATAATGTTGCGTAATTTGTATATAGAGAGGACTGGAGAGAGGTTGAAAATCCCATTTGATCATTTTTTATTAAAATTTAAAAGAAAATCACGCGATTACTCACACATCAATTTTTATGAGCGTATAAAAAATTGTGTCGTTTTATGTACATATATCCATATAAAATTAACTTCAAGACTCTAGCCACAAATTCAAAGAAATATTAATTTAATTTAACAACTTTTTTGTATTTTTTTTTTAAATAAACTTTATGATCGATTGTGTTGCGTTCACTTATTAAAATCGCGCAATTAAATCATCAAGAAAGAAAGAAATACTGTCTGTGTTGTAACCATTACATGGTTTCTTATATTTCTTTCTTCGATTTTGAATCAATTTCCTGAATGAATCACCACTCAACTAACGTACATCATTAACCATTTCATTTTTTTTTTACTGAATGAAAGAAATGATCGCCGGAGTTATTTTTGTAACAAACACGCGGTTAATATTTTATTTAAATAAAATCGCGCGATCACATACTGCACATAAAAATCGGGGGTTCTTTTTGAATATAAACGCGAAATCAAAAATGTATGAGATCATGGATTTTTTTTCGCGCGACTTCTTAGTGTAAATAATACTGTGGCTTGGTGAGGAATACGTACATTATGACGTTCTCATTTAATTTCGAGATCGTTTTATTTTTCAAAGCAGATGTAGCGTGCACTCTGTGTCGCAACAGGAAGAAATAAAAATATTTTGTATAGATATTCGTTTCACAGTAATGCAATATATTATTCGTACACATATTGTTCTAGAAAATTTTATACATTATGACAGATTAATTATCTGGTTTGGAAATATTTTAGAACAAAGTTTGAAAATTGTGAAGGTTGTACCCCAATATACATTATTGTTGTATGCTCAATTCTGCCAGCCATTTTAATTAAAGTAGAATAATATTGTGTCGGAAAATACTGCGGAAATAATATATTTAAAAAGCAACTGTTAGCAACATCCTAACCTAAGTACTCTGAGTACCCAGAATCACTTTCGTGCCCATCTTGTTGGCCACAATACGCTTTCCTTGCGTACATGAAGTTATCCCAGGATTGTATCCCAGAAGGTACACAATTTTCATCATGCAACATTGACCAATAAATAACCAACAATTTAAATGATTTACTTTTAGTGAAAATAAATGCATGTAACGGCACGCTTTCAAGAAAATGATGAATAATTTTTCTCGCAGCCTAGAATTGTATACATTTCGATTGTTTCAGTCATTGGGT
This sequence comes from Nephrotoma flavescens, assembly GCA_932526605.1. NCBI lineage: Eukaryota > Metazoa > Arthropoda > Insecta > Diptera > Tipulidae > Nephrotoma > Nephrotoma flavescens. The sequence goes on along the minus strand of OW052222.1, from coordinate 252,637,134 downwards.
TTAGTTAATTTTATCACGATAATCCTTTTCTTTACATCATTTTTGTAGATGAAATTGTTGGTCGTCATTGTACAGTAAACTTTTACTATGGATTTTCGTTTATTGAAGCACTGAAATATACCGGTAAAAATAAATAAATACAGATTAAATATTTACTTAATGATTTGTTATATTAGGCGCTTCTTTGTAAAACAATAAATAGAGCCAGTCGATTCAACTTTTATTGATCCAGTAAACCAACTGACCACTGACTGATAACTTAAATTTTTTAATAATATCATGCCCGGTTATTATATAATATTTTTATAAACAAGTTTTTATATTACCTAGTCTTTGGTCTAGGTCGGAATAAGGCTTAAGAATAACACTTCGACAAAATTATTAACATTATCGATGGATCTAATTATCACACACAGATGTTGCTGATATTTCTGTTTGAAGCACTTCAACGTCAAAGTTCATCTTCATCAAGTCTTATCCATGGTAGCACAATACCATCCTTCCATTTTAATCTCCTTTTATGAAGATGGGAAAGCGGATTTTGAAAAACTCATTGATCTATTGGGCAACATTGATCTAAACGCCATCCTAAATAATAATAATGACCTTGAAATTCATTTAGAATGGTTGCTTTTTTTTGCATCTTCTGAAATGCTCTGCGAATTTCTACCGAACAATCAGTACTTTATTCTCGCTAAAAGATCATCTGTTTAAGTCCTGCTAAAAAAAAACTTAGTTGGAGTCAGACTCAAAATATATCTAAAACAATTTTAAGGATTTATCACAACAATAATTGGTCTTCAAATGATCTTGCTAAACAATTTGAAACATTTTACTTTCTCTATAAATCAATAACTAATCTTGGTTATTAATTCGTTGTAGTACAAAAAATGGAAGAAAACAGCTTCGTTTTCTTTCAGAAAGGAAAGAACAAGTGTTTTTTATTTTTTTTTTTTATCTAAATAGAAAGTCATTTTTGTTTGTCCTTAAGTATCTGCTTCTGATGACAAGCCGAAAGATTAAATTTAAATAAATTTAATTTTTTGCGGAATGAAATAACGAGTAAGTTTGTTTCGTCAAGTGCCAACGGCAATTGGCAAATAGTGTTAAAAATAATAAATTTGGTTTTTTTCGTTTTTTCTATTTTTATCTATGCAATCTGTTATGGGGCCGAAACACTCCCAACTCTTTCGCGGTTCGCTTTTCACGTCCTACGCATTGCTTGCCAAATCGAGGACGTACGGCTATAGGTTCGTTTTTATCACCATCTGCACATGCATAGCTCCATGCCAGGCTATACTGGCTTGAAATATGGGTCGCTCATGAGTTTTGCCCTCCGACAGGGGGTCATAGTTGTGTTTCATTTCATCACAGATCGTAATCTGTTAATGAAAATTCCCTTTAGCATCCTGTCCCTATCGGGATTCGAACTCAGTACCTCCCGGTTCAAACGCCAAAACTTTAACCACTGTGCCGTTTGGTCGGTAAATTTCGGTTTGAATGAGAATTACGAAATTCAAAAAGTTTTGGTATATTCTGAATGGAACTCGGTCATTTAACATAAACGATTCTGTTCAAATTCGGTTTGTACCTAGGTATGGTAAGAAGAATATGTATAAAATTATTTTTTTTGGAAAGCTCTGAAATAATGCCATGTTTCATCTTCTTTCTTTTGACAAGTCGAAAAAACAAGTCGAAAACAAAAGTCGAAAATATTGAACATCGAACTCCGATTTTAATATGAAAGATAAACTCGATCTTGCGATTCAAAATTATTGCCTGATGGTACTCATAAAACCTGAGAGAAATTTTGCACCGCAAGATTGTGTTTATCTTTCACATATGTTCATCACAGAAATTAAATTAAACTACTGAAATTTTGTTTTTGTGGATAAAAAAGCAAAATGCAATTTCTATTGCCGTTATTTATTTCAAATAGATTTACCGAACTTATTGAAAACCCCTCGTATTGTTCGTGTTGTGTGAATTTTATTGGATACTTTGAAAGTTGCGTTTGTTTACGATAACATTAAGTTTCGAAGTGGAAATATTTTCTGGATCCCAAATCAGTATTAAGCAACTTAAGTATATTGGTTTTTTCAGAATTTTCATGATTCCAACGAATCCAGTAATCTGTTGTTGCTCATCGGGCGAATTATAAAAAAGAAGACGAACCTGTTCAATGGTCTAGCCAGAATTACCCGAACTGCTAAATCAAACATTATTGTCAATTTTTTCTTCCAAAAACTCAGATTTTCCCAATAATATTTGCCAACTAGAGAAAATATTAAAGAGGTTGGTAGTGTGCAATTCACGTTGTTAGATTCGCTTCTTGGTTGCGGCATTAAATATATGCTCAAGTTGACTAACTTTCTGAAAAACGGAACAATTGCAACTAATGGAATTATGGTGTCATTCGATGTAACGACTCTATTTCCAAAGGTTCTAATATGTGGAGCTCTGGCGATGTTTAAAAAGTGGCTCTGTATTAACAAGTATGAAGTAGCAAAAATACTTCTTTACTGTTGACTGACAAACACGTGCAAGGAATAAAATTACTTTTCGTTTCACACAGAGGCCTCTACAAACAAAGTTTTGCGATCTCAATGGGGAATTTGTTTCTTTCATTTATAGCAATGTTTAAAAAAGTTTGAAGGTTTGAGAAATAAGAAATTGAAAAGAACAGTATTTTCCCTAGAATATGGAAAAAATTCGTAGGCGACGTATTCGCAGTGCTAGGAAACCAGAAAGAACGTTGAGTGATAAGGGATATGCAACAAAAGTCATAGACTAAGGAAAAACACGATACAAAATGTTACATGTCAGCTACAAGATCCAAAAACCATACTTTGCAGAACTTTCTTTAGATTTGAAAAAGTGACCAAACCATAAAGGAGAGAGAGGATTAGGGAAGTGGAATAAATGAGGAATATATAAGATGATAATTTATACCTATATCGATCAATCCAGGAGGCCTATTAACGTTAGGTATACAGAACGTATTTGTAACAACAACAACAATAATATACAAACATATGTTTGAAACAGAACACCTGTTAGACAGTTTATGTCTCTCCAGTGTTGTGCAATTGGCGTGAAAAATATTTTTTTATATTTTTTACGTAAATAATGGTAAAATATGGTATTACTCGTAAGTTATATAATTAATTTAAATAAAATGAAACATGGAAATGCAGTGCCATCTACATTAAATTATAACTTAGACAAAATTTAAAAAGCAATAATTTGAAAGTTTTAAAGAAGATGGTGCCAAATTTTTAATTGTTCTAAATTTATCACATTCTGTAATTAAATAATTTTTTTTGTAAAATATGTAATTTTTAGTAGCACGACAATGCACTGAAATGCAATTCACTGAAAATGACAATTTATTGAAAATTAAATCACCAAAGAGAAATTAACTTAAAAGGGCAGTTTACTGACAACGACAATTCACCAAAAACGACCATTCTCTGAAATCAATAACTCATTGAAATCATAAATTAATCGAAAACGATAATTCACTAAAAACGACAATTTGCCAAAAACGACAATTAACCGAAAACGAAAATTCAGCGAAAACGACAATTCATCGAAAAAATTATTCACTGAAAAAAATTCACGGAAAACGAGAACTCACTGAAAACAAAAGTTCACTGAAAAAGGACAATTCGCCGAAAAAACAATTTACCGAAATTATCGAAATATAACTAATGGTGCCAATTGCCGAGAATGCAGTTTCTGTAATTTTTAAAACCCTATGGTTATGATAGGCAACTTCATCATATCTTAGATTCATCCAACAGTATTACTGAATTTTTTTTTTAATCATTAAATTGAGTTCCGTATTTACCGGGTAGAAATATTTCTCAAAATGTCTTAAAATGAAAATTTCTTAAGTGCAGTCCATTGAAAAGCTCGCTAATCATATACAACCAGTGAGATTGGACTGAGTAACCAACAGGAAATTGTTTAATCTGGTAAGTCTGTTTTCAATATCTGTTGAACTCCATACCCATGAATTAAAACTTATTTTAGCAATTTATTTTAAAATTCTTTTCTATTCAAAATAAACAATTTCTTCGGTAATCAAAATTACTCTTCCTATCTCAGTTTTCCATTTTCCAGATTCATCATAATCGATTAAGATATACGGTTTAGTTTCGTTTCAGTTCTATACTACCAATAATTATTTTAAAATTATTTTTTCATCTTACATTCTCAATGTTATAAATATCGGTTAAGAAATTGTCATAGATCTCTTTCAATTGACCATGATCTAGAACTTCTTCGTAAAATCAGTTTAGAATCCCTTCTCTGCTAAACACATCCAAGATGATTAAAATCGGTTAAGGAATGGCCTAGTTACGTTTCCAGTTGTCCGTATTACAGAACTAATCATGATCGGCAGTGAAATAACCTAGCTTCTTTCTAGTTGGCCAAGTAGATCTTAGAAAAGCTTAAAAATGCTTTTCACATATGTATTCATCCTTTATACGAGTTATCATTTTTCATTATGATCGCGTGATGAATAACTTATTTTCATTAAAAGTTGACGATTTCAGAGCTACATTTAGAACTCATATTCACCAAGTAAATCCACGTTGACCTCGTACAAAAAAAACGGAACCTATGCGCAATCGAGGAAGAAATTTAAGAAATCAAGACTCTTGACTAAAACGACTAAATGCAAACCAAAAGTAACTATTCATTTGAAGTATTATAGGTGAAGTGTCGTTTTTGGTAAATTATCGTTTTCTGGAAATTTTCGTTTTCGACTAATTGTTGTAATACAGTTTACTGAAACCGACAATTTGCTGAAAGCGACAATTCGCCGAAAACGACAGTTCACCGAAAAAGAAAATTCACAATTTATCTTTTACACAAATACAGGGTGTGCCATCTAACGGTTTATTTTTAAATCATATGGTATTTTAACACTGACAGCTGTTTCCCGCTCGAAATATTCACAACAACACAGTATCATATCTGTGTGGTTCGAAATGAACACATTTCTTTTTGATGAACGTTGGGAAAAATAATAATAAATTTTTAATTATTTCCAAAATGGGTGGTTGCTGGAACAGTGCGAATTTAAAAATTTATTAGAAAGAACACCAACTGCGTTTTCTGTTTGTGAATTTGTGAAGAAAATTCGCGCAATGGATATACCAGTGGACAACAGAAGCGTTTTCTGTGCTCGTACAGTGCGTTCAACTGAGAATATTTCTGCTGTAGCAGAAAGTTTTCGATTCTGCCTAGGATCATCAACTCGCCGCAGACAGCTCTGTAATAATCGGGAGTTTTGCTCTTGCCAATTAGACAATAGAATTTATTAAAATATTGAAATCGCTTGATGGCCCACCAAAACAGCGTCCGAATAATTTATTGTGTCACTGTAATTAGAATTTTGAAGTTCTTGTTAAAAATTTCTTTTTATAACGAAACGATGTTTTGCATTTGCAACGAATGCATCATCCGCAGTAGTATACGACATTCTCTATGATTTATATAAAATTATAATTAGTTTAGTAATGTGTGTGTGTGTGTGTGTTCGGCTATAAAACTATATGATACGATAATAATCTTATTATATATTTCGTGATCTTATTATATGCAGTATTTGAAAAAATATATAAATACAAAATATATAAAATCTTGAATGGAAATAGAAGAAAAGTATACGTATTTATAAAAATAGATTTTTCTTTAAAAGGTCAACGGTCGGTAATTATATGAAATAGTTTCTTGTACGGTCAGACAATTTAATAACTTACATTTGAAAATATCTTATACAAATTGTACAAGACTATAAATTGTACCCCGTAAATTTAAACGTTTGTTTATATTGATCTGATAATTTGCACAATCATCGTTCTTTATTTATATATCGTAAAACTCTCAACAGATGATATAAAATAAACCGGCAAAAAATGATGAATCAGGCGATGGGATTATGTTTCGCTAAATATAGTCTATAACGGCTGTGCTTATAACAATGAAATGAACCATCAATGATCACCGAAAAGTCATTGAATTTACATGAAATGTACAAGACCAGTTTAGTCATAATAATGTCATTGCATTAATTTATCATGATTAAGTTATGGATTTAATTGTTTACTTAATTAATCACTGGGAATTTATATGTACGTATGTCTGTACTGTGTTGTGTGTTCAGATAATAAATCGGGGCAGAATTTTTAAATTTTGTTTTTATTACAATTTGAAATTCTGTATATTTATGGATAGATTATGGCTATGTATATTTGACGTGTGACAACGAACAGTTGTGTCACAGTGTCAAATATTTTATATATAGGGTAATTGATCGTCGTTAAAATGAAGACAAACTGTGGGTGCTCCTTAAATATTCACAGACGGTTTTATTGGTAAGCTATAATCTTAGTTCTATATACATTTAGACTTTACAGCGTCAATTATAAATATTTGTAATTTCTCTTGGATTCAGAAGGACTAAATTCGGAGATATTTTTTTAACCCTTGTGTTAACACGACACACCCGAATTTCAAATGCCCTAGCAGAAAATGCCTAATAAATTTAACGTTTTGGTAGGTACTCCAGAACTGGGAAATAAACGGTACAATTTACAAAATAGAAATTATAAATATTGGAACTTTAAGAAATCTATTTAGCCAGTTACGTCTTATTATTAACACAAAACACAATAAATCTAAAATTTCTGTTATGTGGCCATGATTTATAGATATAATTTATTTTTTCAATGTCCCCTTTCTAGGATCATTGAGTATTTTTATTTTATTCTATAAATCATAACGCTAACTTTTCGTACGTAAACTTATTTCAAGATCATTTTCCATGGCAAATTTTATTGTTCAAAAAATATGGAGTGAGAGTTTATGAGTTGCTTTTATTTTTATGCTGTAGCACATATTTTTTGATAAATTTATATGTCAGTGCATTCTAGATTTTCAAAATACAAGTTTTATATTTATCCACAATTTTCTCTTATTTTACATACTCAATTTTTTGTTTAAATTGACTCACCTAGTTCTATGGTATTCATTTGTGTCTGAGCGAAAATTTGGTTTTGTTTCCCTTGTAGGGGATATATTTAGCTCTCTCTTCTCTAAGTTTAATTCGAGTGTATATCGACTTAGCGGTAAATTTCTTTATTTCAGTGTATCTCATTTAGACAAAATGATTTCTATACTCATACTTATTGTACGAGAGACAATCGATAAATACTCGTGTTTGAAAACAGATGGCATTACTGAGGGAAGTTGACTTTACCATCGTGTACTGTCATTTGTCAAATGACGCCAGGACAATAAGCGATTACAGCTGTCGCGGCCAAATCGCATGAATTGCGCTACGAATTACTGTCGCACCCACCGTACTCGCCTGACCTGGCTCCTAGCGGTTTCCTCCTGTTCCCCAACATGAAAACATGCATTGGAGGAAAAAAATTCATCTCAAACGAGAAGGTTATCGCCGAGCCTGAAGCGTATTTTTGAGAGTTTAAGAAATCGTATTTTTTGGAGGGGTTACAGAAATGTCAGAAACGTTGGGAAAATTGTATCCAGATTACGTCGGAAAATAAAAAATTAAAAATATAAAAAACTTGCATCTTCATTCCTAACACGGATACTTATTGATCAACCCTCATATGCATCCATGTATGGAATTCTATCTATAAAACACATAAAATAAACATCACAGTATGTGGAAGTGGAATGAGTATTTTGTTCAACAATTGCAGACCAACCATTACATTCCAGGATCCAGGTCAATGTTGACCTTAAGCATCGAGGTTGTGGTTGGTTTATTGGTGTACACTTTTACCTTCATGTACCCTCATAGAAGAAAATTGGAAGGGGTCAAATCAGAGGATCGTGGGGGCCAGTCTATATCACCACTTATAGACATGATTCAGCCGAAATAATACACTAGAAAACATGGTGGTCGATACTGGTGCGACATTTTTTTTGGAAACACCAGTCATCCATAGATTTTTCAACTGCAAATACGATTGGAATATTTGTTGAGTCAAGTTTTTCTTTGTATTCCTGTTCCGTGTTATCAGAAATCAGTTTGAATTTTAAAATTTAAAATTGAGCTTTTCTTTCCAAGTTTGAAAATATTTTCCTTTTGTCAAATTTTGGCCTATGGCCATAGTTTACATTTCTTAACCCCGAGACATTGTTTATAAAAATCTTTTTCGTATAATGTCGTGAAAAAGCTTTTACGATGAATAAGGTTTTAAAATTATTATCTAAAAGAAATTTTAGCGAATTGCGTACGACACAATTTTTTGTAATATAAATAAAGTTGTACTTTAGAAAAGTCCATAAAGAATTTTCAATATTTTATTGTTTAGAAATACTTAAATTATGAATTTTGATATATACATTATTGGAAAACATTACTTTTCCAATAATGGACAACAAGTTTCGTTTACTCGTTTGGACTTACATAAATTTCAAATTTTGACATAACAAAAAGCGCGAGAAAAACACAGAAAATTGAGTGTTACCAAAACAGAAGCAAAATGATGCCAAAAATTGGTGGCCAATAATTGCCATTCTTTCACTGGATTCAGTTTCAGATGAGTGAACTATTCAATATCCAGTTGGTCTGGGTTCCGGGCCATTCTGATGTTGAGGGAAATTGCAGGGGAGACGAATTAGCATAGTACGGTACGACTCTCCAACTGGAACCAGGGAGAGAATGTGTAGGTAGGCCTATGTCTGTACTGTAAAGCTGCAAGCCATAGGGATCTTAATCACACTAAGAAAGCGTGATTTAGGTAGAATTGTAAGGGCACTTACCGGACATTGCCTCTTCAGAGATCATGCGAGAAGGCTAGGTCTCGATGGAAATGACTTCTGCAGAAGCTGGAGGAATAGACTCTTGTTTACTTCCTATGCTCATGCCATGCGCTAGTTGGTAGAAGGTGTGAACACTTGGGCAAATACACTATGGGCAGCTTGTCTGATTTTGAAAGCTGTAAGGTGTGAGATCTTTTACGCTATGTGAATAGCGGATGTGTAACGAAATCCCGGTTTTCGATGAAATTTATCCGATATCGTAAAATACGAAATCGTAAAATCCGATCCTCGGCGGATATTCATATTATGAAACACGTATTTAAACTGTCAAAAGTGGGCCAATGAAATTAGTTCTAATAGCCAAATATAGGGGAGTGAAGTCATTTTTTTTTTGTTTTCTGTGATTTTGTTGTTGCTGTCGGGTTTTATATCGAATTTCGTTTGATTTGTTGTTCATCGTAAAAATAAATTAAAATTAATACGTTGCCATTGGGAACGCGAATATGGATACGATCGCGTATTTTGTTAACACAAGTGACGATGACTCGGATCAAGATGAAATAATGCCCGCCTACATCTAAACTGTGGAGAATTGAAACGATTTGCCGATAAGCCTGGATTAACTCCAAAAAGGAAACTAGTAACTCAAATATTTGTCCGTTTGTTGAGGCCTTATAACAATAAAATTTTGATTAAGTATTTCTAGGTGCTATGTGGTGTAATAAAATTTAATGGATAGTAGATATGATTTATAATTACATTTTAAACAAATTTTATTTTATTTATTTAAATACACAAAATAAATTAAAACGAACTTTTCTTCTTTCGTAATTTACGATATCCGCCACCTAAATACCAATCGGATATGACATTTGTATTTTCTTAAAATCCGCTGACGTTCGGATTTTTTATTTTCATAATAGCAATATCCGCGGCGGATCGGATTTTTTTTAATTTCATAATATGAATATCCGCGGCGGATCGGATTTTACGATATCGTATAAATTTCATAATAAGCCCCCGGTTTCACAAAATCACGATTTTTTTCTAAATCCCGGTATTAAAAATCCCGGTTTACAAAATCCCGGTTTTCAAAATCCCGGTTTTGTATAAAAAAAAACGACTTTTTAAGAAATCCCGGTTTGTATTTTTAAAATTTTGCATGTGAGAAAATGATAAAGTTCTAGAAAATGGCTAATAGAGATGGAATTTGGATAGAGGGCTAAGTGCACGTGAAAGTTATCGAAGCCGTCAGCCTCTACAATTTTTGCATTTCAAAATGTTGCATTAACAAAATATTGCTTTTTTTTTATTAATCTTGCAACTACAAAATGTTGCAATTATAAAATGTTTCAAGTACAAAATCTTGCAATTACAAAACTTTATTAATTATTTTGTGCAAGTAGAAGAAAAGAAAACCGGGATTTTGAAAACCGGAATTTTGAAAACAGGGATTTTTAAGACCGGGATTTTAAAAACCAGGGGAACAGCACACCGGGGAATAGCACTAGATGGTTTTAAAGGGAGTTTAATGATGTCGGATCCTGTGGTATCACAATGGGCCATAATTATCTTAAGTGTGCGTTAGCAACCACTGAAACCTAACCTATAAATCTAACCTAAAATGATACCAAATTTACAAAAAGCCCTAAAATAGATTTACGTAATCTGCGACTTTGATCGACACTTTGATCGGCTAATACACCAAACTCGGGAAAACTAAGCTATGATTAAGCTAAGCAACGACTAAGCACCTTTGTTTTTTGAAAATATTTTGAAACGTGTATCGAATTCACGAAAAAACGATTAATAACAAAATTATTGTAAATTTAATTTCAAGCAAAATTATTGCAGATCATTTTTAAATTTTACCGGAAATGACGCGAGCTTTAATAAAACAACTTTATTTCACCAAAACTCCAATATCTATTGTCCAGGCAGATTGGCCATTTGGAATAATTTCGTTGCTAACTTTTGTGATCTGAGTGCCAGAAATGGCAGCTTCAATGATTTTCCGATTTTTTGCAATGAGAATATGCAAAAAAATGACAAAGAATTAATCGATTTACCGTGAGGTTTACGTTGTTGGTTTTCAGAAATGTAAGCAGGGATAATGTTTTTTGAGTATACAAGACAGTTTTACCGAGTTTGGTGTCTCTGACATCTATGTACCTACATTCGTGGTACACGTAAGTCGGGTGTTGGCCACAACATATGAGAGCCAACCACGTAAACGATACGTGTTCAACTATAAAAATGTACTTTATCGTATATCATTGACATGTGTGTGGTCTAAAATTGTATAAAAACGTCATTTTAAATCACAAATTGTCTGAAAAACGAGAAATTTAAAAATATTTTTTTCTAAAAATTTCACGATCAATAACACAACAAAATAATATACACAGAGAGACGACACACGTTTTCGGTTCAATCTTTGGAAGTCAAAATCCTTGAAAATGGTTCGTTACGCACAATTTACCTTCTAAAATATATATACTTATTTTTTATTTTTTTGTTTCAATTAAATCGAATTTAATATTTAATCTAACAAAAAATTTTTATTAAAATTTATTGTCTTTATATCTTAATTTGTAATTTTATATCTCTTATTGGAAGTATATTGTTCTCCAAAACCACACCCCGAATTTTATGTATTTTTATTTTATTTTTGGGAAATTTTATGCTACCAGCATCTTATATATACATTAAGAAATTTATAAATTGAGTATGTTATAATTTGGTTACAAAAATTAGTCACAATATTTAACCCTTTTGTACCCCTGGGAATTGCATATATTAATATTTTTAACAGTTCATTCATCAAAGTCGTGCATTCATCGTGTTGAGTTAAATTTTAATTTTTTTTAATATGACTAACAAACGATCATCAGTTTGTGAAAAATTATCAACATATGTGTGCGCGAGAATTTACACTTATACAATACCATATGTACCATCGCATAACAAATTTTGATTTGAAAAACTGTTTTGAAATTTATAAATCTGCATTCAGTTTAAATCATTATTAAATAGGCTAATTCACATATAAACGCGATACAATAAAATAATAAAAATATAAACCGCGATTAAATAACGCACGTCGCCACTTAAGTCTTAAAAATATTTTAATCAAATGACACACTCCAGACGCTTTTCATACAATGAATTAAATATTTAATTATGCAACACTTGACAAATACAAGTACAATACAAACCGCATGCATTCAAAATCGTTTATAAGTATCGTATACTTAATTTGGAACCGCCGCGTTTTCCATTGAAATCTAATTAAAATGCATTTTAAGTGGTTGACAATTATTATTTATTCCTTTGAAGACATAAATTTGGTATCTCAAGCATTACGAATATTTTTTTGGATAGAACATTATTACAAAATACACAGACAAAAATTCTGATGTCACTCACACCATCATCGATGATTTATCACGGCTTTGCGTACTTATTAGACATGATTTATTCTCAGAAACTTGCAATGCATTTTAATTGTTGACAGTTTTTGTTTGTTTGATGGTGGTGGCCTAAATATGGAATGTGGCAATGATATCATCTATATCTAAACATATGGAGCCTAAAAATTATTCATGCACGAGTTAACGTGAAGGAATTTTTTATCTATTCCAAATCGAAAGGGAACGTGCGTATACTCCGACGTGTGCGATATAAAAAAAAACGTAGCACACTCATATAATATTCCAATGATAATGATAATAATAAAACAAGTAATCGTCTTATCTTTAAAAATTGTTTTCTATTACTTTGCCTAAGAAGGTATACACATTAAGATTAGAACAAAATATACGTTTTCCATAAAAGATATTATAAATAGTTTTTTAATTAGGAAATTAAAATAAATTCTCGCGCTCTTAATTAAATTCGATCCATTGATTTAATTTAATTTTATTGTTTCACGCTTATTTATGTACAAATCTGTTTAAAAAATATGAATCTGAAAAGATCAAGAGACTGAAAACTTATATAGTTTATAGTGGACACCGTTAGAATTTTAAAGAAAATAGAAAAATCAATGACCGATTATTTATGTAATCGCATTTAGACAAACGAGGGTGTTCCCTTTATAAATAAGATTAAAATTTAATGGATTAAGGCACAAATTACTCACCCATAATCGCATATCGCACACATTAATGTCGAAATTACACGCATCTAAATATATAATCGATTTATAGAAATTCCAAATATTCAATTGACATAATTGATTTGTGATTAATTGGATTGATTGGAATCAGATTTTTTTTTTTTGGTTTTTATGACACTTGTACATAATAAATGGTGCTGGTTTAATTACATTAACATATACATACAGAGGCGCAACATATTTAATCACTTGTTGAATAATTTGATTTACACGATCGTAATCTTGTTTTATTGTGAATGTGTGCATGAACGATTAAATTTATTGCGTTAATAAATTATTAAGCCATTATAGGTTTATTTGAACAATATTCCGATTTTTACTATAATTCTAATAAAATTTTAGCTCTTTTTATTAGTCTCCCCACCATTTGCTATAGTTTTTATGTGAGCTATAAGTACCACTCCGTTATTTTCCTCTTTCTCCTCGTCTCTATTCACTTTTCTTTATTCTGCAACCACTGACACCAAAAGCTTTAGAGACAAGTTCAACATCTTAGTGTATTCTCAAATTGTCATCTTGAGAAATAATAAAAATGAGAAATAATAAAAATATACACATTTCACTCCACTCGAGCCAACTATATTTCGAGAAATCTGTATTTCATGTATTAAAGACAGAGACAAACATTTAGATCATCATTTTTAATTTATCGTTATTTCGTAATCCCCGCGTTATATTCCCCAAATTTGTTTAATTACCTATTACATTGCTGGATGTGTGTCGCGGGCTGCTTACATAGAACAAAGAATTATTATTCTGCATAAGTTTTATGGATTTAAGTCCTGCTGCATAGCGTCTTTTACGCCAATATTGTATTCCAGTCGTAGCTGTTTTTGGTAGTTTCGAATAAATAGCAAACGCTCTGTTTTAATTTTAGCATGTCGATCCGCTAAAAACTAATTTAAAAGTACACGGTAACGTGCAAATGGCAATTTTAGCCATCCTCTCGACCAGTAGCACGGCTTCCTCGTTGGTCGTCGGTGCATTGAATCGCCATGCAGAATTCTCTGTAATCTATCAATGACACCAGTGTCCAAGTTAGGCATTTGTTGTTTCCTGACGTTAGCTTGTTTGTTCAGCGTAATCGACTATAAAATAAACTCGATGGTACGTTTGTCCCTGTATTTTAAAGTTGTTCCAAACATTCATTTAAAAGACGTTGTTGTACACAGTAAAAAAAATTACATATTTTTGACGTATGGTGTACGTACATAGACATGGAATTTTCATTTTCTGATTTATGTAAAAGTCAATAGTGCAGATATGTAATTTTCCATTATGTAAATAACCATTATGTAATTTTGTATGGGGGGTACTGGGTAAGAGTAATATTCCATATTTTAATATTGAAATTTATAAACTTAAAAGCGAATATGTCTAAAAATTACATAAACTATGTAGAATTTCATTGCAAATATGGGAAATTAATTTATATTTAAAGTTTTTTTTTCAGCAAAAATCTCATAATATATGTATCTACCACAAAAAGTAGAAAATTCACTCCCCCCCCCCCCCCCTTTTAACCCTCAGGGTCATTGTGTAAAAATGCACACAACCCTTTCAAATCATGATAATATCCACAAGTTCTTTCTTGTCAGTTTGGTTTCGTACTGATAAAAAGTTAATGAGGTTGCAACGACCAAACTGCAAAAATTCAAATGTCGCTTTATACTATAGTATAACAAAAGAACATATCGATTTGGCGAATTATATCACATTAAACAAAACACATTTCTCATTTGTCTTATTTATCTCCGACAATGTTCTTATGGAATTTTTTTGACAAGGATATAATTTTCTTACAAAATGTCGTAAAATTCTATAAGATACTTAAAACTTCATAGACAAGTTACTAAGCTCTAGATTGGAGTTATTTAATTTACATACATGATTTACTAAATATTCCGTCACTTGTTATGGAAACAAAATTTTAACATAAATGCTGTAAATATTTTACCATTAAATGTATGTAAATTTGCATAAATCACGTAAAATTTTTTTACTGTGTATGCTCTTAGATTGTTTAAAAAAATTCTTGGATTTTGAAAGGTCTCCATTCAGCAGTGCGTCATGGGGCTCTAGTCTTTTTTGAACTAGAGGCAACTGAATTTTCTGATGCATAACACGTCCCTTTTGGTTCGGCGATCGGCGTGCTTTATCTGTACATTATAGATAAAGTCTCTGTTATCCTTATATGACCATGGTACCTCTGCAGCTAACCGGGAATCACGCTTCACAGCTATTTCAATAAGAAAGGTTTCTCTGTTTTTCTCGAAGGCATATTTTTTTAACTTTTGAAAAAATAAAAAAAAATAAAAAAAAAACTTACTATAACTCTTTATTAAAACAAATTAGCAATTTTTATAGTTTTACTACTTTTTCAAAATAGCTACATAAAATCAACCGTATGAAAATTTTATTACCTTGATATTAAATAGGAATATCGTGTGATAATTTTTATTAGAGATAAGGACCCGCATCTACGCAAAAAAAGTGTTTTGATCAAATAGGTTTCTCGTATCTGGATTGGTTCCCTTTCTCGCAAGTGTTACGTAATAAATTCAGATTCGAGAAGCCAATTGCTCAATGTACCTAATATTGAAAAAACAAAAAAATTTGTATTATAATTTATTCTAATTTTATTGTAATACTGAATTTTCCTCATACGAGTAAAAAATAAATAACAAAATAATCAAATATCAATATTGACGATTAATAAAGCAACTCGATTCCACGCAGTGGCACTTTTTTGAACTGAGGTAGATAACTTACTCTGAGTTACAATGGAAATTTTGAATAAGTTCTCATTATTTTTATAAATTAAACAAAAAATTTAATTTTACGACAATTTCGTGTAACTACTTCATTTTTTATTCCTCCCCCAAAGTCGCTTAGTATACTTTTACAGTTGTCAAACGTAAATAAGTGATTCAGTTAATATATATATATATATATATATATATATATATATATATATATATATATATATATATATATATATATATTATGAGTTCCCCAGGTTGCAGGTGCAGCTAACAAAAACCTCGTCATTAAATTATTATGCCACATTATGCCAAATAATTCCGTATCGATTTACCCAGTCGAAATTTTTCCCTTAGTAGGGGGAAAAAATTATATTTCTTAATTTAACAAAAGTTAAGAAATTTAAAAAAATGATTAAAAGAATTGCATAGCAAATTGTATTCTGATTACGAAAATTTCCACCGATTTCAAGAATAGGGCTCTTGGTTAAGAAAAACATCACTTACCCACAAAACTTTAACCACTACATTACAATTGAGTACGAATTAAACTCTCAAATTTTCTTTGATATTGTAGGCCATTTCTCGTTTATTTTTTAGAAAGCCTTTTATATAATACACTCCGCGTCACTTGAACAGCGCCTACAATTTTTTTTTCCATTTTTCCAATTTATTATTTTCCTTTTCTCTTGAGTTATTCTCTTTCAAGGGTTGTTGGGAAGAGAGATCAATATCAAAAACAATTAATGGGATTCGTTCATCTCTGGTAGTAAAATCGCTATTTATTGAATTTTGTTTAAAATAGGAAATACAATTTGTATGTTTTTAGTTGTTCACTTGAATAGGGCCAGCCGATTGTTTGAACTATCGGATAATTTGTTTTTCTTTAAATAAAATTTCTTTCTGTTAAGGCTAGCATGCAGCTGGCGCGAAATGAAATTTGGTCTTCAAAATTAAGCTTCGTTCGCTGGTCTTCAAAATTAAGCAGATAAATATTCCAAGAAAAAGTAGTTTGTAGAATACCGAAAATTTTAACGCACATTCTAAATATTTGAAATTAACAAAATTTCATCCGCCATATTTAAAAACACTTATATAAATAATTATGAAACGTCAGAAATTAAGCTTACTTTTTTCGTACCTGCATATGAAAACGCAGTGAAAAATTTGTACAGTTAAACAGAGACTTCTATATTTTAATACGAAACATACTAATCACACTAGCAAAACTGCGTACCGCAAAATGAAATTTAGCAGCGGAATTTTCAATTTTTCGTTTTCGCTTGTGTCATTTTACTAAGCTGCGTACTAGGCATTACAGTGAAATGAATTAAAGGTTGTTTCAAATTTAAAATTACTTTGATATTATTCAAAGTCATGGGTCGTGGAAAAACGTTCACTGAGGTTGAGAAAGCTAAATTTGATGCTTACAAGGAATCAAATTCTACGAGTCGTGTCGTTGCAAAAAAATCGGCAGTAGCAAATCGGTTATCAATGATTATCTTAATAGTATTAAAAATTATGGCAAAAACATGAAATACCGAATAGCAGAAGCTACGCCATCGCAAGACAAACGTGTTATCTTTCGGGAAGCCTTGAATTCCGCATTCTTTGTGGCAAGAACCGTTATAACGGCAAGTGTAAGTGCTGTTCGACGTATTATTAAGTGTAAAAAAGCATCTTAAGTTAAAAACTGCAAAAAATAGCTACTGAATGCTTTGCGGAAAGAAAATCGGATAGAATTTTGTCCAGCGCATAAACATGGAATAATAAATGGCATACTGTGGTATTCGGCGATAGAACAAAATTTAATTTAGACGAGTCAGATGTCTATAATTATTATTTTCCTGATGAAAGGATGAAATTTTTTTGGGCACTATTTCGCGGTATGGAACCATTGATTTAGTTTTCCCAATAGGCAGGATCACTGGAATGTCCTACAAAGCAATTCTCAAAGAAGCGATAAAATCAGCTTGGAGTGCAATTTCGTTCAATTACTTGAAATCGCTGTACGAATCGATTCCGAATCGAGTTTACGAAGTGATTTAAAAAAACCGTAAAAGTACCAACTACTAGAAATTTAATTTTAGTTTTTTGTTTTGTTGTAAAATAAAATTATCGCTTTGTTTTGTTCATTATTTTGTATTTTTTGAGTTGGCCCTATTCAAGTGAACAACTAAAAACATACAAATTTTATTTCTTATTTTATACAATAAAAATGACGGGTGTTGCTCTCAGAGATAAACGAATCTCATTAATTGGTTTTGTTATTGATTTCTCTTAATAACAACGCATAAAAGAGAATATAGCTCAAGAGATAAAGAAAATAATAAATTGACAAAAAATGGGAAAAAATCTGGTTGGCCCTATTCAAGTGACGCGGAGTGTATATATTGTTATGTTTCTCTGTTTTTAAGCGCATTCGAGTGTTCTAAGATTAAAAAAATTAGTTGAGATTATTTAAATGCGTATATCGAACTTTGAGTTTAAATTGATTTTACCTTGAGATATAAATGTCCATGTGATTAAGCGAATTGATCCAATGATAAGCATTTAAATAGCCGCTATTAACATTTTTAACCTGATTCCGAATAAAACATAAATTCAAAAATAAACCACATGAGAATTGTATGCCATATACAGTAATTTCATTTCAAACGACATTTGTTACAATTTACTTTTACTCATTCAAAATACATAATATTAATCATATTTAATTGGTACTCTACATCATAAATTATTCATAATTATTTGTATTTACATAATTTGAATAAATGTTTGGTGCCTCCACTAATCATATTTTATTTATTTTAAATCAAATAAAATTAAGGTCAAATTTGTAACCACCCCCCACACCCAGTCAGCCAGCATAAGGAAGGATATATCGAATGATCTAATTTTTTACAAGATAAATATAATGTTACATTGTAAGTTATACATTTTTTATAATTAATTAGGCAAACAATCTACTAATTGTTTATTTTTATAAGAAATCGGTTTAAACCAATTTAATTTATTTGTTTGATGCGATCTACAAAAATGTATGATCGAGAGCGCACTATCATATGGAATTGCGAGATCGTATTTTTTATTAAACAATTTTCTTAAATAAATATACAAAACGCAGCTCATCATCTTATAATTACACAAAAAAAATCTTTTGAAATTGCACACGCAAAGTTTACAATATACACAGCTGACAATTGATCGATCCCATAATTTCAGTTCATTGTAAACGATAACTTTTATATTTTATCGTCATGATTTTGATCCAAAAAAGGGTAGAATGATCGTGATCGAATGGAAAAAATAAAACACATAAAAAATTGATATTTCCAAATTAAGATAAATATGTGATCTTTCTTTTTTATGTACTTTATTAACAATGTTATCTTATACTGTTAAATTTCTCGATCGTTAATCTAGATGTTGTGTGACTTTGTTTTTATATATGTGGTGGTGGTATACGTGATACGAGAAGACGATCATTTTGATGAAATTATTTATGATCACATACAATTTTCTATTGTTTGGTCTCGGCATCATGTTGCGTTTTTTTTTCGTAATAATTAATGAAAGTCTTGTGGTTTGGTGTTGATATTTAGGTTAAGAATCATAATTTTTCTTCTGGTAAGGCATATAGATAATAATTATTTATCGCCTTTAAAATAGTGTTAATTAGTAATAGTTAAATTGCATGATGATAATTTTTAAAAATGTGATTATTAATGATATGTTTATATAGAAAATATTGAGATCACAGATTTTTGATTTTCTATATGGACTTTAATAAATGCATGCATCAATAGCCTTAAATTAATTGAACGTACCAATACAGAATATACAATGACTAATTTAATGAGTAATAAACAAGTCTAAATTTAAAAATGTACAAAAGAAATATTTTAGTGGTAAAGCATAAAAATAGATACTCGTAGCAGGAAAAGGTTTGCCGCATTTTTATAGAAGCAATTAATTATGATACTTTCTGTATATGTAAAATAGATAATGTAGTAATAACCAACTAGTTACTAATAGTTTCAGAAATATACCATCTCGCAATTTAATGCTGTAAACGTAAAAATTTAATGTAAATAATTTATAGAGCATGGTAGGTAAATGATCTGCGAAATATGTAAATTGCCCAACAGAGTGGTTTGGTGTTTAAGCAATGAAGAAATTACACTCAGGAAACTATAAATCCTGCGAAAGTAGACAATAGCATATTACAATGTTGTCTTAATTTAAGACCTTATCGCCACGCATGTTTATTTAAATTTTAAAACATATTGTAATAATATATGCGCCTATGGATTGCTGTTCAGACATCACTTTTTTCATACCTACGAGAAATATGCACAACATTAGCGGGTTGTAGAAAATATAATCAACTATTAAAGTGAATATTAGAAGTAGGACCAACAAGTTTGTATTAGGAATTTAAAATTCCTATATATAAAAATGATTTTCAAATCTTCGAAAAGTTGGTTGAAAAACTCGAAAAAAAATTATCTAAATGTTTCTGTCTTATTGTAAAAATATGTTTTGACAAAAAATTACAATTCTTCAAGGGGAAATTGACAATTTCAAAATCTCTGAGAGCGCCAGAAAGTTATTTTATTCTGAAGGAAATGAAAGCTTATGTTATGTCGAGCATACCAATTATCATTTATCGTCTGACCCAGCAAAAATTATCGTGATATAACTACATAAAATTTGTTTTAGTTTTTTGAGCTAAACAGCTAAATTTCCTGTAAAAAATTTCGTTCTTCAAGAAATTCGGCGCAAATGGCAATAAATTAATATTCGGAGCACACTAAACGAATGACAAAAAATACGAAGTCATTCTCATTAGTCATTGAGCCGGAATTCATGCCCAAAGCAGCAAATTCTCTCACTATAGTCGACTAAGTTTAAAAAAAACTAAAATTTGCAATTTTTCACATAGATTCATAGAAAATCGGTCCTAAATTCTGTATCTCAAATCCCAAAATTTTTAAAAATTTCGTATTTCAAAATCCCATAAACGAAAGTATTTCAAAATCCAGTAAAATATTATAACATTCCGGTAACTAAGACTCGCCAAAGACTAACTTAAGACCCACGCACTTTGTTCGTCGCACTCGTATTTATATAACGCGCGGAATACTCCATCCCCGAATCTGGTATAATCTGTCACTAAACTGTTATAAAATTACTTCTAGTGCTACTACTTAAACCTAGATGTCACTATATTTGATAAATGTCATTAAACTCTTAACTAGCGCATAACTTTAAATACTCGATTATAAAGTTTTGTTAGTAGAATTCCAAAAAGAATAAATTTGATGCGAAATAATTGCACTGACTTTTTAGAGATTTCTGAGGGAAAAATTTTATCAATTCCGTTACACTCGGCACAGCCTTTTCGGATATCTCATCCGCGGTCTTAGCTGCCTTCGTCTGACCCTCTCGAATTTTAGCGACATTAGATCCAGCCCGTTCCACTTAATATCGCTAACGCTTCTCTTAATTTCTGGCCTTTTGTCCATCTTTTCATAGTCTTTGGCCCTCAGTACGGATTTTACTTGCCACTACTCTTTGCCAGCTCCTATAACAATCTTGAGAAATAAATTCCATATATCCACCAGTCTGAATTTATTGTTCCAGGCATTCACTCATGTTATGACTTGTTATCCCGTCTAGACGTAGCCGTCACAATTGCCCTTTTGCATAATCTGAGAGCATCGCCGCACTTACAACGAATTTTTTATTTTTCTCTAAGTCATATTTGCCGACATAATCCATGCACTGTTTGATTTTCTACGTTATCTCATTACCTCTGACACTAGTAATAGTATTATGAGTTTCCTCACATTTTCTGTCATACTCCGTTATAGAAACAGTATGTAATAGCACTAAAATCATCGAAACCATCTCCTCCAAGTGATTCGCCTTCAACCCTATTCACTATGGACACCAACTCTTCTGGTTCTTCCTTACAATAAATGGCTGATTATGCTAGAATAATTCGAACATTCCGGGAACTTTGGAACCAAGTAGTTGAGCCCAAGTATCAAATTATCTAAAACGCAAATATTATTGGGAAAAAATTAGATAATTAAGGGATCGTTTGATGCCATTCCTTCGACAAAAATTATTAAAAATCTTATTTACACAACATGATAATTGACAAAAAATCGAAAAAATGTAGCTGGTTTTGGGACGAAATACCATTCGTAATGGGGGGTTGAATTTTTCTACTTTTGGGGTGGAAATATTGTGAGTAAATGAGCTCTTTGTTTTTTACGACTAGAAAATTCGTAATCATTGTATGGGTGCCATTAAAAGTAATATTTTGTCCAAAAAGCCGAAAAAATCATGAACTCAGCCACTATGTTCGTCGCACTCGTATTTATATGCGCGCTGAATATTCCAGATTGTCCGCGAAAAATTTGATATAATTTGCAATACCACTAAACTGTTATTAATCTACTTCTAATGCTAGTGCTTAAACCTAGATGTCATTAAATTTTCTAAATGTCATTCAAATTTTAACTTAACCCTTGATTGGCCAATTTACGCTGAATTAATGTTTCATCCTAGAAACCAATTCACGCGGAATTTATGCCACCAGAACCAATAGGCGAGATCATAACAGTATTTTAGTTTAGATTTGCTCTGCAAACCGGTCTTGCTAAATAGTTTGGTATTATAATTTTGAGTTGATTTTTTTTGTTAATTTTTCGAGGCACATCTAAATAGTTTTGGAATATGGCCAACAGTATTCATGCTAACTAGAACTTGTTCATTCTGACCGGTTTCGATTTGAAATTATTTTTTTGTTGAGTTCTGGAATAAAGCCGATGTTGAATATTCTTAACGGAACTCGCCCTTTAATTTCACAATTTTGTTCAAATTTATTTTTAATGCAAAGAAGAAAGCTGTTGAATATCACCACGGTAAATTAAATTCGATTATATTTCAACTAATTTTGTTCAAATGCAAATGACAATCCAAATTGAGGCTAGTATTGGTTGGTTGGTAATGCGTTGAAATATCGATTTAAATTGCTTTCGAAGTTTTGGATTATGGTTCATTTTCACATTAGTAAATGAAACTCTTCCGATTTTAAACGATTTTGGTAAAATTCGGTTTGTATGTTGGTAGTTAAATTTTTCTTCCGCAGCTGACAATGTATCTTTTATTTTTCCAATGCTAAAGCCGAGGTACTTCGATTTTCAATCAATATTATTGTTAGGACCTCGTCTATGGGCAATTAATTCTAAAATTAAAGACATTTTTTCTGATTTGGTGACATCTAGGTTTAAGTAGTAGTGTTAAAGACAGTTTTATAACAGTTTGGTGGTATTGCAGATTATAAAAGAATTAATGCGGAACAAAACCGAAACTCCGTGAAAGATCTCCAATATTCAGCGCGGTATATAGAGGAAGAAGAAGAAACTTGCATTAAGAAAATAATGATGCTTGCTATTAATCATAAGAACTTTTATTGTGGCATGTTGTAAAATTAAAGCTTATTGAAATGAAGGAACTCCGAAACTTAAAAGTTGTAAATACTTTTTGTGATGAAGTATCATCCTTTTTTTTAACAAAATACCCTCCAGAGCTTATTCAATTTGAACGATTAGTGGTTTCGGATATGTGTGTACATTTTAAAAATATTTAAAAGACCAATTAAAAAACAAAACTTAATTTTAAATACTAAAACAAAACTGAACTAAACTGAGTCTTCAAAAATTAAAAACATAAAACAGAGATAACATAAATGTTTACGAGTATGTTATCACTTTAAATCAAATTCAAAAATTCCCCGAAGCTCTTAATGCTACGTTCAGCATATAAATCGCAGCTTTATATGAGGTAATTGGAAAGTTTGGTAACTAACCTCAACAGTATAATTAAAACGAAGAACAATAATATTTCGTATAATTTTCCAACAAATTTAAAACAAACAAAAAATCAAAGCCAAGCAACTCAACAACAATTTCCCTTTGAAAAACCACACCACCCACATCCACCACAGACAAAAGCTTAATTTTTCAAAACTTTTCACAATTTTTTTTTTGTTTTTGTTTTGCTATTTATTTTCAATTTTCTGCCATATAGGTATATGAACGTATAATTTTCCCGTACGCTTTTCATTTCATACTTAAAGATAAAACAAAAATATTGTAAAGAACCCATTATTATGTAGGACGATCAATAAATTATTTTCCCATCTCCTTAGCATTTTGTTTTTGCTTCCGTTACTTCCATGGAAGGCTATTTGTTGTTCATAATTATTTCAGGTTAAAAGCGTATTTATCGTATTGTGATGCGCAACACAATTGTGCGGCTCTAAAATGGCAGATAATTCGAAATGGTATACGTTTATGACGCTATATACATGGAATGGTACGACACTTTATTATGAAACTATAATCATATACAGAGGTACACGAGAGTACACGTGCCTTACAATAAAAAATTATTCCAAATCTAAAAGTAAGATACGGCAAGGTAAGAAGTCAAATATGAGTAATGGTATCAAAGTAAATATTACATAATACGTTGTTTGTATTTTCTTATCACGAAAAGATAAATTTTCAAAATGTTAGCAGCATTATATTAACACATTATAACATCTTGCTCGTATATGTAGACAGAAAAAATTAGAATTACTAATTGCACAATTTGTATGCAATTTTAATTAGTAACATAATTACTGGAAAAACGCAAAATGTCATCACAAATGTCGCTTTTATGTGTTTATGCACTTTTCATGCAACAATGACTTCTATACTCATAATGCAGTCATTTTTTCAACATTTAATTTTCTATTTATGTTATACGGAATCATAGTTTATATGCTAATTAAATATGCTTATACATTACATGCTTAGTATGTTGAGACCTAAAGGAATAGAAAATTATTATAATTTTTAATTTGTTGTTATAATAAAATTATAAAAATAGCAGCAACAACATCAGCATCAACAAGGGGTTGGTTTTGGTAGAAAATTTAGGCATGTAGAAAAAAACGTGACCATTTAATAACAGCAGTCCATATAGATCCATGTATAGTAAATGGAATGTTGCGTGCTCAAAACCAATCTAATCATAGATAAGGCGAACGCGTTTTGTTAAATGATTTAAATAAAATTAGAAAATTAACGATATTTAGATGTTAATTGATGATTATTTTTGATAGACTATATTATTGGCATCTAGCCGCTATAATAACGTAAAAAAGCGTTGATGTGGAGCGAACCGACAATTCTTATTTGTTTGTATAGTTTCGGCGAGGTCCTACTTAAAAAAATTCATTCTAACTGAAACATATGGTTCATGATCATTGAACCCTAAAACACAATGATTACGATTTGACAATATCACGATCGTTCAAACAAAAGATACTTTTCTCACTTCACACCATCAATTATAACAAGCCATAGTCGATCTTTGGCAATATATAGAGTGGGATATCCTCGAAACGGTCAGCGTAGCGATGCGCCCCACCTTAATTGAAATGAAGCAGCAGAGCTATAAAAGCAGTTGTAGAGAGATAACTCAGTTTGATATTAATTTCTAGTTTAACTTTAACGTGTAAATTCTAACAAATCAAAAGAAAAATTCAAATTCTCAGCAAAAATCATCATATAAGTCATTCATCATCGTAATCATTGTGCTGCAAAAAACAACAATCGAAGGAATTGAATTAAGGCCATGAAATTTTATAACTTTGTGTTATTGTCTCCCAGTATCTGAGAACTAGCCCATGAATCCGAAATATCAGAATATTTTGATTATTTTAAGATATTTCCTCGGTATAATGTATCTGAAACTAAAAATTTTGTTTTTGGAATTTAACATTGTTAGTTCTTAGACATTCATTTCAACCTGTCAGATCTCAACCGTAAAATGCGAGACAGTTTCCATTATTATAAGTAGTTCTGAATGGCTTCTATAGAGGCAGAAAAGTAGCGAGATCCTTTCAAATGGATCTGCGCCGTTTTAAGTGTGCGTAAACCCTAAAAGCCACTAAAAGGTATTCTAACCTACTAGATACCTAGAATTTTAAAGCAAAAAGGCGGCAAATTTTTAATAAATGCGTAAATTTGGAACTGTGTCTCTCCATTCCATATTATCGTGAATTTGGTTAATCTGTTTGTCCGAGTCCGTTTGAGTGGACCGATTTTCGTGGTTCGCTTTTTTTTCAAAAATATAGGGAGAAAATGAATATACAGAAATCTAAAATTAGAATCTGAATTGAACAAATGAACATTTTAAATCTGAATAAAGTGTGGCCGGTTATTCAATCTGGATAATGGCTATATAATATTAAAATGACGAATGAAGGGCTGGTTGTGGCATCAAAAACAATTTGGTGTTTTGGCTCCAATGTATAGGTAAACGCTTTTGATACGGTTCAAACCATCAACCATGGGTGTGGTTGAGACAGAAAAAAATATTTACCCGAGCTGAAATGGATTCAATTATTTCTGAACATATAAATGGCGGTTCCACTTCACTTTCTCTCCTGATGGGTACTTCAGTTCCTATACGATGTCGTCCATAGTTTCAGGTTTTGAGTGTATTTTTTATAATAAATTGGGTGCAATCAAAATAGGGATCCGCACTCCGTAAAAGATCCGAAAGTGTAAACCGAACGAGTTCTTTTAAAGTGTTCACAGCATTATTTAGCAAACTGAATAAGTTTAGGGTATGGATAGACAATATTTACACCAACGAGTTAGAATTAACAATTTATTTACCCACTAGAAATAAGAGAACTTATCCATACTCACTCGGTAGATAGACATTGAGCCCAGAACTTATATAAATCAACAAATTGGCGGACCTCTTAAACCCTAAGGCTGGAGAATTTTCCTTCTGACAAATACCCGGTATATACTTGTAGTTAGCTTAAGACATTCTTAAGAAACAAAAATTATCCCCATTTTAATACGATGGGGTAGACCCATTTGTTATTGACCCCGAACTTGATCAACTTTTCAAAACTAAAATAAATGGAATTTAGACGTTCACTGTATCGGGGATTGACCAGCTCACAGAGATTTCCGACGGACATGGTATATACCCGTAGTTAGCTTAAGACATTCTTAAGAAATAAAAATTATCCCCATTTTAATACAATGGGGTAGACCTATTTGTTATTGACCCTGAGCTTGATCAATTTTTCAAAACTAAAATAAATGGAATTTAGACGTTCACTGTATCGAGGATTGGCCAGCTCACAGAGATTTCCGACGGACATGGTATATACCTGTAGTTAGCTTAAGACATTCTTAAGAAACAAAAATTATCCCCATTTTAATACGATGGGGTAGACCCATTTGTTATTGACCCCGAACTTGATCAATTTTTCAAATCTAAAATAAATGGAATTTAGACGTTCACTGTATCGAGGATTGGCCAGCTCACAGAAATTTCCGACGGACATGGTATATACCTGTAGTTAGCTTAAGACATTCTTAAGAAACAAAAATTATCCCCATTTTAATACGATGGGGTAGACCCATTTGTTATTGACCCCGAACTTGATCAACTTTTCAAAACTAAAATAAATGGAATTTAGACGGTCACTGTATCGGGGATTGGCCAGCTCACAAAGATTTCCGACGGACATGGTATATATCTGTGGGTAGCTTAAGATATTCTTAAAAGGCAAAAACTATCCCCATATTAATACGATGGGGTAAACCCATTTGTTATTGACCCCGAACTTGATCAATTTTTCAAAACTAAAATAAATGGAATTTACACGTTCACTGTATCGAGGTTTGGCCAGCTCACAGGGATTTCCGACGTACATGGACATGGTATATATCTGTAGTTAGCTTAAGACATTCTTAAGCTAACAAAAAGTATCCCCACCCAACAAACAATTTTTATTTTATAGTAGTAATTGTAATATTTCCATCACCAAATTGTAAAACCAAAGTTTTATAGGTTAGTGTTCGAAACTTGATCGTTACCTCTATAAACCCCTTAAAGAGCTTAAATGGAGAAGTTTATAAGGGTTGCCGACACTTAAATATGGTAACATTATATAAATTCTGGTTTTTTAATTAAAGTAACGAAAACATTCTTATTACCTTAATATAACTTTAAAACATTCTTTATAATGGCATTAGAAACGTTTCCATAACCTCCCATATCTGTCAAATTTTACTTTTGTCTTTCACTATTGTTACTTTTATAAAAAAATATTTCATAAATACTACAATACATTTATTTTGTACTAGTTTTATAAACAAACAAAAAATTATGGAATTGCAGGAGGATAAATTTAATAAATGTTTTTATTATTTAGCAAGCCAGAAAATATTAATTTAGAATTTCATTTCAGAAAATCTACAATGTAGGTTATTAATATTGAATGTGGTTTTCCCAGAGGAAGCGTTACTGTTTTCATTGTATTCTACAAACATTTTAAACAAGTGTGCGTTCGCGAAAGGGTTAAATTCACTAATCAAGATTTTGGGTGGAGGCCTTCATAGTATTTTGCAAGTGGTTTTGATTATGGTTCGAATCAAAAATTTATTTTACTGGGGAAGTTAATTCTGGTTTAAATCTTAATTATGCCGAGATCTAAGTTTATTTATATTTATCTCAATTTATTTAAAAGTTGTACTAATTATTACTGAATTATATTTTAACAAGTTTTATTCGGTAGAATGGAAATTTATTTGCTACTTATTAAACTTCCTGATTGCTGGGTATGTACCATAATATTTTAAATAATTATGTTGCCTTGTGCTCTGAAACCGGGTCTTTTTCCATAATAATTAGTTCATCTTTCCTGTCCCTCCATCTTGTTATATGTAAAAGAACGTATGGATGGGCCCGGTGTCAAACGGGAATCTTACTTAGGTTTGGTCGCACATTCCAATCAATTAATCAGTCAAATAACATGGTCTCTAACTAACACTCCATATACCTGAGGTTGTATTTGGATTTCTAAGAATATCTTAATTGGCCAAGAAGAATTCTATTAATATATTTGGTCCGAATACAAAATTCTATAAATTGTTCTCAACCCTCGATGAGAAGCCCTGATTAGTTTTTCGAACTGACATGGTCCTTAACAAATACACCAAAAAAAAAAAAAAATTAAACCGCCCATTTTCCTCAGAGTTGATTGTTGATCACTGCGGTTATCTCATTTGATTTCCATAATTCATCCTAATTAAGGATTCCACCTTTTCAAAATTTATAAACCGGCACATGAATTTGGTTGAGTAAAATCGATTCGTGCTGGGCTTTTCTAAAACATCTTGTTAAAAACATGCCAGTTTTAGAGAGCGAATTTGATCTTCGTTTGCCTCCACGCTGCCATTACATTCGAATTGGGCCATCCCGATACAATTTCTGAAAATTTTAAAACGGTTCACAGAATACTTACTTCTAAAGAGAGTTCGTGCACTCTCAGGTACTACAACAGTTCTAGTGAAGCTACTGCGAAAAAACAACATGCAGCCAAAACAAAGTATATCGAATGAATAACAAAAAACTGTTAACTCTTAAAAACTCTTATAGGTGAAAATTAAGCCGGTGCGTACTCGATTTCGTGAACTCGTCAGGATTTAACCTAAATCATGGCGTTTTCTTGTACAGGTGTAATTGTGCGGAAACGTCTGGTTAAATGTCCGATATCTGAGAAGGTTGTCAACTGTCAGTTGGAGATCCCAGAAAGCCCTATTAACTCATACTCGGATCCTTGGAATTCTTGTTATTACCATAATTTTGATGTAACGAATTCCTGTTTAGAGTCATTACAGGGCCATAGTTTTCTTATTGTTATTATTTTATGCGCAGGACTGTAATATGCTTCCTTGCGCTTGAATACGAATGCTCTTTACAGTCACGCTTACAGACGTTCGTCTAAACCAAGAACTGTATATTTTTGATGGTTCTGCTTCTTTATTGAATTTTGCTAATGGTATAGGATCGTTCATAACGGCTATCTGCTACTAGTCATCGTGCGTCTCTTATTCATTGCAGTGCAATTGATGTGGCAACCATTATCAGTTCTCCAGAATCGATTAATTCAAGCTTGTTATTGGGTGTAGCATCATTTTTCACTCCATTTCTTCTTCTATTCCAAAAGAATTTTCGAAATAAGTACTGTGTTATATTAATGGTCATGTGGCCCTATTCGGGCTTTCCCTGGGAATAGGGAATTGGGAAAAATATTTTCATAGCAATTTTGTCTAAATTGTATTTTTGTAGCCTACTGAGACAATTGGTTTGGTGTAAATATTTTTGAAACAAAGTAAAATGGGAACATATTTTTGCCTATAAAAGTTTTGTGGAACAAAAGTTTCCCAATTAACTTTGTTTTAAGAATTTTTGCACTAAACTCATTCCTACAGTAGGCCAGAATTTTTAGACAAAAATACTATGAAAATATTTTTCCCAATTCCCTATTCCCGGGGAAAGCCAGAATAGTGCAACTAGTGGTTACTTTTGATGATAATGCTCTTTATTTCATCAGAGCATAAAATGGGCGAAGTTGGCAAGAACTTACGTTAATTCTCTAAGTTGATTGAAGTACTGGCCGTGATTCTTTCTCGAGCTTGATTATCTTCTAGATCAACTAGTAAAAAATAATTCATTTTGGGATATTGAACCTTTGTCTTTATAAAATTTAAAGCAATTTCTAGTGGTTCCAATCTTAAACAATTTTAATAAATTGCCAGGCTAAGGAATTCTAATTTTCAGTCAGATGGGGTTTTTTCTGACAGCACAAAAATATGTAAAAGAAATTCCGAACCATCTCTCGCAAAATATCATGAATTATGTTTTATGATAAAATTTACAGCCTGTCTGGCATCACTAGTAAAACAGACCGTGTGTCGACTTGCCGTTCTACGAAATATTGACACAGAATAATCATTAATTTCCACGAAGAATGTGGGGAGCTCTTACTTTCTGCACACTTTCCCGGATGTTTCATTTCTAACTCTGAGAGTGTTGCTACATTGCACCCTACCATTAATGTTGACTCCGTCGATTGAGCTCTGGCTCATAAATAAATTACTAGCGAAATTCTGGTTTAGAACTTGTTACCCATCGAACATTAGAAGGCTACTGGTCATCAGGTTTCCTCCATTAAAAGCTCCTTGATATAGATTCATTAGAAATAATTAGTGATCCAGCATTGCGCTTTGCAAAATGCAGCTTGATTGCAGAGTGATTAAATTCTGCAAAACAGTTTTACATAAACTTGTCACAAGGATGGAAATACCTTTTATTTTTTATTAATGTTTGTTAATAATTAAATTTTTATTTAAGGTTTTTGATAATACCTCGTTTTCTAAATGGCCCGAGAAAGAAAGAACGATTTAGAAAACAAAATGTCTAGAAATGTCAAATATCCCTAATTTTTAAACGGGATCTCCGAGATATGTTACTAATCGTAACAGTAATGCTCCGATTATTTCTGACAGAGGTCGTCAGCCTATGTAATATTTAGATGAGTTCGCCATCGCTGATTCATCATCTGTTGCTTCCATTTCTTAGTGTATTTATCTGGCAGGAAGTTATTCCAGTTCATACTCCTAATGTTCGACAATTCACCGAACACACGATTCACCGAAAAACAATTGAAAACGATACTTGATTATTGTTTTCGGTGAATTATCTTTTTCGGTTAATTGTTTTTCGGGTAATTGTCGTTTTCGGTGAATTGTTTCTTTGGTGAATTGTCGTTTTCGGTGAATTGTTGTTTCGGTGAATTGTAGTTTTTGATGAATTGTTGTTTTCTGTGGAGTATCGTTGTCGATGAAATGTAGTTTTTGATTAATTGATGAGTTCGGTGAATTATTTATTTCGGCGATTTGTCGTTTTCGGTGAATTGTCATTTTCGGTAAACTGTCGTTTTCAGTGAATTAATTATCGGTGCTACAGCGTTGATCTTATAAGTGTTACGTTTCCTCGGTAGTTTAAACGCCAGTTTTGACATCGTCAATATAAATGATGCTCAGCATAAGTATTTCAATAATTTATGGATTCATCTTCCAGCAGGTGATAGTATTTCTCTTCTGGATTCCTATTTAGCGATACATATTTCCGATATACTGATGGCATATTTCTGGTGCCTGTAAATGTCTGCAGTTATATGAAGCGTAATCCTCAAATGGTCCAATATGGATTTTATACGATTGTCCTTCGAGGGAATTTATACGATGTATATCCCAAAATTGGTCTCAGGCATATTTTAAAAGTGTGTCATAGGGTATATTACCAAAGGGTGGTGTGTAAGCCTAACAAAGCCCTTTTTCAATAGGGCAATGTACAAAAACCAACCTTCATTATGTTTCATTATGTGTTAAGTAAAATTGAAGCTGCAATATTTTGTAAGTAGTATGACTCGTAATTTCTTTGAGATAAAAGTATAGAAGATGTGGTCGATAAATAACCACACCCTGATGCACCCTTATTCGATTCAAACGATACATGTTAAAACAGAAAAGTGTAACCACTGATTATTGGTCCGATAAACTTTTTTTGGCTATCACCAATGATTAGTCTCAATGAAGTGTCCGTTCTGTATTTTTGTGCATTGCGGCAAACGTTTTATAGAGGTTATGCTAACTGTCACGCCTCGGAAGTTCTCAACTTAGTGAACATCAATTAAAAGTCAATCCTGCCAAAAGAAACAGTTTTGGTTACATAGAAAGAATTGTGTCTTGAGTTAAAAATGTAAAATTCTTTAACAAGAACATTAAGCTTAATGCCTAGGTGAAATTTGTTTTGCCATTCTCGACAGTACGTTATACTGAAGACTACTTGTTGATAAAAAAAAGATTTTTACAATGGAAGGTGGAAACTACTCGGAATATACCATACCGTTACTTATAGTTTTGCTGAATTCTTCTAGTCTATATTCCCTTTTCTGGTGAGCTCCATTGTTGTTGTCATTGCCTCAGATACAATTCTCTCTAGCCATTTTCGAAATTCCTTTAGCCCCACTATGGTATGCTTTTTGTCACTCCTTTTGTCCTTGAAAACCTTTATGCTACAACTCCACCTGGCGAAAAACAGCGTTAATGTTCACAGTAACAGTGACGCAGTATCTTTGCCAGCTTTTCTGAAGGCTCCATCGTCTGAGATGCAGATCGGTCTATTTGAAGATGTGGTACTAACCTAATTTTAATCGTTCGAGGAATATTTCTTTATTTTGAAATAAGTTCAACCAGCCAAAGTTTTCTTTAGATAAAACACGAACTGTCTTTAGTTCGATACTAGGAATATTATCTGGGCCCGGGGCCTAACATTTCCAAACTTTGCATAGCTTCGCGAATCGACATTACTGCCACATGTGGTCTTCCGATTTAAAGCTGACCAACCTCCTTATAAAGCTCTTTCCAGATTTCGAGCATTCTTTTCTTGTTAGCTACTAGAGGTCACACTGAAACCTCTTGAATTAACACTAGGTGCGGCAAATATTTTTCTGCATGCAGTACGTTACGATATTCATTTTGTTTTAAGAAACTTATTTATTGTAGGGCTTGAATATTTCTTTTTTAAACCAAATTCCACCAGCCACTAGGTGGTTGGCGGTTATTCAGCACCCTTAGAAGGTACTGATTAACAGGTTCCGTCGGTCTTTTTAGCGTAGACTTTCAATCTGCATAACAACAAGGAACAAGGAGACCCTGTGGAAATACGGTGGTGTCACAGTTCCTCTGGTAAACGGAGGGTCTCCCACTCAACTGTAAACATGAGAAACTGTTTTTTCTAGGTGTCACTGGAAACAAATGCGTGGGAGTGTGTATCAACTGCAACCATGAGCACTCTGGCTGGGGACACGATTTTGGTACCTTGATTTCGTATTGGAAGCTGTGGAACAGCAGCTAGTGCAACGAGAGTTCCAGTAAGATCTTAAATTGCTTGATGTTAACTCCGTTCTGAACATCGCTCATTGTAAGTGAAAACACAAAACGGTATCCTAAAAAATGTGGTTTTGAAGTCAATCATTTCTTGTGATTCCTTGTCAGGAACTACGAATTATCGTTCTTTTCTAAATTTACAACTTTTATACATACGCTGACTTTTTTTTGCCTTAAGGTTAAGCTGGCCTTGTCGGCGTCAGTACTAGAAAGTAATAATCATCACAACCCCACTATGATTTGGGTATCGATGAAGACGTCGTGTACGTCTCCAAACTCCGCATTCGGTAATACCAGATGAAGATCTGATTCATGTAACAGCTGATGGTACCTATTTTAGCATAAGGTTTTAAAATAAATTAGCACAAGCCTAAAAATTACTATAGACAACAATACAAGTAGAGGTCAATGTAAATTTCACATTGACTATAATTCTTACGATACATCTCGACTGCATTTCCGATACAGCATAAAAAATTATTTATTTTGTTATGCATTAGAAATCGACAATACGCGACGTGCGGCTTATGTCATAATACGAGTCAAATGATTCAAAACCACCCAGACACACAATACATTAGATCATCGATAAAAAAAGAACCTCAGTATATCAAAAATAATCGTTTTGTTTAATTCGTTGGATTTCCGGTAACTTCTTTCTATTTTTCCGTTTTTTTTTATGTAAAACAACAATTGAAGAGGAAATAACGTACCAGAAATGGAATTTTGTAAAAATTTTAATTTTTTCTTATCAAAATTTTTTTTGTGTTTGTACCAAACAGGACATATCCTTAACAATGACTGTAACACGAAGCAGCTGAATATTACGCGCCCTGGTCACAAAGGAATTGATACATTACAATATTTTATTCACAGGCTATAAAAAAAACAACGATATGGAAAATATTTATATGTAAAACATTTCCATCTAACGCGCGCCCTACACACAAAATGAAAATAGCGCGCAGATGTTTCATTTTATTTCTTTGTATTCGGATAATTTTTTTTGTTGTTGTGTTAATATTTTTAAGATTAAGACGTTTGGCGCATACAAAAATATAACGACATTCATACAATACGATATTGATAAGAGGACGATACATAATATGCAGGGAGGTAATAACATCATGGCCAATTTCGAAATGTATAACGGGAATATATTCCCGAAATAATGAACACATAAAGACTATAATCTTTTGAAATTTCACACGCACCATGTAAGCGTATATATATTAAACCATGTATATACATAACACAAAATATTCTTTTCATTTTCTTCGACTATACCACCACTAATTATGTTTGCTTAAGAAAATTTATTCAAAGCACAATTTCAGATCTTTAAAGTTTTTATTTTATCGTCGTCTTATTCATTTCTTTTTCTTATTTTTTTTTTTTTTAATCAAGCATCAAGGTTAAAATTCATAATTTTTGTGACTATTATTTTGCAATATGTAAATTGTGCAAATAAAGGAAAACCATTTTTTTTATTTATTTTTTGTACGTCTTGCTAATTTCTTTGGAACAGACCTTTTTGCTTTGTGTGCGTGCCTCGTACATAAACAATAATAAAATACGCGCGAGTAATGCGAAGAAGGAGTCTTATGATGGGATTTTTCGATATTATTGGAGTATTGTTTATTGTTTGCACATGATGAGGGTTAGTCATCATCGTGAATATTTTTTTGTGCGGCAAAATAGGAAATTGTACGCGATTTGATGTCAGATGAAAATGAAAATATGAATGAACTTGAATTTATTAATATTATTACTTTTATTCTTGAATACGGAGACGTACATAAAAGTACCTTGGATCATGCAATTTAAAGTTTAATTTTTATTTTCTTAATTTCCTTGCGCTAATTGCAGTAATAGTTAACGTCTGAATATTTGTTAGATTAAATTTTTATGGGATATAATTGTTCTAACGGTACTTTGTGCCAAAATTGTAGTAAGTTTATGGCCGACGGTTTTCTTGATATAATATTATTATTTATTGCTATCATCAACACAGAAATGACACATGGTCGACCTCATTTTATTGAGGTTTTCATAAAGCGATTTTCTTTTAAAAAACATATAGTCAAGTTGTTTATAAATTAGTTAGAAAAACTCAAATCGTTTAAATTATTCCCACGACTCCTCTTAAAAGCTCATTATAAAAGAGACTATTATTTTCTATTTTTTCAATTTCCTTTAGATTAATGGATAAAGTATTCCTTGAGGAATTTCCAAATAAAAACGTCTAACACTGTTTAATCATATGAATGTGCGGTGGCCATTTGTGATACAATTGTTTTTTTTAATAAACGACTCTTCAGCGCAACACTAATTTGCTCACAACATTTATTTCAATTTTTATAGAAAATCCACAGAGCCTAAAATTTTCTCGGCTTTTAATAATTTAATGAAATAATGGTAATCACAGAATGAAAATTTAATGTAATTATAGTTAATCTCGAATAGGATCATTTACTATTAAAAGATTGATTGATTGATTGGAAGTGCATGACAGAGTTCATATGAGTTCACATTTCTAATTGAATTTGTTAGGATTCTGTTTGCAAATTTGAGTTGGAAATTTTTTTATTAATTTTTATAAATCGCAATATTTATAAAAAAAAACACGAAGAGTGAAAATCAAATTCAAACAGGACATTTCAGGAAGTAAAAAAAGCAAATGCTAAATTGTGTTATTTATGAAAATGAAATCTCAGGAGCTCACAGATGTCAACAGAATGTTCATATTTTCTATGGAGAAACCGATGCAAATAATGAAAAATTTGGCCAGTGCTTATAAGGAAGGCATGCATTGTGTAAGACAGAAAAGTATTAACGCTGAGAAAAATTGTACTCTGGGGTTAAGAACAAGCAAAATAAAATAATTTCATTCTCTAACTAAAAATTTTCCGAAGTCGATGTTAATCTTACTTTGCGCTCAGAGTACTTGAAGTCTTTAGAGACGCACAGCTACCAGAAATACCTTAACTGTTGTTGCCGGGGTTACCTGTTTAGGACTTTCCTAATTGGACAGCAAACAAAATTTCTTAAACGGTTTTATGGCTAAAATTAGTTTGTAGTTGCTAAGAGCTATTTCATTGAGTTTTCTTATTTCTGGTCGTGCTTTTAAGCCCACTAACTTTATGAACGGCTTCTTAGTTGTCATCTGGAAGCAGACAAAGTTTTATAAGCTGCTGTGTAAAATACAGCTGTGCCTGCAAACAATAAAATATCTTGCAAAAGCATATAATTTGAGAAATTCGTGTATCAGCTGAATCTGATAGCTCAGAACGCGTTGTGGTCGACTTTTTCGCTTAATGAGCGTTATCGGTG
This sequence comes from Nephrotoma flavescens, assembly GCA_932526605.1. Classification (NCBI taxonomy): domain Eukaryota; kingdom Metazoa; phylum Arthropoda; class Insecta; order Diptera; family Tipulidae; genus Nephrotoma; species Nephrotoma flavescens. The sequence continues at coordinate 252,600,142 of OW052222.1, read as the reverse complement.
TTTGAGCTTAGCATTTATATTTTTAAATCCGGCCGATGGTGTTACGTTGTATGTTGCTAGCACTGCCATTTTGAGCATTAATGTCACCCAAAATGATTTTGATATCTTGCTGAAGTATTTTGCTCAGAAATTTCTCTACGAGTTCGATCACATTTCGTTTCCGTTGCGATAGTTTTCTGGGTGATGGGAAAGACACGGATGATTTCCGCAATCTGATCGTTTATTTCTTTTTCGAGGTGGGAATCAACTCGGATTGATGCGATGATTCATGATAAAATATCGGCTGCTCCAAAATCATCTGTCAACATGTATATAATCTTGAAATCACATGTCGAAAAGAAGTTTTTGTCAGTTACCAGTGTAAATCTCCTCCCGCAGATGTACCGATGGAAGTTCGTAAATGTGTACACAACGTGGACCTTCTTTCTCAATGTTGTTTGGGACTCACGCAAAATAATTTTCTCCATTAAGCCTACATAAACATGGGAAATCGACGCTCCGATTTCCATGTTGACAGTATCAGCTAGACATTTGCAGGAAGAGCTTGGCCGTAATGAGTGAGGAGTAATTCGGATGTGAGAATGCGTTTGAATTTGTCAAATAGTTGTTGACATTTGTGGGACCATTCCAATCTGATATTTGTATTCCATGGTCGGTCCAATGTAGATCGCAACTTATGCACTTGTCGGATATTTTCCCTAAATTTCTCCTAAAAACGATCGAAGTTGTGTGACCATTTAGGGGCGGCATCCAAGTCGTAGCAATTTTCCGGGTAATTGCAGGGGTAAATTTCACTCAGATTAGTACTTCCTCCATTTTGCTGAACACTTTACCAACAGTGAGTTGTGCGAACATTTCCGCAGGAATTGGGGATGGATGTGCGCTGGTCTCGATTTATTAATTCAGGATGATTTGCTTCCCAATTGCTCGACGTTGTTGATCTCAATTTCACAGTTGAATTATGCAATATCGGGGACAGAGTATTTTAAGGTCGATTTTATTCCAGTTTACTCTTAATTTATCGTTAGATTGAACGCCGTGTTGGCCTGTAGGATGACAATGTATGGCGCTTATTCAGCTCACAATAATTGTCCTTGTGTGTCAAAAATTGACAATTTTAAAAGAAATGAATACCACCACAGAGCCAACATGGTCTTGATGGCCCAGATGTTTGTTTGGTAGTCCAGGTTAAGTTGCTCGATTTACACATAAGCTGTTTTGACGAAATTGAAATTAAAACGTCAGATCAACGGCCACTTCATGATTTGAAGCTCAAATATCTCCATTATTGTCCCTCCATTAACATCCATAATGCACCAGTCGTCATACTTCGGTCAATCGAAATGGCCAATACAAAGTTGACATGGAATTAAGGGGTTTACCCTGAAGTGCTCAGTGCCCAGTGAAGTGATTGCTCGATATGCACTTTACAACGCTGTTGTTCGTGTTAAATTGGCTTCACTTTCTGTGATTATCGTTGCGGTATATAACCCTTACGGTTTAAATTTGGACTCTATGTGAAAGTAACGAAATTTATCGAATCTGCAGCGACCAAGAATTCTCGTGCTGATGAACTTATCATTGTTGGACTCTAACCTTTCATTTATCTGTTCCTCTACCAATAAAAAAGTGAAAGCTATTATCGAGTTTTTTGCTAGTATTGCTGCTATACGCAACGAAGCGAGATCCGCAGCATGCAAGAGAAAATACTTCATCTAATTTTTTGTACGGATATGTGTTTCAGATTATGCCATAATCCGGTATCCATGACTATTCTTCGTGAAAACTGCAATTCTAATTTTTATGATTCTTATTTTAAATTCAGGATGGCCGATTGTGAGTCACTGAACGAATTCCTGGTAAACCTGTATAGGTGGATTATTCTTTAATGGGGTGGCAACTTAAACGATTTTTACGGATAGCTTGCAGCTAACCCGCAGTTTTCACTAAGCACGCAGAAGCCTCTTCCACGGTGATGTTTTGCCGGCTGGATCTCAGGGTAATGGTATGGGTCGTGGGGAATATAGAAGCTTGCGTTCTCCTGGTCTACACCGTGGAACAGAATAAACAAAAATCAAAAGCAAATTAAAGCAAAACAAATTAAATTAAAGACACCAGAATTCCTTTGAGGATGTCCTGCCAAGAGGATGAAGGGGAGTAGCAAGCCCAGCGTGTACATATAGAACCGACACATAATGGACTCTTCCCTCCCACCATACCGACCCGAAAATTTTAGCTCTTCATTTTATTATTTTAAAAGTACAAAACAAAAATACAAAAAATAAAGTAAAACGAAAGAGCGAAACGAAAATGAAGCCAAATGCTAAGAATCTCCTTGCAACTTTTATTTCAACAAACCAAAAAAATCAGGAGAAAAACAAAATGGCGGATAACAACGCGAAAATAAATTGAACCACACCAAAAATATGGCCGCCGAAATTGAATGAAAGCGAGACCAATGTACGACCCTGGTCGCGAGGGAAAAGAGTTGGATCATAAAATAAAACAGAATTTAAATTAAAACTAAAAATAAAAAAAAATCGTACGTTGGACTTTCAACAAGGTCAGTGTAGGGTGGTTGCGGCGGCGTTCTTGTTTGCCGAATGAGTTGCGGTGCCTCTCACCGATAAACAAATAATTCCAATGGCCGGCTAACAACCAGTTAGTTGCGGTGTCTTTCACCGATACCAAGTAACGATGTACAGTTGGCCGGCTGGTCACCTGTATCGTTGGGCATTCCTCGTCTTAACCGTAAACTACGCGTTGTGCATTGGCTAGCCTTAATCGTTGGAAAACGAAGTGGCCTCAACTGGCTACCCGTAAAATAATTTGGTTGTGTGTTGTCCCTCCTTAACAAATTGGCTATGGGTTGGGCATCCGTAACCGCGATCCGTTGAGCATCTTCCCCCAAAAATGTGATACGCGTTAAGAATACTGGCCCCGTTGGTATAACCTTATTTGGCCACGTGACGCAGCCCGTTGACAGCACCTCCGTTAATAAATTTTGGCCCCCGCTGATTAACTTGACGCGCCGTTCAATTAATACGGCACTCAAAATAACACGAACAATCTGTTGCAATCTGTTTTTGGGGCTCAAGGGCTCATTCTGCTCTTTCGTGGTTATGCTTTTTAACATCCTTACTTTACGCCTACTCGGCCAACTCGAACTCAAAAAAAATTATATTTGTTTAACACGATCGCAAACTGTAATTTCCGGTTGGATCATCAAACCAAAATTGTTTCACTCGGTTTTATATGTCCCATTCATAAAACTTTAGATTGTTCTTGCGCCAAAACAATGTTGAGAATTCAAAAAAATGGAAAAATGTTGACCTTTTCCCTTCAATAAAAAATTATTTTAACTATTTTTCGGAATTGTTTTATTTGTTTTTTAAAACTGATATAACATCTCACTGTGATTTTAAAACAGACAATAAAAATTTTTATTTCTAATTTTGTATTTCAAAAAAATAAAACTATACTTTGATTATCCAAAAATACCATTTCTCTACCACCTCTCGCTCGTATACACGCACGAGGTACACGTTGATCTCGCTCTCAAAAATCATTCGACGTTTACGTAATACAAAATTGTAAAGCCCAATAATTTCACAAAAAGACTGTAATACCACTAGCATAACACAGTTGGCAATGCCATAAGCAAAATGCATTTTCAAACAAACAATGAAAAATTAAAAATTTGAAAATGAAACATTAAAAGAAATTGATGTTATGACCAGCGAGTCGTAACAGGATATTGTTCTTCAACTTAACGCATCAAAGTTGCCATTGGTAAGCATACTCCTCTCGCAAATAAAATATCAACTTAGGCAGCCATGGTATAGCCTTATACTCATCACTCTGGAGAAACATCGCAACAAGCTTTATTCGATATACAGACACGATGTAGATTTCTGTTCTCGTTTCAACGTGGCTCGTCCTCATTTCAACGTGGCGGAAGCCCTGAATTTTTTTTTATACAACAATTATGTTTTGCAGGTTGAAGAGAATTTGTCATCGACTCCAAACAATTTTTGGAAGTTCCGATAATTGTGGCCTTCCGATGTTTGTAATTTATTTACCAGATTTTTTATGTAAGTGTATCTCCTTCCCTCCCGGTCAATCCTGTAATCCTCGAGGATAAGATTTTAGATTTTTTTAGTCTATTTGGATGACAGGAATAGTGCTGGGCATGCTACAATTACACCGATTCTTTTCAAGAGACGCTGAAGGCCCAACTCGTTCTCTTACATTTATATTTAATGAAAACCTCCGTACAGGGAAAAGTTGCGACATCAGCAGCTACCGCAGAATTGCCATACTCTCGGTTATTCTGAAATTATTCGAAGCTTTAGTCCACCGATTTTTGTTCTATGAACTGAAAACGTTAATCTCTTCGACTCAGCATTAATTTTTCTCTTTCAGATCCACGGTCACTAATTTAATTTCCTTCTGCGCAGATTTTATTTTTAAATTTAAATAAAAATGAGAATATGTATTTTTATGTGATTTTTTTTTCATACTAGTTTCGAGAGTTCTGAAGAAGAAGAGAGACCTCTCAAAACTAGTACGAAATATAAAAAATTATCACATAAAGAAAAAAATATTCTCATTTTTATTTAAATTTAAAAATTCTCCAGTCTCTTCCTGCCAGGTGGTTGAAATCATGTCTGCCTAATTGCTGGCAGTAAGGAAAAATCCAAAACTCATCTTCTTTTAGATTCCGAGTCACTTTAGGTGTTCCGCAGCGTAGTCACATTGGACTAGTTATCAATAATTGTCATGATCAATGTAGTGAATTGCTTTGTGTTCACCGAATGTCTTCTATATGCGGATGATTTAAAAACACTCACACCTATATTGTGAATGGACGACCAGTAACAAGTTGTCTTTGACCGCAAATGTAGATTCATGTCGTTTTTTCATTCCCGCTCATCGTTGGCGCGTCGGTATTCCAACCCATCATTTAAAAGACACATTACTCACATTATTCCAAAGGTGTATATTATATTGGGGTTCATTAAACACAACTGTAAGGACTTTTGTTATCCACTTACTTCGAAATCAGTAAATGTCGCCATCGTTCCCTCCGTTCTTGAATATGCCTGATAAGTTTGGTATCCATTTTATGGCTTCCACTGTAACAAAATTCAATCCTTGCAAATGTAGTTCTTTTATTTGCCGTCAGGTGTTTACCGTCCGAAGATTTGGTGGGGCTCGCTGTCCAGCCTTATCATGATTATTGCGCTTTGCTTGGTTTACAATCACAGATTGTGCGAAAATCCTCGCTAGACTAAATATTTACGCCCCTGAGCGTGGTCCGAGGAGACTATGTGTGTGCATTATTCCTTAAAAAAACACCTCAATATTTTAATAAGATTCATGGCCTAAGGACCCACGAGGTACGACACATTCCCGTTCCACGTCTTCTAGTCCTTATACCCTTAATTAACTTACATTTTCAATTTTGATTCCGAAGAGTATTATATCGTTCAACATAACATAACCTCTAAATTTAATAATCACGATATAAATCCAAAAAAACGGTATCTTTGCACTTGTTTCAGAGAATTTATCTATCCATTAATCATGTGATACGTATGAGAAAAGATTAAATAAAATATTAAAGACCAAAAATAAAATCTAACGTAATTTTTCTTTTAGTATCTCAAGAAACACAGATAGCCCAACCTTTCCCGGTTTTCATTCGTATATGTTTATAAACAAGCACACACACACACATACACGAAATACGCAAGTCATACAAGTCTGTTACATCCAAAAATATTAAATATAGCGGCCGGCTACTTTTAATCATTATTAATGATGACGATAAATCATTCGAATATAGGAATATATTGCCCATATAAAACCATAGATAAATACATAACTTGTATTTAATTTGGGAATTACATATGATTGTGTGTAATGTGTGCGTGTGTGTGTGTGTACGTGATATCCAATTTACTTTACATATCTTATGTTTACGACCTACCTGTCACGTGATTCAAACCCTAGATTGAATTGTACTCGTTTGGGTAAAAAATCGAAATTTTATGTGCCGGCAGAATACACGTGGCTTGGTGTGGTGCGGTAGTTTGGACAACAACCCCCATTTTCCTTGAAATAATTGTGTATACTTTAAAAAACAATTTTTTTTTATGTTTTGTGATAAAAAGAAAATATTTTTCTTATCTTTTAACAGTACAGAAAACAAAACAATTTCTTCATTTTATTTTTCTACTTGTTTGTATTTGGAAAAATTCTTAGGAATATTTTTTATTTTTATTGTTTAGTTAATTTTCATGTTTTCATTTCGTTTTTTTTATATTAATTTATTTCATTTTTTCTTTTCCTTGTCTTTCCAGGTGCTTGCAATTGTAAATAATTGCCGTTTTTGGTTTCGTTTTGTATTTGTTTGTTAATTTTTCAATTATACGGAAAAACAATAACGAGACGAATACTGTGGAGCGCAAAAGAAAAACTAAAAAATAAAAACATAACGATAAGAAAATTTATAACGTATATAAATTTTACGACGACGGTGACAAGAAGAATACACAGGTGAGAGATAAATAAAAAAATTTAAATTAGATTTTAATTGGGTGAGAATTTGTCTTTAGTACACATAATGGACATGCCGAATGCCCTGTTTATCGAGGATTTCGTTAAATGTAAATGCTTAAGAGTGTATAAAGAACCGTTAACGAAACAATTTTCGGAAGGAATATTATTTATTAGTTTATTTTAATGCGTAATTTCTTTATGCAAAAATGATCTCTTGCTAGTCCTTATGGTACTTTGTTTTATATTTATAATTTCCCTGGAGGGTTGTTTATTGCTGAGGCATTTTAATTTGGGTTCTAAAGTATAATATTCAACAAAATTTGAGATGATTAATAATAGATAAAGAATCTGATACTACAAATTGATACCAAGAAAAAAGCAATGCAAATTGGCTAGAAAGCTATAAATTATCTCTATTCAGCACAGTAGTACAGTAAAATACAGTAATTAGCAATAATTTGTTGTATACCGTTTCTGCTGATGAAAGGGTCCAGAGTTCGTTGTGTCCAATAGATGTTCTCCGGATTGGCGTCTTGATATTGCGTCAGCGAAATGTGTCACTTGAACCTGCTTGATCCAGAATTCAATTACCAATTGACCTCTAACACGGTGATGAAGCCTTCCGAATACGTTACTGGGCTTAGACGCTGATGTTGAATGAAACGTCTGCAGAAGTTTATGATACAAAGAAATTTTCCGATCATCGGCCTTGTTCGTTCTTTGGCGTGACAATTGGCTTGGATATTCCCTTCTACCGATTATGTTGTGCATCAGTTTGGCGAGGAGTACGCGGGCACAAAGCTCCACTACGTAGGCTTTCTCAGAGACGTCGCTGAATCCGTAGAATTGAAGGTTGCTGTGATTTGTCGAACGAGTTATCTAGCGATCGATTCTGAGAGCCTGTAGTATTCCCAACCCATCTCGTTAAGTGTGCCATCAATACCCCAAAATAGATTTTCGAGCCGCTGGTGGTCGTCTGAGCCGCTCATTAAGTCGTCGACGTAGAAGTCTCCGGTTTTGGTTGCAACTAGGAATTTCTCCTGAGCACTAGCGATACCGTAAGTGGTATCTGCCATGATAACAAATTTATGTTTGCGAAAACGGGTTGGTATTTCGGGTATGTTCTGTTGAAGCTTGGGACAAATGCAAAATTTCTGTTTGAGCGATAAGCCGGTGCAGTGTAATACGTTACGTGTAATAAGCTGAGTACGTTGCATCACACCATGATGCAGGAGATAGCACGTTTAATCCGGCGATCTGTCCGGGTATTTTAGCACTTCCTCCATATAACCCGATTCAAGGTAGTCTTGCATGAACTTGTTGTGCTCAGAACAAAGGTGATCGATGACCTTCCAAGGGATGATAAGTTCCTTGAATGACAGGAAGACTGTATCTCTTTCTTTTTGGGAAGATAATAATGAGGATCGGCAAGTTCCAACTGATCCAAGTGCGACCATTGAGGCGTGCCAATTCATTGGGAGGACAACATGCCTGTGATTTTATCAACGACGAGGGTTGTAGCCGATGCGATTTGCTGTACCCTCCGATATGAAGCTGGTCTGGGATCCCGAATCCAACAGAGCCCGAACGATGAAGTCTTTATTTGAGTGCGATACGATAGTGATTGTTGTGGCGAGCATTTTATTGCAAATCCAGCACAACCTGGATTGCAATTCGAGCTGGTGTAAGTTTTGCGCAGGCAGTTCAAGCGTAACCTTTTTTCTCGAATGAGATTTGACGTTTCCTCGAATGTAAGAGGCTTGAATTGAGCGTGAAGATGCGAGAGCCCGTAACGAGTACGATAATGAAGGAGCTTCTTTGTGCGACTGCAATGAATTCGATTGGCTTCCCGTCATGGACATCATCTTCAATGATTGCCATCGGCCGTTCAGGAAATCGATGAGATCCTGGTATGATGGATACTGTACTCGGGTTAATTACAGCGCCCATTGTCGACCACTCATGTGGTGGCCGGCACTAAAAAAACTTTCAGACTGCGAACGATGTCGGTCGTTGTATCGAAGATCTTGCCAAACTCGCGGCAGTAGTGTAAAGTGGTCAGTTGTGGAGCGTCCTAGTCCCCAAATTACGTCATAGGTGACGCAATCGTAGATGATTGTAAAAGCATACATTTAGCGTAAAGCAGTATGACGTAGTTGTAGATGATTGGGAAATAAATTTAGGGGCAATCGAGATTGAAAAGCAAACATTTAGGAGGAGGTAGCCTATTTTACCCATCTTTTATCACTATAAATTGAAAAATATACATTTAGGGACAACAAAAGTTTGACGTTGCCGTAGATGATTGTAAAAGGCATAAATTTAGAAGCAATCGACCATACTTTACCATCTTTAACTGAAAAAGCAAAAATTTAGGGAAAATTTCGAATAAATTAAATTTTACTCATAATTTATGATTTTATAATCAGACGTTTAGGCAAAATGTACAAAATATTTACTTTTGCGTTTGTCTGATTTGCACATATCAGATGGCATAATCATAGTAGATAGCGTATCTAGCTTATCTACCAAGTATGAGTAAAATTGGCGAACTTCCTCCTAAATGTTTTCTTTTCCATCTCAATCTCCGATAAGCTGTCTACTACGATTATGCCATCTGATATGTGCAAAAGTAAATATTTTGTACATTTTGCCTGACCGTTTGTTTGATTAAAAAATCATCAATTATAAGTAGAATTGTCGAAGTTTCTCCTAAATGTCTGCTTATCAATCGAAATTCACATAAATTTATGCTTTTTTCGATCATCTACGTCACCCTATGACGTCATTTTCGGGATTGGGATGTACACTACTCGCGGCTGATTCAATTTGTAGTACAGGCATGGTTCTGTACTTTCGAAGATGACTGTCGATAATGAATTATCGTAATTACCGTTGGTGATGCTCACAAACTTGAGCAACAACGCTATATCAGCCATTAAATTCGCCTGTAGATAATGTAACTTCTGTGAGTTGGTCAGTTGTTTGTGGTTGTCCCCATCGAGAACTGAAACCTTGAGTCAAGGCAGCTTTGTATCGAAAGACTTCTTTGCGTGTGCTTGTTGAGATTGCGGCGAGGCAATAATCTTCGCTTGTGTGCGTTTCCCATGCTATCCCTCGAGTTCCTCATCACCTGACCACACACTGCCTAGAGCTGCTCTTCGATGTACAAGAAAAAAATCCTTGTAACGGGATGCCGCGTTTTCAATCTGCGTCTGTTCGAATTCGTCATTTATTCCTTGCGTGTAAATTGTGAGCTCCTTGCTATTTCTCACTGCTTTTTAAGGACTCGCTGCAACGGCACTTATTTGATGCCAGTTGTCAGTGCACATAGTCTGGTTAGTTTTATCACCAAAATTTCACTATTGCACACGAATACGCGGGATTAAAAATGTTGAAGCGGAATGAGATAATACTAATGAAGCACGAAACACGAATTTATTGTATAATTTAATTGTGATTTATTCGTGAGTGCTGCTCGAATAGAAATTAGGTTAAGAATAAGAAAAACTTTCGAAAAATGTCAATTTTGACATCTTTGGGGGCTGTTCGATTGAGTGTGTGTTATTTAAAGTTATCCGACGTTTTGTGTTTGGTTGTAGGGTGCTCACCGATAGGTGGTGACACCGTTCTTGATTTTTAAAAAATCAGTCAGTTCAAGTATTTTATTTCGACAAGTGGATCTCCAGTTGTTAAAGCTTCGCAACTGTAAATGAGTTCCGTGCCTGTGGTTGTTGTTGGTCTAGAGCCCTTGGCGAAATATACAAGATAGTCCTTTTTCAGTGAATGCTTCGGTGGTCAATAAATACTGCGACATTCACATAACCATCTTTCGTTTTGAAATTATTATGTTGCTAGTATTTGTTCTGATATATTAATTTCTCGTAGTGACCAATAATATTTTTAATTAAAACAGTGCTCCCCTCTTTAGAAGTGATTCCCTAATAAAATGAGTCTCTGATAATATAAGGCACTTATATCAATTTTTTTAATTTTGTTTCCAACTGAGCCTAAGATTTAGGCCATCCATCAGTTAGCAGGGATGAGAAGCAAAATTTTGATAAGATTAAGTAATGTTAAAAATCACACACGATTTGTAGAAAGAAGGAACGGCCAACTGCACGCGGACAAAAATTTAATGATACCTTAAGCTTCAAACCATTTAAAATTACACCTAGCTGAAAACTATTTCAAATTTTGCACACAAATCTTAGTTGCTATGTTTCAAACAACTTGTCCTTAATATAAATTTATTTTAAGAAGTCTTGTAATTTATTTTAACCATCAAATTGATTTGACCAAAACGAAAGGGAAATCAGAGTTTTATGTCCCAAATGTATTCTCGTCACAGACAAAAAAACAAACCCAATTACAATAAAATGATGAGACAATATACGATAATTTAATTTTGTCAAAATACACAACAACAACAACAATAAAATTAGAAATTCTAGGAAAAATTGTGTTAACCAATTATTGTATGTAGAAAAGATTTGATAAGTTTAAGGCACCATAAACTAAATGAAATTGTAACACTTGTTGTGATATTAAAACAAAAAAAAAAATTTCGACATATAACCCAAAAATAAAAATTACCACAACCATGAAATACAACAACAAAACAAACATAAGCATCATATAAAATAATCAAGATGAATGTTAGAGAAGACACTCTAGAATTTGTGATACAGCGTCATTCATTGTTTTTGTAATGTGTAATACCGAGAGGAGGATACTGCGAAGCGATGAGAGACGGTGGAACTTAAAAAAGTGGAAATTTTTGTTTTGTTTTCCACTTTTACGCGCCGCGATGATTACATTTTAATTGACACACAGACGAATGAATGAATAATAATAGTGATAAATTTGATGAAGTTGTTTTGTAATACGAAATGATAAATGATCAGTCATTTTGTTATAAAAATGTCGCTTCATTCAAAAATATTTGGTGCACGAGTATATGTTACGGTTAAAGTATGACTAAAGGTTCCGATCAAAGGCTTGAACACAAAGATAACATAGCACAACTTACAATTTTACACCAAGCAATTAGCCCCATTATTCGACAGAGGACCAAATGTATGAATATCAATGTTAAAGTAACTCCTCTACTCCTCCATCGTTTAACGTTGGTACTTCTTGTTCGACGCAATCGGTGACATTCGCGTTTTGAATGTAGTTCAACTAACGGATTTTCGCATTTTAAATCATAACCACCGGAACAAGTAGGTCAATTCCGCATTAACAATGGCTTGTCCGGTATCACTAACGTAGATTGAATATTGTACGTCAAAAAGGGCGTAATATCTCAAAACCGATCTCCTTGGTCACAGATATCTTCTGGTCAAATAAAAACCGAATTAAAAATTTACTTCTACCGTCGATCAGATGAATGAACCTCATTTTACAAAATGAGGGATTCTATAATCGATGTGAATTTGGAAATTGTTTTTCATTATTCTGTTGTGCACTTTACTTTGATCACCAGATTTAATTTTAAATTTAATTATAAAGTGAGAATATCGTTTTTTTTTATATACAGCCGTGGCTAAAAGTATTGAGCACCCATGATATCTTACAATTTTTTTGGTTGGGGGTATCAATTTGACATAAATTGATACAATTTTTATAGGTTCACATTACATTATATAAAATTCATAGTTTGTGGCTCCACTCCATTATGGCAAAAATTCTTTTGGGTAGAGAGCTAACAAGTTTTTAGCATTCTGCAAGACGCGCTCCATTCTTGGTGGAGACAGCGGTTTAGGTCTTCTTTGTTATTTATTGTGTGGCGCCTGACTTTGCGTTTTAATAAACTCCATAAATGTTCTATGGGGCTCAGATCAGGGGACTGGGCAGACCACTCCAAAAAGAGTTAAAATTGAGGGCAGCAACGCAGCTTGTAGGACGTTTATTTATTTTAAAGAGTTCATGTGGCCCTCACACACGAACATTTTTCGCCAACTCCAGAATTATTCATGCAGCCTCACACCATTTTGCTTCCTCCGCCGTGTTTTACGGTTGGTCCAGACACTCTAGACTAAATACTTCGCCTAACCGGCGACGCACAAAAGGCACACCTGGTGTACTAAAAATCTGAAATAAAGAAAATGTAGACTTCGGAAAACTAAAATATTTCTATTAATGAATTTTATTTTAAAATCATATTATTTAATATTATTAGGGCATAGAATTGTCAACTTACTTCAAAGTTTGATTCGTTTGACCACACGATATTTGACCAATTTTCTTCGGCGAAACTTTGGTATTTTACGGCTCATTTATACAGAGCCTTCTCGTTTTTTTCGGAAGTCTTCTGCGAGTGGTGCGAGCAGAGATTGGTTTCTTAGTTTCTACTGACAACTCAGCAGCGAGGTCTGAGAAATTTTTTTCCTCTATTTTTTAGAGCTTCTCTCGGTAACTTTTGGTCCTCACGGTAGGTGGCAAGGCGTTTGCGCCCGGTTCTGCACCTATTACTGTGTGATCCACTGGCGGAGAATTGCCTAATAGTATATTGTAAATTTCGGCGTGAACATTTCACAGTTTTAGAAATCTCTTTGCCCGGTGGCAAAGTGGTCAGCATGTCTCCAGCAACCGGAGCTCCCGGGGTCGATTCCCGCTGGTGATAAACATTCACGGCTGGTTTAGGATCAATGAATTAATCACTCATTATTCGAAATGAAAATAAGATTATGAAACCACATTTGAGGCGGCCAAATTCCTTGATGAAATATAATACCAGAGAGAGAGAATACTTTTGGCCAAGGCTGTATATAGAGAATAGATTTTTAGAATAGAGTAATACCTGATGAAGAGAGAACTCTTGCAACTAGTCCAACAAAATAAATAAAAAAATAACACATGAAGAAAAAATGATATTCTCAGTTTATTGTTAAATTTAAAATTAATTCGGTAATCATTCTTTCATAGCTGAATGCTCGAAAATCTCTGATATTTTTGTTAGTCGAGAGAGAATATCGTTGAGTGTAATACAAAATTCTAAAATATTTCAAGTTATTTTAATCGGTTCTTACCAATTGCACAGAGGTAATCGAAGTAGTTCTGAATTCGTATTTATTATTAGAAGCTCTATAAAAAACCATATTTTACTTAGCCAAATGGTCGAAAATCGGATTCGTTCTTACCACAACAATCACCTCTGTATGATCCGTAGCGACCGAAATTTTTTTTCTTATATTTTTACGAGTTTTATACTCTCAATAATAGTCTCACTCGAATGAGAGCTCGCAACTATAGTACTGGACATGGAAGATGGGTCGGCTCATGAGTTTTGCACGCCGATAGAGGGTCGTAGTTGTGTTCCTTTTTATCACAGATTGTAATCTGTTGATGAAAATTTCCAATGTAATAATTTAATTTTTTATTAATAATTCTGACATTAGTGAAATAATCTTCTCTTCCATAATTTGTTAGAGTTCCATTACTGTCCGAATACTGAAATATTTTTGACGTTATCAACGTTATTTTTTAGTTTTCAAATTAAAATATTTTAAATTTCTTATTATCCATAGAAAATGTCGAAGAAAAGATTATTATCATCAGTTTTGAATTATTTTGAGAAAATTGCGAAAGAAAAAAAAAGCAATGTCTGAAATGTCAATCACTTGTTCATAAAATTATTCTAAATGAAACCGTAGGAAAAGAACAATCCACCCCTAGTTTTCAAAGAGCTTCACCTTTGTTAAGCAATATAATTTGGAAGATATACAATAATAGACATTCGTATAAACACACTATGTTTTTTAATTATATTTCTACAACCAGACCTATCTAATTATTTCTAATTAACCTAAATTGTCTATTTCACCTAAGATAAGTAGTTAAGATAACAAATTAATGACAATTATAATATTTGACTATTGAAAAACCTAAAATTTAGGTAGACATTCATTTAAACACGCACTCGAAATAATTAAAACACCAGTAAGAAAAAATTTGTTTTTTTATTTAGTCAATATTTTGTATGTATGACCTCCTCCATTTTGTATTACATCGAAAACTCGATTTGTCATTGAATCTATTAATTTTTTCAGTGTTTCTAGATCAATTTTCGCCCAACAATCACGAATTGCACTTTTCAAGTAATTAACATTATCAAATTGCAAATCATTTGCATAGACTTTGCCAGCCAGGATACCCCAAAGGTTCTCGATAGGATTCCAGTCAGGACTGCAAGCTGACCATTCAAGGAGAGGGTGGTTTTTCACGCGAAATCACTGTTTGGATTCATTTGGCATTATCCTGCTGGAATATGCAATTTTCGTGATCAATACAAACAAGGTAACTAAGAAAAACATCCATGTACATACGGGAGTTCATCTGAGTCGTTATGACGCAGATAAGAAACTTTGCGTAGTAAGAAAAGGCTTCCCATATCATTACACTCCCTCCACCAAAGTTACGTTTCTACCTGATATGCCATATTCTTTCAAATTATGCCAGTAGCAACTGTAGCAGTCAGGACCATCAAGGTTAAATTTTTTCTCGTCAGAAAAAATCACCTTCTGAAAATCTGTTGTCGTCGACTTGTATTTACGAGCAAATTTGAGGCGGCTCTCCTTATGCACGGCAGTTAAATGCGGTTTACTTCTCAATTTAGTCCATTTAATGTTTGGTGAACTTCTCAAAACACAGGCAATGTGTCGAGTAGTCACATGAAGGTCCAATTTCTCCTTTATCTCTTTGCAAGACAGCCGATTTCGAGTAGCCTCATGTCGAATTTGACCAGTTTGACGTGCTGAGATCTTGGTTCGGCCTTTTGTTGGGGCTTTTACACCATAATTTGGGCTCTTTTGTAAAAAAATTTCAATGACGCTTTCAGATCGCACAATTTTTGTTGCAGTTTGCCGGTTAGAATATCCTTCCTCCGTATATATTTTTATCGATAACCGCTCCGCCTTAGTTAAACAATTATCTTTAAGCATTGCTAAAAAACAGTCTTTAATATGATTTTTTTAACAAAATAAAAAATTGCTGGATGTAATTACCTTTGAATATGTATGAAAAAATTAGAAATAAATTAAAACTTAAATAAAAAATCACTTTTCACGTACTGCGTTGAAACGAATGTCTGAGCAAATACTGACTGCTAGAAGATTTTTTGTTTTATTTTGTATATTTCGCCGTACTGTTATTTTCTTTTAAGTGCAGACAAGTTCCCGTTAGACAAACAATAAACTATAATAAAAAAAAATGATTAAAGTGGAAAAAATTAGTGCGTTTATACGAATGTCTATGGCTGGTGGCACACGCGAAATAAACCGTATTTTTCTTCGTTTCTTCCCCGTTTACCTATGATACAAAATTGATTAAATTTTATTTTCGAGAGAGCAGAATAAAACAAAATAAAAAAATTGGAGTTCTGTATATACATGGATGAGATCGGAACCAACGAGAATGTATTCTACAAGCCGAACTGTACTCGAGTATACACCGATCCTATCAAATATTTCGGTCATCTATTTATTTGTATTAGTATAAAAATACAGGAAAGGTTTACAACATTTTATAATAAATATACGACATGATACACGCACACAAATATAACACATCTATGACCCCCTGTCGGAGTGCAAAACTCATGGGCCGACCCATCTTCCAGGCTGGCATGGAGCTTGCAATGTGCAGATGGTCTTAAAATCGGCCCTATAGCCGTACGTCTTCGATTTGGCAGTTGATGCGTAAAATAAGACGGAAAAAATAAACCGTGAAAGAGTTGGGAGTGCTTCGGCCCCAAAACAGATGGCATGGATAAAAAAAAAAAAAAAATAGAAGTAAAAACAAAACTAAAAAAAATAACAAATAGAAGAAATATCTTAATTAGAAGTGGAAGAGAAGGAGCCACATTTCATTTAATTTAAAATTTGATTGTTTATTTTGTTTAGTGTGGATATTGAAGCGAGGGCGAAAGATTATCAAATTTCGGTTTGGTACTATAATTTTTTTGAAATCAATTAATAAGCCTATTTTTTATGATGCACCATTTTTCACAGCAGTTTTGTATTTATTATTGAATTAAACTTATGGACTATTTTCCTTTTAAGTAACACTTTTATTTCCAATAAAACAAGAAACGATTGAAAACTGTATAAGGATAATAATTACGGACTTGTTACTGTAAAGGTTCTACAATTTTTTATTTTATATTTTGTTTACACATTGTTTCGTTTTTCTTTACAAAATGTTTTCTTCTTTATTTACACACAATATCATGAAACAGTCGACCGAAAATTGTATATGTATTCCAATAATATGGCTTGTAGAATACATTCTCGTTGGTTCCGATGAGATGCAAAGAGATATGCGATGAGATTTCAATATTTATTTTTTTTGTAAATTTTGTTACACATACATAGGCTGATGCCACACTAGGGTAACTGGTATCCGGCAACTTCTTCGTTTGTTTCCTCTTTACGAATAAAATCAAAAAATTGCGGCGCAGATAAACCCGATTTAATTGGTAAAGGGGAAAGAAACGAAAAAGTTACCAGGGCTGACATGTTGTAACTATCACTATTTATGCTTCGACGAAAAAACCGTGCTACTTTGATGAAAATTTTAAAATTTATATGAAAGAAAAAAATGTTTACTTCCAAAATACCGTTATTCTATCGAAAATGCATCGAAGCGAAAATAGTGATAGTTACAACATGTCAGCCCAGATAAAAGTTACCCTAGTGTGGATATGCACATATACAATATCTATTACTAGTTGGCCTTGAAAAAAATACCAAAATCCTCGTATGGAATTAGGATATCACTGTGGTACCGAAGCTGGCTGCAGTTCATAATATTACCATACTTGCTATAACAAATTCTGTATTTATTCGCGAATGAATTTCTAGTCGGGGGTATTCTTTACCCAATTGTGAAACCAGTGTTATGAAATTGATACATCGTAATTTTAAATTAAAGAAAGACGAGGTGATTAACATTATTCAACAACTTAAAATACTTGGCAATAAATTCAATATCAAATGAATGATAAATGGTCAAGCTTAAGAAGACGTAGATACCTCAACTAATAAATAAATACCCATGGAGAAAACGACGTATGCGTAAATCTTGAGCTTGTTCCAATTCCAGGATCTTGTAATCCAGATGATATGGTAAATAAAGTGAAAAATTACTTGCTTAAATTTAAAATAATTGCCCAGCTGAAATGATTATCTGTTTAAAACACAGTATACACTTAGGCGTTTGTGATTATTTGTATAAAAAACATGGATGATTGTGTCAACAGATGACATCAAGTCGCTGAAGAAGATTCGACAATTATGCCGACGAAAATGTAACTATTATTGAGCAGTTGAAGCTGCTGACGAAAATTGTGTGTTTTTTTAGATATTCTCCAGTTCGCAACAGTATCCTGCAAAATCATGTTAGAAATGAATTCGAACGTGAGGATAAACGACTCCTAGATTTAAATATTCGATGGAACTCGATTGTGCCCATGATGGAAGGATTTTTGAAGTTGAAAATGCAAAGTTTACAAACTTTAACAGATTTGAAACGATCTTCGATAAAAATCTTTTTTGAACAACAAAATGGAAGCAATCAATTCAGAAATAAGTCACGATTTCTTGAAGTTAATTGAAAATCGAATTGAATTGAGAAAAAATTACAAAATAACTGCTTTAATAAAATGCCTTGTTGATCCAACTTCAACAAATGGTCCAATAAATCACTCTTAGTTTTGATACAGCTCTTATGAAGAGACTTTTCCCTGTTGAGAATATGCGGTATTCTGAGGACCAAGAAGAAAATCTGGGTGAAGAAAAATACATTGTCCACACATTTATCAATGATTTTGGTAAATTTGCACATTTCCCGGTAAAAGTGGATATTCGCCGATTTCGTACTTTAACCGTAATATATACATTTATGCATATTCTATAGAATAATTAGATCTCTGAACACAACACAAAATCAAAAAGGTTTTTCGTGAAAATTTATCATAACGGTTTCGTTACAATTTGCTTTTTGTATAACAAACGGAAAAATAAATAAAAAATGATTTTCATTTATAATAAATACATTTTATTAGATTGTAGAAAAACACGCAAGTGTATTACTATACACTAATGGAATAAATGTGATACGACGACAAAATATTCATGTAGCGCAACACAAAAAAAAAATAAAGAAAATCCATTTTCGTTTTCATCAAGTGAATGAAAATCTTATAATAACACACAATGTACAAAGGAGATACACCATGGTATAGAGTCGTACAAAAGCACAGAAAAAAAGGGATTTTTGGATTTTCCATATATAGAAAACTTTTCATTATTCTAACATATACACGCTCGTATATGTATATCGTGTACATAAACACCAAAGTTATGTTAAACTTTGGTAAAGTGTTAAGTATATAAACAGGAGTACATACATAAACTCTTGTATGTACATCTTCGCAATTTATATGTGCGTGCGACTGTTTTTTCTTTAAAGGTGAAAGCACTTGTCATTCATAAATCCATTCGTATGCATATATGGCAAAAAATATTCTATTTTATTTCCGCGAGCGGGATATCATGTTTATGCGGCATTGCGGAATTTAGTATATGCGTACACCTATAATAATTTTTTTTTGTTTTTGTTTCGGTATTAAATCTACTCGTACACCAACATCCATATACATATACAAGAATTTCCACTGCAAAATCAAATAAAATCCAATAAACACTATAAATTTATATTCTAATTTATTCTAATAGCGTTGTTATATGTATATAACAGATATGTATTTTGTATTTTATTGTTGCAAAAATTGATATCACAATTTGCATAAATCCAATATAAATATATTGTTATCGATTACAATTAAAATACAATAAAAACTACTAATAATATTTATTTTATAGTTTGGTGATCGTTTTGGAAAATATTTTATATGGGATTCGTGCGGTTTTCGACTATAAGACAGGAAATTAGAAAAATTTAATTTTTTTACTTGTTAATCTCGTGTTACAAACCAGTTACGTTCCTTAAATAGATTAAAACATGCGATTTCGTTGGAAATTGTACACAACGGAAATTAGTCACTGCGTATATCGCTATGTAATAAAGCACGTGCCAAGTGATTGGAAATTGTTAATGATTATTAGATACATTCAGCAAAAAGTGCCACAAAATTCTCTACATCAAACGTCCAACCCCAAAAAATTTCTAATTCAACAAACTAAATATCCTTTACAGAATGTATGTTCGGAATGTTGTACTCGATAACATCGGGGCCTATTCTGAAACTTATTCGATTTCGGGTTTCTCGATATAAAAAAAATCGTCTTATGGTTAGCATTGAACCAAATTTAAGAGGTCATTACAATCCTCCAATGATATTCTGTCAACATAAAAATTAAGGTGTATTTCTATGATAAAAGTATGTACTACAATTATTTGACAAACCGACTTGATCTTAAAGATGCCCTTTGGCCAATTCCGCTATCATAATTCTCTATTAAATCTATTGCTTTCGCCGTTCTAGGCCATCCATTTTACCAAACCATCTTGGCGTTACAGACATTTTATATAAACATCACCCCGATTAGTGGAAGCAACAATAGAAACAAAAGAGTTCGACGAATCTGATTGTGATAACCGAAAATTAAGAATATTATGAAGTAGAATATTCTGACATTTCATCCCAGGTATGCATTAATTCAGTTCGCATTGTTACACAATTTTTGGAGCGTTCCTCTATACACAGTACAATTTTACAGCAGTATTTTAAGCAATCGTTCAATGTTGAGGTTGAACTAATTTTAGATTCTAAACCTCGTTGGAATACTTTACTACTTCTGATCCAACGATTTTTAAAGCTGATTGATATGAAATATTTTTGAAATGATACTTAAACATATTTGTGATGCTTTAACTTAACATGACTATTGAAAATGAGTGCGTGCAAAAATCACAAGAAGTCGTTAATGTCAAGACGTTTAGAAAAGAATGTCATTTTATTGAAGCAACACGGAAAAGATCAAACCACTTAGAATTGCTTTTCAATGCCTTACTTATAGTTAAACCAACTCCAACGGACTCAGAAAGAACCTTTTCTGTATCAGGGAATTTTTGCAATAAAACTAGAAAGGAGTCTTGGTGATGGGTCGATAAATGCTCTAGTATTTCTAAAATACTATTTTCTTTCGATGTTTGTTCGTTAAAAATTTTTTTTTACTTAATTTGTATTATTTTAATAAATTGTACCTGGTTTTATTAATTTTTGTAATTCGAAAATTAATTTTTGTATCGGAATTGGAATTAAAAATAAATTAGCGGTTAAACCGGGTTTTAGATTGGATGATTGTTCTGATTTCACACGCGAATTTTTTATTATTTATCATGTTGTACTCTGGGTATCATGGTTTGCGGTATTTAGTAACATTGCTCTTTTCCTTCCCGTTTCGCTTTTTTTCGATATATTATCACTCATAAAATAAAAAGATGATGGAAAGACATAATGTTTAATTCAAGTAGGAAGAGATCACGATAGAAACGACGTAATGGAAAAAGAGAAAACGTAAAAATGATGTTTACAAAATCTGACCGCTGAGCTGATATATTTTCGGTAAATTGGATGAGTTGTTGCTTTCCGTGGAATATCAATTTGTTACGAGTGGCACGAAGCCAATTCGCAGATTTGATCTACGCATGCGGAGGTCTTTCTTACGGTGATTTCGCCGAATAGATCTCAGGGTTTTTGGGTCGTGGGGAAGTTAAGGCTTGCATGCCCCGGGCCTACACCGTGTAACAGAACAGAATAAAAATAAAAGCAACGACATTGTGTGCTGAAGAAACCCCAGCAGGCAATGTCGCCAAATTATTTGTTACAATTAGTAACAGTAGCCAAGCGTCCAAACTCGACTTAATAACAAAAAACACTACTGTTTTTACATAATTCCAAAACTATATGCTAAACTTTATAAAATTCCAAACTAGACTAAAATTCTCGCACCAAACAACAAAAAATCTAGAAGAATATTTTCGGTTTTTCGTGCTCGTCACTCTCCCATCTTTTCATACTGCACATCAATTCACATGACAAAACGAAAACGTACCACAAAAAATACTCCTACATATTCTTACCGGTCGCACACACGCACAAGGTACACATTGGTCTCACTCTCAAAATTATTCGACGTTTACGCGATATTGTAGGAGTTTGCAAAACGTAGAGCAGAATATAAAGGCCAATTCACAATCAAAAAAAAACCTTAGTGTCAAATGCTCGAGAACAGATGACATGCCACCAGGAAAAGGCATCATTTATTCGGTGATAACGAAATTAAAAATTCAAAAACAAAAATACACATGAAATAATGTTATGAGCCTTCAAGGTGTCGTAACAACTGTCGGTTAATTATCGTTTCCTGTGAATTGTTTTCGGTTAATTGTTATTTTCGATGAAAACTGTCGTTTTCGATATAGGCTAAACAGCCTTAAACAGCCTTTGTCACTCACACATATTTCCTAGTAGATGATGTATGTTGAAAGGAATTTCTGAAGGAATATGAAAGAAAATAACACATCTCTCAAGAAGGCGTACATGGCGTACTCAAAAACCAGGAAAGCATTCGTCGGCTATTTTAGTGGAGCATTCGTTGGCCGTGAACATTTATAAATGTGTTACGAAATTCACAAGTTGTATAGCTACTAGAATTCCAGTGCCCCGTTACAGATTTGAGTATAACCGCAGATAATTCATCATAGTTCATTTGTATATTTTTTGTCTGAAGGTCAATCAAACCAACTAAACTGGTAAAAATTAATAATTTGCCACCGAATTTTTATTTAGCACAATTTAACTGTGAACAAGCCTGAACAGGATAAACGGTCTATTGTCGCAATTACACGGTCGTACTGTATGGAAGTATTGATCACCGCGTCCCGGAAATCATTTACCACAAATATCAAGTTGTACCGGAATTTGGTCTCTGAAACGATCGTTTGTGGACTGTTTGTTTGCTTGAGTTATTGAGACGATTCGTGTTGTTCCGTTATACAAAATATTTCACTGTATTTATTTAATCACTATATCGTCCTTAACGGAGGGAACCATTTATTGTGAAATACCAAGTGTTTCATTATTTGGCAATAAATTTCATATTTCTTTTGTTGATCATACCATTTTAATTCACGGTCATTTAATTCGCTTTTCTAGTATGACTGTCGAAATTATACGCCAAATTGTCTAAATTCAGCATTTTATAGTTTCAAAAATCAACGTCACATTAGGCTGTTGATTTTAAGCAGTACACAACCTGTCTATATTTAGAATACTGCAATATAAAAAACCAAATAAAATTTTAAAATTCCCTAGAGATTCGAGTTATTTATTTTGGTTGCACTTGCTATCTCTATTCTAGGAAGCCTTATTCTGAAATTATTTTTATCATTATTATGATGAATGGACATTGTTATTGGTTCATTATTTTTTGTTACATCGATTAATGGCAAACGAAATTACACATGAAAATAATTTGCAACTAAAGTATATACTTAAAACTAGCGGTCGATATCTACCACGAAAAGTAAATCTAAATTTGGAAATTTTATGAAAAGGGTAACAAATGAAGCAGTTGATTGTCGTTTATTTGGAGAGTTTATTAAATGTTCAAGACAGTAAGTTTAAAAGGTTTCAAAAAAATCGAGAAATATAGGAAGAAAACCCCATAGACAAACTATCTCCACCCGACTTAAGGAAGTGGTATTGAACGACACATATACAAACCTGTGATTAATATCACTGACATCAACAAGAAAAAGCGAATGAACGTTGCTCTACAGCATGGGGACAAACCCTTGTATTATTGAGGTTGATTTTGTGGGCTGATGAAAGTTCAATTTCGATTCATGGAGATTATCATATCGAAGGAGATTATCGTAATTGAAAATTTTTGGGCAGAATTCAAGTGAAAAGTGGTGGACGTAACCGGAAAGTCGAAAGAAATTGCCGAAAATGAAATCCGCTAGGTTTGGGTCAATTAAACTCTCGGATATCTTAAAAAAATTATTGATTCAGTACCAAACCGCCTTCAGGCTTAATAGACGAAAATTAATATTTTATAATTAAAACTTAAAAATTTGTTATGCTACTTAAGATAACCAACCTTTCGTAAGGAGTACTTAATTTTCAAATACGTTTGCCCATGACTGTAGAGTATTTAACAAAACGTTCATTAATTTTTGTTAAAATAATTCCTGCTGCTTTATTTTCTTGTTATATGTAACATATACTCGTGTCACGAGTTAACAAATAAATAAAATAAGATTTTACAACTAAAGATCTAACTCGAATTTTTCAAATTCTCAACCTACACTGCTTAAGAGTAATAATATGTTGTGTCAACTGCTTCCAGTATTTCACTTAAAAAGTATCATCGAAACTTGAAATTCCTAGAAGATATATAAATAGGGAATTCAGTTTTTGATCTAATTTCGTCTATGTGAAATTTTAGTTAGATATCCAAAAAACAATAAAAAATTGTCCGATGGTTTTTAGAAATACCATAAATTACATAAAACGTTAAAAATACAAATATCTGAATGTCATTGATTTAAAAATAAAAACAATAAAAATTCAAATTAATAAAATTATTATTATTTTATTACAAAAGAAACTATTTTATTATTATTTATTTTTAAAACCAATTTAACGCATCGACAAATTTTTTATCTTAAGTTTTATGCTCAAAGCTTAAATATCTCCACATAAAAAGTATAATGCATACATAAATATAATTTGACTTATGCTTACTTCATTTACTTAAACCGAAATGATAAAAATTTATAGATTTTTTATGTAAATTGATTTCCGGTAAATATTTAACTCCATACATACTATACAATAAATACAGGGTGAGTTTTTTAAAAAATGCCAGGGGTTTCTGGAAACACTGCATGATCGGAGAAAATTACTTATAATTAAATCTCTAGTTAATATCTCTAGATCACCACTAAACATCTCCCGCGAGGGAGATGTTTAGTGGTGATCTTGAATCTCATTAGTTTGGCAGATAATGAAAAAAAGTCAGTTTTCTTTTAATTAGAAATTTATAAATAAATACTCTTTGCTCATACAAAACTTTCGTAAAGTGCATGGTTTCAGAGATATGAGATGTAACACCGTTTCGGTGTAACATTAAATAAAAATTCAATGCTTGTTTGACTTATTAATCAAATTTTTATTTTACATACTGCTAATTCAAAGAATAATTGATTTTTTTTTATTATTTGCCGTAACAACTTTAGAAATCAAAGAAAATTGTTTTGGTGTAATACAGATCAACTTTTGCTCATTTCTCTGAAACCATAGACATTACGAAAAATTTTGTATGAACAAAGAATACTAACAGTGAAATTCGCTTAGACGACATCGAAAATGTCACTGGAATCCGTCGTTATAACTGAAAGTCATAATATGCGAATTTCGTTAAAATTTTACTACATAATGGGGTAAATACTCGATCGGCTAGCAAGCAAGCAATTTTCTAGCCAAAATCTTGGCTACTCAATCAATTTTATGTTTTCAAAATTTTTTTGTTTTTTTTTTTTGCAATCGAGTATCTACCCCAATTTGCCTTAAATATGTGACTGCTGAATCATTTCTCGAGATTACACGATTACCGATTACTTCCTCTTCAACAGATCAATTGTTCGACCAGCTGTGCGTCACGTGGCACCATCAAGTTGAAACAATATATCACTGATGTCAAGTTCATCCAATTCTGGCCAAAAATAGTCGACCGTAACATGGCGATCGTTTTCATCGACAAGAAAACATGGTTCAATCGCACCACCGTCATGTAGTTCACACCACACGGTTTTTGTGGTTGTAATGGAGTCTCTTGAAGCTCATGTGGGTATGTTGCTGTTAAATAACGCATATTTTGCTTATTGACAAAGCCATTAAGCTAAAAATGAGCGTCATCTCCGAAGATAATTTTTCGATGAAATTCAGGATTTTCTTCAAACGATAGCAGAGCCCAATCGGAGGAGTTTCGGTGCTTCAAATGATCAAGAGGCTTGTGCTTGTGGTAATTTGATTTTGTAAGGGTGTAAGCCATGAACTTTAACTGATTTGGTTCATTTTGAACTGAAGCACTTACGGCTGCGATATTTTCGATGCTTCGAACGGTGCGTTGTCTCACTGGCACATTGGATCATCTAATAGTGAACATTTTGACGCGAATTTGTCAACTATAGAGCACACACAGCCTGTCTGGTAGGACGATTATTACGACTGAAAAATGGAGTAAGTGCTCTTAAAGTTGCGACCACTGGCTTGGATACCGGTTCGGTATTCGGTTCGGTTTTTAATACCGTTCGTATTAAAATACAAAATTGTTATGTCCCTATTGGAAAAACCATTAAGCCATTTAATTGTGGTTTCGGATAACATGAAATATATTAGAATCGTCAAACAATTACATAACGCTTTATTTCAAGGCTTCATTCATGATTTTTTTCATCACGTTATTTTGAAGCTAGATTTTCGATGAAGCTTTGTAACAAAAGTTTCGGCCTGATAAGATCATGATCATCTCATCAGGCCATCGCGGTAAATATTAGAACGCTGTGATCACATATTGTGTCCTATACAGTGAATTATATGATAAGTCACTATATTTATTCGTACAAATTTTCATCTCATTCACTCTGAATCCGATTCCCGAATTTTCTATTTAATATTTTCCTCAAATTTAATTAATTTAATTCGAGTAATATAAAAAATTATACCGTTCGTGTTTCAATTTATATCAAAAATTCGCAGCTCAACATTTCATATATTTATCACATAGAAAATAAAAGTACATTATGTTCAACATATGTTATGTATATATTTAAAATAATTCCAAATTTTGTCATGTCTTTGTAAAGTCGTTTGCCTTTGCTCAATTTTGCGCTCTACGGAAAGGACGCACTTTATAAGTTTCCCAGTTATTAAGCTGTGCAAGCCTGTGAACAAAACATCGAATGTGTCGGCAATTGTTATAGAAGTAAACTCTATGCTGCCTTCAGTGTCATCTTCAATATCATCTGCGACGTTATTACTGGACATATCGATGATCTCGCTGGCGATATGTAGTAGGGTGGGTTTTTTATTTTTTAATATCATCCATCAACGATACGGTCCTACTTTTACCATTGTTGATTTTTCTTACAAGTTTTATAAATAAATTCCGTCGATATTGACATTTAAGGCTGTTTATTCACTGGTTGCAGAACGGATGTCATGTTTGGTGGCATAAAGACCAATATCCATCAATTATCCATTAATAAAAAAAATCGGTGTTTTTTTTTTAAGTCGGCATCTAATTTTCTTTACCAACCCTCAAAAATTGCTTAGGTTATCCGTGCGTTTTTATTGTATGGTCCACAAGCAAAGCTTTAATATTTTAGAACACCTCATAGATTTTTTCCCTTCATCAGCAATGTTTACTGCGGCGTCATTTTATTTAAAAGTTCCGTTTCACAGACATTGCAAATATTACCGGGTGTGCACCTTTCACGTTTTTTCGGCCAAACAGATATCAGCTACCTTGGCACACTGGCTAATTCACAAAAAAAAAATTTAACAACAATGTTGTGCCTCTTTCGAAAGGGAAAATGGAGTTTTCGTGTACTTAAACTCACTGCACAACAACTTTCCAATTCCCTTCGTTTTTGTAAGAAAAATTCATTTCATTTTCTATCGATGTTCCTTGAACCAAGTCACTATTGCTTCCTCAACATCGGCGTTTTTTTTTCAAAATCCCAGTTATTTCTGATCAATTCCTTGCGGTTTGGAAGCCGTTTGGATTAAATTCTTATTTTTCCTTATCGTACTTATTGTAGAATGCGACACCGTAATTTTTTTCACTAATCCTGAATTTGAGCAGCAACCTTCAATTCGACTAATTACAACAGCCATCTCTTAAATAGAAAACTCTCTTCGTTTTTGGAGTCAGACATTTCTATACCGTGGTTTCTTCTGCACAACAGCTATCTAAATTTATGAAATTTGTATGAAAACACAATTATTATTCACTGTAATTCGTCGACATGAATATGCCGTCTCTCTTGAACGATCTGTTGAACTAATCCAAACGTTATGAACAAAAACAAATAACAAAATAAAAACATTTGTATGTGCATTTGGTCTTAATACGCAATTAGGTCTTAATCAACATTCATCCTTCTGTTCGAGCAAAATTGGTCGGTATATCAGAATTGTCGAAATACCCGACGTCGTTTTAAGCCAAGGTATTAGAAAATACTAACTTTCGTCAATATCTCCCACACTAATAAGATTCAAGGTCATTCAATATCTCCACTAAACATCCACCGCGACACCGAAAAATTTTCTCCTAATTTTCTTCGCACCGTTTCCGAGATAAAAGCAGCGTGGCATTTATTAAAAAACTCACCCTCTATAGTTGATGTTAATGTATAGTTCAGTTTTGACAGCAATCTAACATAATATTGACGTTTATACCGAAGAAAACTACTTTGAGTTGTGATAAATAAAAAAAAAATTGTAATTTGATCACTTAGTTTTCGTTTAAATGGGGATACCACAAATTCATTACAATACATAATATACTTACATATGTATTATTATTACATATGATGGGATCCCGACATTGAACGTGACTATGTTTCATGTGAAACTTAAATTTTATTACATACATAATACCAACATACATATAAATATGAAATACCAACCGAAATTAATTTTATTATTTATTTCGTTGATAAGAATTTTATTACGTTTTTGTGTTGTTGTTGTTGTTGTTGTCATGATAAATACATTTTTGGTTCGTTTTTCATATTACGAAAGGTTTATAATGTATAATGTAATGTTTAGCTTTGTAACCTTCTTGCCACTTATATGTGGTGAATATATACAATTAATCAATTATTGTCTAGAATTAATCCGTTGACATACTAAGTAGCTATAAAAATAAAATTTGGATATAGAATTTCCATACAGAAAAGGTAGAAAGTAATTAATTTGATGGATTTGGGATAGTATGTGATTTTTGTAGATTTAATTTTTATGATTTTGGGAATCTGGTGTTTTAGGGCGAGCTACATAGATAATTTAAACAAACAATTCATGTTTTATGCAAATTAAGTTTATTTGATTTTAATATGATTTTCATTCATAAGTATAATTTTTATATGAGAATTAATTGTTTGACTTGAGAAGAATAGATGACCTCGGATCCAACCGCTTTTTACTTATATGATAGAAATATAGGAAGGTTCAAGTGTTTTTGAAAAATAAATTTTCTTAGGTGGGCGAGGGGGCCTGAAAAGTTCTTTACACAGTGATAAAATTATGTGATAGTTATTCAAAACGGCCGTAGACCATTAAGCAGGCAATGCAGACTTGAGAAAATGAGTAGTATCATTTTACAAAAATTTTGATTAAATAATTAAAGTGTAGGTATGTCGAAACCTCAGTAGAAGGAACTGATTAGTAAATGGTTGGAATTGTTGCTCTTCGAACAGTCTGTATAAGTCAAGGTCGGATTAGTTAAAGGGCGGTTAATAATATTTTTAGCCTCAACGGATATTCCCGTGAAGTATCCTTTTTCCAGGTTTGGTTTCCAACGATCTTCAGAATACTTTTCTATTTTTAAGTTTGTTTTTGAGACTGCATTTGCTTATTTTTCTACGTTTAGGTAGACCAATAACATGAATCATCATCATAAAGGTCGATGTCCTTATATTTTGTGAACCAAATGAATTATTTGCTAATTAATAACAGTCTTCCCGCTTTCGGCGTTATTCTATATAGTTTTGCTGTTGGTTTACTTACATTATACGTAGGTTGCTTGAACGATAACTTGGTATCGAAATGCGCCTCCATAGGTACTTTGTTGATAGTTGCAAGTCGGTTCTATGGGTCGATTTAGATCGAAATTGTTTCCAGAACTTTTCCGCCAGATATAAGCACCGCTTCCATTTTCTGTTTAGCCAATTTAGGGCAATAGTTGGCTTGCCATTTCTCCTCTGCGATAAAAAATACAGATATTGCAAAGAATTGCGCCGAGAGGCATCAAGAGTTGGCGCGCCTTTCGGAAATCATATTGGTTATGGGAAATGCTTTCAGACTTTAAGCCACTTCTTCAATCAAATATCTGGCAATATGCCTTCTCTTAGACAAGTGTATTACATCTTGATGGAACGATGCTACCCGGTTCATCCTCGATCTCCTCGTAGAGGCCACCTCCAGAGCACTTCGTGCCCCTTTATATTTTTCTTACGGAAAGGAGCAGCAATTGGTGCTTCTCCCAAGTTTGGAATCGCATACGGATGAAGTGGGCACTTTGCCTGGAATTTTCCTGACTTTGATACGAGTTATAGGAGATCTTATAACGACAGGACAAGCGGTCGTTATATACGGCATACAATCTTTTACAACTTCATTTGAATTTTTATTGTAGTTTTTTTCCCGCCGTCTTAAACGGCCGTGGAACAGAATGAAAATCTAGTTTGAAGATAGTAGTATAATTTTACTGTATTACAATTGAAGTCAATAACTCGTCTTTGTCATGCCTTGAGTCGCCCATGTAGAAAATGTGTAATGTCATTTAAACTTCTATGAAACCAAATCATAACGTTTTTAAAATTTGAGTGTCAATTTGTGACGTGGAAACCACTTGCTAAGTTCGTTTGTTGGCAGATAATTTTTTTTACTTATTGCGCCACACCACACACCAAAAATTATTACAATCATCTTCAAAACATTGGAACTCTAAGTGTCCATATAACGCCACGTAAATCAAAGCGATGGCAATTCGTCACTTCTAATCTGAATATGGTAAAATATTTCACGTCTATGTTACCAAAGAATTCCTTTAGTCATAGTAGGATCAGAAAGTAGTTTTCCCTTAAAACTTAATTTAGTTTAGGGCTGTTGAGATTGAATAATACAAAACGTAAATTTTGATTACGCACATTTGCTGTTTCTTCTTTGTTATTTGAATTTACTCCTATTTTTAGATTTGGAGAGTTGCTTGTGGGATCTGTACATCTATAGAAGGTCGCCTACCATACCAAATTTTCTCAAGAAGCCACCCAACACTACCCATACTCATGTAGTATAGTATAGCATTGTTTTGGCATTCGTAGAAAATTATTAGCTTCCATCATCTCTAAATTGGCCGATCATTGGACCGATAAAACGATCTACCTTGCTGAGTATTTTTTAGTTCGGCTGAATTTGTTGAACTA
Organism: Nephrotoma flavescens; assembly: GCA_932526605.1. Classification (NCBI taxonomy): domain Eukaryota; kingdom Metazoa; phylum Arthropoda; class Insecta; order Diptera; family Tipulidae; genus Nephrotoma; species Nephrotoma flavescens. The sequence goes on along the minus strand of OW052222.1, from coordinate 252,569,323 downwards.
TTGAACCATGTGTCTGATAACCAATTCGAGAACTCCACGAAATCTCCTGGTAGTGGCCTTCATTATGACATGTTGACCCCACTCTATTTTTAAGATTTTTGGTAGTTTACAAATTAACACTTTTATACCCTTACAGTTCTGAATGTAACCTACCTATCAATGATTTGCTGAATAGTCAAATCCGCCTCTAATAAAGGTAAAATGATCCAAAATGAGAGGTTTGGTGGAAAAAATTCTATTTAGTATGATCTTTTGTATATAGGTTTCTTTCACTATAAATAATAAAAACAAAGTTAACCCATTACCCTTCTTTCTTTCCTCATGCCCCGAGGGTCAAAACCCCGATATTTGGCAAAAAGGCTCCAAGGGAGTTTTCAAGGAAAAACAGTGGCATTTAAGGAGAAAAATTAGTATAAACAACAAACTGGATTCATTGACCAAAGTATAGGTGCCTACATGTACCACTTCCTACGTTGATGTCAAGTTATTACCTATTTCCAACAAATTAGCTGACATCTGGTGAACAAAACGCGAATCGCTGTGAAGTAAGTGGGATAAAAACTGTCAAAATGTAGAAACTAACGCTATCTACAATTTCAGTTCTACCAAAAAATTTCATTTCGCAGACGTCAGAAGTCCTATTTATAGTGAAGTCCTATTTATATTCTTTTAGGGAACAAAAATTATGCGACGATGATATTTTATTTTTTTTTATTTTATTTATTAACGAATTTAATGGTTGAAGTTGTTACTAACTTATTTCACTGGTATGCTACGGTGATTTCATCAAAATTACCCGTCCTGTTTTTTATTTATTCCTATTTTACTGCTTAGAAACGAATTTTTTTCTCTTCAAATTCTCAAACTCCCTTTCTGGTTATTCAAACGCTATCAAATTTGTTTTTTGCCAAATATCAAATTTCTAACATTAAAAGTCATGTGCTACTCTTTTTTGTTTAAACGCGGAATCTAGAGCAGAGAAGGACTTTCAGGGAATAAAATTAAATTAAATTTTCATAAGCTACAACTGGTTGGTTGGTTTCAACTTTTTTTAAAGATTGTTCTTCCCAAACGAAAAACTCGTTTCTGCATCCTTTCAAACATAACCACCCCTTCTAGAAATTGAGGAGGGGTTACTCGATTTTTTTATATTATTTATAGCAAAATCTTATATTTAATAGAAATATTTAAACCAATCTTCAGGGAGGATGTCCATCGATAAACGAAAATTCTTTGTATTCCATAATTTCTCTTTTCCTTTATTTTGCGATGAACCACGTCTCCCTTGTCCATCGGTTTACCTTTATTTAAATTAAATTTCTGAATTCAGGCTGTTTAATGCCGATGTTACTAACCAGTCAATTTCATCATCTAGTACGGCTATATCGATTTTGGGTTCTATCAGGTTCCGGGGTAGATTACGCTAGTCCAAGCTGTTCGACGCTATTGCTTTAATATTTTTTCTGATAACGGATCCAATTTCGTTGGGGCTCGTTACTGGTTAAACAATCATGGAGAATTTGAAATGTCAAATGATTTCATTAAGACCATCATAAATTGGTGCTCCTTTGAAAAATGGCCCGACAGCAAAAATGAAAAATGGCCCAACATTATTAGGCGAATTTCCATTACGAAGAATTTCCCAGCACGAAATGCTGTATCACCCAATGTATTAATTCTGTGTCCAAACAACTACAAACACCTTTAGAAAATTTTGTGACACCACGAATCCTTTAATATTACAAAATATTTTTATGTAATTTTAAATAGTTTTTAATAGTCAACCCCAACCCCAGCAGAACATATAATAATTTAAGGCACGATATAGAATATTTCGATTAAAATATACGGGTGTGTAACGTAATCCCTTTTTTCAAAATCATGGTTTGTCAAAATCCTGGTTTTCCAAATTCAGGTTTTAAAATCCTGATTTTTAAAATGTTGGTTTTCAAAATCCCAGTTTTGTATAAAAATAATCCCGAAGGAAATCTCGGTTTGAATTTTTAAAATTTGTCATGTGGGAAAATGGGACTCTTAACTGATTTTTTGACAAAATTCAAAAATGAGTTTGCGATAAAGTTCTAGAAAATGGCTAAGTTTGGCCATTTCCTAACAAATTTTGTTGAAATTCGATCCGAGCGATGGAAATGGGATTCTAAAATATTTTTTCGATAAAGCGGTCAATAGAGATGGAACTAGGCCATTTCTAAACCGATTTTATTGAAATTCTACACGTGCGATGGAAATGAATTTTTAAAATGATGCAAGTACAAAATCTTGCAATTACAAAATATTGCAAAAAAAATGCCCGTGAGAGTTATCGAAGCCGTCAGCCGCAACAGTTTTTGCATTTCAAAATGTTGCAGCCTTGGTTTTTTCTAGTAAATTTTTGGGCAAGATATCTTATTTTATGCTAATAAAATATTATTAGTCCGGCCGGGCCGAATTAATAAAAAATATTTTTTTTAAATCAAGACTTTAGAACTAGAAGAAAACCGGGATTTGGAAAACCGGGATTTGGAAAACCGGGATTATGAAAACCGGGATTATGAAATCGGGATTTAGAATGCCGGGATTTTGTAATACACTCAAATATATAAATATTAGAGAAATAGACCGACTATTTAAATTATAACCTAAGCAGGTAAAGTTTGGAAGGGGTTATAGCTAATGAATTATTTACCTTCACTGACAATGGTTGGGTAGGTGTGGCTTAATTGGGAGTAATATGTTAATTTTTATTTTTTGTTTAACAGGACCATATTAGGGGCCAGGAATGGTCATGGCGTCAGAGCCTTAGATAAGGACGTTACTACTCATTATGGCTCTGCCTAATAGCCATAATGAAACATACTGAAACGATAAAATGAAAAAAGACCCCAAAAAATTAAATTTTGCTCAATTTTTAGTGTTACGTCATGAAAAAGTACTTGAATGGTAACTTTGCGTCATTTTCTATTTTCCGTTTTTGGAGCCATATAACTTGCACATGCTCCACCACCCTACCCTAAAAGCTCTCGACAATCTTTATATAGATTTACATGTGTTAATTCTAGTAATCCTGCTCATTAATTTATTCGGAGATCCACTGAGATTGGCACCTGTACCGAACTGATATGAAACGAAAACATATTTATTATCACGGTGGCAAGTGCTTTGATTCTTCAAAAAACCATATCTTTATACTGTGCATATAGATTTTTATTCAATATATCTATCGTACCGAATTATAATAAAACATCAAACATAAAATGTGCCAATCTGTCGAAAGACACATATCATTAAACTCTTTTCAAGTTAACCGCTTGTGTGTGCGCGCATTGAGATCTCAATTTGTTTATTCTTGTGATTTCAACAACTTCAACGAAAAATAAAAATTTACCCTCTAAAATTTCACCGCTTGATTCAAACGCGCAGCAGCGCGTACAAAACCAAATGGAATTCGTTTACAAAAAAAAAAAAAAAAATCTTAAGACATATCCTACTGTTTCTTGTCACACCCAAACACTGAATATATTAAACTTTTATGTAATATCGTAATAAAATTTAAAAAAAAATTGTTTAGTTTTACTTTTTTATGAAACATAAACTATTATTAAATCTATAAATAAATATGTATAAAAATTACACCAACAACTAGCATGCATAACATAGAAATTGATTAAAATCACAACATAAAGTTGATTGATGAAATTGAATTGACATAAATTCAAGTTTTTATGCTTTTGGTATTTTTTTTTTAAGAAGTTCCCAAAATAAATTTATTTCCTTACAGTTTATTCTTGTTGGCATATACATTGAAATGGTTTTTGAGCAAATATATATCATCGTAAAAGGGTCTCCCTATTCCTCAATTTATGTATACGAGCACACACTAAAAATGAAAATATTTGGGTTACACCTACCTTTAAGGAGATAAATGGAATAAATGTATATATAATATTGGTATAGTTTCAAGTGGTTTCGGTTATAAATTACCTATTTACAATTTTTAGAATATATTGAAAATCCTGGTAAGATGACATGTTAACACAAAATAAAAATCATTATTGGTTTATAGTGTGCGTGCGTGTGTGACGGGGCAAAAATGATCATTTGTCATTTGGAAAAAATCATTTTTCATCTATCGAGTATGGAATTGCATTTCAATCATTTGTCAATTTTGTATAAGTTTTGTGTGTGTATGTGGAATGGAATTTAAATTACAAAATTATACATCAGAATTCCACAAAATATATATTTTGACAGATGTGAAAAAATGTCTCCCCGAGCGAGTTCTGGAGTAGTTTATTTAAAACCTACAAAAATTTCCTGTTTACATATCAAAAATATTCCAACAAACATCTGAGATCTCGTATATAAACGAAACCCGCAATACATTGACTTTATATATTATGTTATATGTTGATGAACATTCGGAAAGACAAACATAAAAACCTTTATCAAACCGCGCATCTCATCGATATATACATGAGACAATCAACCAAATGGTGCCCCAATTTATTTTTTTTTTGTGTTGTTACTGTTTTATGTGTTCTCCAATTAATTATACACATTTCTATATCAAACCAAACGCTCGTACACATAACAACAACGGTCTCTGGGTAGGCGGGTTGATACAAAAATTTCTCTGTAATACCATATTCCCTTTGTGTCATTTGCGTTGTGTAGAATTATTGAAATTTATGTTGTTTCTTCAAATAATATTTCTTTTGATACACATTGAAGATATTTATATTTATAATAAATACGAGTAACGTATAAGAAAATCGAAAGAAAATATACGATAAACAACAGTGCTCAAGCAGAATGAATGAATTGTCGTAATAGGTCGTTGAACGAATTGAAATTTATGTATGTGTATCGATCAGTTTTAGGTATCTTGAGTATTTATATATATACATTTGAAAAGAGGTACGAACCTTTTAATGGGGAAAAACTAATGGAAAATTATTGGTAGAGAAAATCGGTCAGTAAATGAAGATTGGTTTCATTTAATATACAAATGATATTGAAACAGGTTAATAGTGGATTTATTTCCATCACCATGGGATTTGTAGTCGGCCAGTAAATAAATTGCTTTTACTTTAATATCGAGGTTTTCCAAAATTGTCCTTTTAAGTAACATTTTAGTCATTGGTAGCCGATATCATCGTTTAGCCTGTGCTAGTTTACCTCTATTAGTACCGAAATTGTTTTTCGATGACATTAATGGTGATAAAAAATAGATTTTATTGAAATTTTTTTAACCAAAGTGAAACATGTGTACAATACAAATCGCAATCGTGTTGGAGGAAAAGATTAACAGAAATAAGAAGTTTGATTTTTTCGGCTTTTCGGACAAATACTATTTTTAATGGCATTTATACAATGTTTATGACTTTTCCAGTTATAGAAAACAAAGAGGCGATTTACTCACAATAGATCTACCACAAAAAGTAGAAAAATGCACTCCCCCACTTTAGCCTCAGGGTACTTGTGTACACCCTTACAAAAATGAGAACTTCCTTAGGTCCCGTCTTGGCAGCTTGGTTTCGAACTGATAAAAAGTTGCGGTTGATATATATGTTGGCTTAGTACACATACATAGTACATTTCTAGAAGTTTCTGGCTTGGTGATATAATTCGCCAAATCGATAAGTTCTTATTTTGTATTATCGGTACAAAGCAAGATTTGATTTTTTGCAGTTTGGTCGTTGCAGTCTGATGAGTAGACCAATTTTTTATGAGTACGAAACCAAGCTGCCAAAAAGGGACCCAAGGAAGTTCTCATTTTTTAACGGTTTGTGATTGTGGATCCTTGTGTACATACAAGTACCCTGGGGTTAAAATGGGGCGAGTGCATTTTTCCGCTGTTTGTAAATATAGTAAAATGCATTATGAATTAACAAGCTTTCAATTAAAAATTTTAATTCATTTAATTTTTTGTGTTGCAGCCGTTTTGTAATTTGTTATACGCGTCCGAACCTAGAAATATCCATGTAAATAGCCTAACTAATTAACTTTAAAATTAGGAACTAGTGAGATTCACTAAAAATTAACAAGCTTTCAATGTAAAATCGTAACTCATTAAATAAATTGATGTGTTGGAGGAACCGTTGTGTAGTTTGATATACGGGGTCGATCCTATAAATTATCAAGCGGTTTCTTTATACAGGGTATCCCCGATTGGGATGCTAATCCGTTAAGGGGTGATTCCTTGGTTCCTTTCATGAAAAAATCGTATGGTAGGAGGTGGTCAATTTTTGGTATCCTTTGAGATACAGGGTGTTTAAAAAATTTGGTTCGGGAAAAAAGTACAAGCGAATATTAAACTGTAACTTACAAAATATTTATCGGACGGCAACCAACGAAGTCTCATTTGACGGGCAATTAAATAGGCTATATTTAAGATCTTATTGGCTATCTGCATCTATATCCATTTAAGAGCTATGACGTTTTAAAGTAAAGTGTTTTCATTCTTCATCTCATAAGTAAAAAACTATAGCACGTGGGTAAAAATAACGGATTGGGGGATTGAAGAGGAGATCATTGCGGATTAAAATTAGGTAAAAAAAATAAAAAAATTATTAGGGGATTTCTTTGAGAAAAACTCAATTTTATAAAAAAAATCATTTTTTTTAACTTTAAAACGTCATAGCTCTTAAATGGATATAGATGCAAGATAGCCAATCAGGTCTTAAATATAGCCTATTTAATTGCCCGTCAAATGAGACTTTGTTGGTTGCAGTCCGATAAATATTTTGTAAGTTACAGTTTAATATTCGCTTGTACTTTTTTCCCGAAGCAAATTTTTTAAACACACTGCATCTCAAAGGATATCAAAAATTGACCCCCCCCCCCCCTTACCATACGATTTTTTTCATGAAATGAACCAAGGAATCACCCCTTAACGAATTAGCATCCCAATCAGGGCCACCCTGTATACATTCTAACACAAACAATTGAATGAGTTAAGATTTCCAATTCAAAGCTTTTTAACTGTTAGTGCATTTCATTTGCCGTAAATCTTACCATGATATTTTGAAAGCCTATTAGTTAGGCTATTTCTTTTATATAGTGAAACCAGGAGGACATATCTACATATAATCGGGCTCGTAAACATATTGAGCAACACAAAAAATTGATTGAGTTTATTTTTAAACATAAAGCGATTTTTAATTTTTTCACTTCTCTTCAATTTTTTGTTGAATTACACTTAAAATATTTAATGAACACTCGCGTAATCTTTAAAATTACAGATTTGGTTGAGTGTCTCACGCCGGTATCAAAAACTCAAATTGCTCAATATTTACTTTTTATTTTACAATAACCGGCGTGATGAAGTTGCCGTCATTTGATTATATTCAACATTATAAAGTAAGTCTCTAGTTCAGCGTTTCTCAAAGTGAGCTCCGCGGTGCCCTGGGGCATACCGCAACAGACTCGATGCAGAAGGTAACATGAGGATTCAACTTACAACTATAAAGCTAGACATACAAGAATTATGTAAAAATAGGAAACAAGTCCACTCGTTCCACTAACAAGTTTTGTTGAAGTACAAATAATTTAATTGATTTCTTTTTATTTATGAATTTTTAAATACAATGGAAAAAAATATATTACTCTTCGGTGTTAGGCATCATCGATTGTCACAAATACACAATTAGTCATTACTGAATCGCTGTAGTTATGTGTAAATTATTATGCCTTTGGAGGGCTTCGCAGCTCAAAAAATTTGAGATCCGCTGTAGTTACTTAGAGATTTTAAATTTCTTTCAAATTTTTAATTTAAAAATGCTTGTTAAATTTAGAATTTGTTTTATGGAACTCTGTGATATAACAAAGTATTCGACTTTTATTGGTTTGATAATAAATTTAAAATTAAATTAGAAGTAAAGAACGGTACTTAAGTGGTACCGAATATTTTAATCCCATTTCGCTAAAAGGTTGGGCGACATCCTAACTCATAAAGAATGTAATGTTTAATAGTGGAAATAGCAATCCAATGTGATTTGATCCATTGTATGATCACATTACTTTGACAGAAATTTTCTATTTTCATTTCCTCTTCTTTCATAGCCAATTTAATACCTTCAAATATTCCAATCAATTTTGCGTTCATTATACAGATGCGATCATCCAATTTAAAGCATTTTTCCATATTCTTGTTATTGGCTTGTGCAAGATCCAAGTTAAACATCCTTCGGAATGCAACGAATTTAAGTGAATTAATAAATAAGAAGTTTAGCTTATAAAGAAATGTAAGAATTTATTAGAATAAGTGGAATAATAATTTAATACAAAAATAAGTAATAGACGGCAAATAAGTGTAGGGACTATCAGGCTTTCTCAGTAGAAAATTTAAATTATGTAAGCTCATTTTATGTAGAATGTAGATGTCAAGCCAAATAAAAAAAAAAGACCAAAAATGTCTACTTTTACAGTAACTCTAAAACAAATAGAATTGTTTATTATTTTTGCATTGTTATTTTAGAAACAGTTCTTAGATTGAAAGTCAAAATCAAATTTCTCAGAAAATTCAAAACACCAAAAAAATTTACGAGACACAAGATTTGAGTAATAATTTTCAGACACAGAGAATTACCGGCACTAGAGAACTCAGAGAGCTAAAATATGTGCAGTGGTCTAACAGCGGGAATTTGAGGGTTAATGACTGAAGAGGTAATATTCCGCTCAGGTAAAGACAATGAATGGGTATTCGTAAGATTTTGAGACTCAAGAGATCCAATAATTACTTAGAATTTACTTAACGCCACTCTTCTCAGTCCCAAGTTTCAGGATTAGTAATAATAATTGCCGAGTATACGGTAAGATTGTTAACGTGAAGCAATAAGAAGGTTTAATTGCCAAATGAAAAATTCGAATCTACAACAGCCACACATCTAATTAAATTATTGCAGTAATGCTTTTTTTGTTTTAATGCTTTTTTTAGAACTTTCTCAATATAATAGCGCACTCGACAGTTAAAACTACACAACTTGCCAAACAAAAAATGGTGAACCGTTAAATACTAATTTTAAAATGAGATTGGTAGTTTTAGGGTCGTATATGTTTTTGTCAATAATAAACGAAACTATTTTCACATTTTCACGGCGCTCAAGCGCTACGAGCATCGATTTAGAACATACATACATGTCAAAGCCAGTATATGCACTACTGTCGATTTATATAGCGCACGGTCATTCTGTCAGGCCCTTACCAAATTACACAATAAACTAGTATTCATTCGCTTTTTCCATTGAATCGCTATTAAATAACAAAATTTAAATAAACGACAAGCAAATACACTGTCAGCCAGTGAGAAACAAAATGGTTTGCTAATAATTCTCCCCGAACAATTCTTCCCACAAATATTTTCTCGGTTCAACTCTAATCATAAAATTAGGGATTTTTAAAATTTGTGTGTGATATAGTTTCCTGTACACACCATTCTCTCCGCTACCAACTAAAAAATATTCTTCGAGAGCCGATTTTTGCGGAGAATATTTTGTGCGAGGAGTTGTTTTGAGAAGAATTGATTCGGGAAAAATTTTGTGGGAAGGATTTTTCGGAGGAAATTATCGGTAAATCACGTAAGTAATTTTTTAGTTGGATTCTCACCATTTCCCCAGACAATTTAAGATACTGAGGTTTGATCTAGCTTATAGTAAAACATAAATTTATAAGTAGTTTTTGAAGGATTCTAGCCGAAAATATGATAATGCATATAGTATCTTTGCTATCCCAACAAAAATTGTATAGTAGAAAATTTACACCTACCTAGTTTCCCAATCGCCTCCAAATAATGAGACTACCTCAAAAATCTGCCACGAACTATATAATGTTACCAAATTGGTCCTAATCCTATGATCTATAAATTACAATAAATTCCGGAATTCTCAAAATTAAATTAATTAAATGTTTTTTAACTTTCGTTTTACTATCGCCATCAGATCCACTAGCCATCAGATAGGTTACGGTCCGAGGTAAGCACAGGCGGAGTTTGGAGCGAGTCTGAAGGGGATAGGGATGTAATGTTGGGTAACGTACCAGAAAATTCGAAATTTTCGAAATTAAAATATTAAAATGTTCTGTGGTAATCTCATCTAGAAGATTAGAACTAATCTGGTAAAATTATCCTGTAGACTATAGTTGTAGTCTGATTATTTGGAGGTGATAGTAGAACTAGATAAATCGAGTAATATATCTTTGGGCTATAAAATACTTTTCTGGCTTGGATAGCAAAGACAATATCTACATTGCCATTTTTCGGTTGGAAACTTTCGGCTAACTAATAGGGTGTCTTTAGCACCATAAAATCCCAATTCTGCCAAATTGAGGAGTTTTTTTTTGGGTTGAACTAATGTAACCTGGTATAATCGCATATATAGGTTTTGCACTTCAAATTCACAATTTTGCAAATGATATTCAATTTTTTTTAGTACATTCACAACTTTTTACAAGTCAACCATAATTTTTTATACTTCATTGTCATTTTTTTCTAAATCACCTTCAATTTTTTGCAAAGCAAATTCGTGTTTTCTCAAAGTAACTTTAAGGAAATTTTTACAATTCAAAATCAACATTTTTCAAAACAAATTCAGGGCTCCCAATTCTTAACTGACTATGATAGGGTTTGGGTATATTCGATGGAAATAAGATTTTAATGATTTTTAGAACAAGTTCTGGAATATGGCCACCTGGGACGGAACTCGGTAATTTCTTAAACAATTATGAGGGGATTGGATATGTTGGATGGAAATGGAATTCTAAAATGTTATTGGAAAAAGTTTTGGTAAAGGCCATCTCGAGTTCGGCCATTCTTTATCCGATTATAATGTTGTGAGAAAATGTCTGGAATATGGCCACCTGAGGCGGAATTCGATAGTTTCTTAACCGATTATGCTGAAATTGTAAATGTTGGATGGAAATGGTATACTCAAATAATTTGCCAAAGAAGTTCTGAAATATGGCCACCTGGGACGGAACTCGGTTATTTCTTATTCAATTATGAATCAAGAGGGTGAAAACCCGTATCCTCGGTTTCTGATTATTGCTGTAGTGGAGAGTATAATTATTGGCTGTTTTATGGAATTATCTCCCAAGCCATTTATGCTCTTGTATTGCAAGTACCTCAGAAGAGTAAAATTCTGCTTTGTTCGAAAGATTCTGGATATCGCAAGGTCTTAGAGGGCATCATATTCCATGTTCCCGTGAACAGTTTTCGAGGTCGTTGTTGATAAAAATGCTATAAATTTATCAAAGCCCTTTGGTTTGATTTTTTGTGAGAGTAGGTAGTTGGCCCGTCGCTATTCACTAATTATATGAGAGGGTCATATACTGCTGATAGATGTTAAGGCATCCAGCCTTACCAGGAACACATTAACAGCACGAGCCGCTTGTTTCAAGAAAGCGTCTGCTTATTACCGAGTTTCGTCCTACTTTAAAGTACCCAGTTCCGTCCCAGGTGGCCATATTACAGAACTTCTTCCAAAAATTATTTAAAAATCTCATTTCCATCCACCATATCCAATTTCAGCATAATCGCTTAAGAAATTATCGAATTCAGTCCTAGGTTTCCATATTCCAGAACTCTTCCATCTCATTTTCATCCAACATAGAAAATCTTATCTATATTAGTTTAGAAATGACCGAGTTCTATTCTAAGTGAGTCCCATTTCCATCCAACATACAAAATCCGATCATAATCTTTTAAAAAATTACCGAGTTCCATCTTAGGTGGCCATATTCCTGAACTTCTTCGAAAAATCCCATCAATATCGGTTAAGAAATTACCGAGTTCCGCCCCAGGCGGCCATATTACAGAATTCTTCCAAAAATCATTTAAGAATTCCTTTTCCATCAAACATATCCAATCCCCTCATAATTGAATAAGAAATTACCAAGTTCCGGTAATATCATTGAATAAAAAAAAATTGAATACCATTTGCAAAATTGTGAATTTGAAGTGCAAAACCTATAATTAATTTTGCTGTTGGATGCCTATAGCATTTTCTCAGGAAGCTTTGGAAAATGGTACAAGTGGTTTGTAGCGCATAATGAAATTTAACTGCGTTTAGATTATAATGAAGCTTAAATCCATCAGAACCATTTTTATCGTTTGTCAGCAGAATTGAAAGTTTATGAGGAAGTTTATTGAAAGTTTAATTCTGCTGACAAACGATAAAAATATTTTTGGAGCTTCGGTTTTTTTTTACAAAATATGTCGATTTAATGATTTATTATATAATTATATAAGTTCCTTTGTTGTTGTCTTCGCTTTATTTACCATATTTGTCAGCTTTTCACGATGTGTATGTGTAGGGCGATGTGACTCACACGTTTTTAAATAGTTTGCTTTTTTATAATTTAAATGGACAAAAAGCAAAAGGGCATAAAGTCTTTCTTCATATCTCTATATCTTATTAAATATTATATCGTCCTAACGTGTTTATGTATATAAAGCTGCATAGATAATAAATTTGTCACATATTAAATCTCATTCAGCTTTTACGAGTATATTCGATACGTGATTTCTTTGCCATGCACTTAATATTCAAATTTATACATTTTTTGAATTTCTTTTTAAAAATTGTATGTGCTCGCTATATTCCTATAATAAACTATCCACACTATACACAAAAATGTCATATTTTAAAAATAGAAAATTTATATGCATTTTTATGTTTAAAATAGACAAAAAAATATACATAAAACTAGCCAAACAGCATAAAATGTATATAATTTAACGTCTGTAATGTAGATTTCATATTTTTGTACAACTAAAAATATAATATTTTCATTTGACAACCGCAAGTGCATACGGGTAATACAAAAGATTTTCAATTATTTTCATACAGTAAACTCATTTTGTGTGTACATCTTTGGTTGCATTATAACCACATTTATATTACAACCGCATCGACATTGGGTTACTGCTTTACCTACCATACAGTTCGTATCTCTGGCTTTTCACATACGAGTACGAGTAATTGTAGAAAAATAAAAAATTAATTATGCAAGTAAATTATATAGAAAAATATGTATTTATTCAAACGTGTGTGTGTATCAACTTTGTACATACATATCTAGGTATACGAGTACACGTTTAAGTGAACTTACAAAACTTATTGAACCGTTTCCGATACACACATCTAACTATAAATTGGTTATTGACGGTTGCCTCTAGTCTAAACTAATTAGGAAAAAATACATCATAATAATCATAAAAAATCGAGGCTTGGCATACGAGTATTGTATAGCATACACATTTGAGGTGAAAACTGTCAGTCGATGATGTCGAAGACAATCAAAATAATATCTCTCTTGCATTTAAATAAATAGGGCGAATACATTATTTAGATCGGTTTCTTTACATCACCATGTACTATAATGTGAGACCCAATAAAAGGTCAAAAATTATCAATAATAATAACCCTTTTAAATAATCACCAAGAGACGCTGAATTTCTATTTTTATATAACGATAATAATTGATTTTTTTTTGTACCAGCATTACACTGTGTAAGCACACTATCGAGCATCATTAATTTGATGATTAGTTATGGTCCCCAATTATCGCGTACTTATGTTGAATTAATGTTCCTAATTATAATCTCATTCAACAATGATTCAGCTCCTGGTTTGTATATGATAAAATACGAGTTCATGCATAAACGTTCACAAATTTATGTCAAATATTTTAGTTTCCATGATAAATAAGAAAAAAATGATAACAACCGATAACGATGATCATTAATTTCATTCACACATGTATAGACACACACATGCACAACGTATATATAAAAATTACGATATGATAAATTTTTTTCTATTTTGGTATTGATATTCAAATTTATCTCTTGATTGTTGTTTGTTTTTTTTTGTTGGATAAAATTCACAATACAACGTATAAGATATATAATAATGTGGTGCTTTATATAAATATCTTACAGTCACAACAACAATGTAGAGTTTCGATATCATATTCATATTTAAGTACAACATGAATTTGGAATTTTATACTGTAGCTGGGAGAATGGAAAATGATATAGCATTAGATATGGAAATATGGTTCCGTAAACAATTTGTATGATTGAGTGGTTTGAGTAACCAATAATTTGATTGAATTTTGGGACTTATTCAGCTTGTACGCCTGTTTTCATCCTTTTACAGATCCTGTACACAATTTGCTTTTATGTGAGCAACTCAAGCGGAATAGTTTACATTTTCCCGTATGTCAAAACTAATGCGCAACACTTTTCGTGGTTATACTACCTAAATATACTACCAACATCGCGCCGATAGCTGGCTTCTGTGCCATTTTTTTGGTCATTTATTTTCAAGGCTCCGAAAGAGGCTTTTTTGAGTGCGACCATTGTCGATATACATGCTTCTTTAATTTGAGGTAAAATGTTTTCCATTGAATAGTCGGTATTGAATATTTTAAACTGAGATCAGTGCTTTGGTCCGATCCACCTAACTCTAAATAACCGAGGGAATGCGGAAAAATTGAGAAGTTTTGTAAAACATTTTCTGCAAATGACTCAGAAAAATATGCTGCTCATCATACATTAATTTTGTAAAATTTTATTTTTATCACCCTCGATTTTTCACATTTCGTGTGTTTTTGGAGGGAATTTTGTGAAAAGGACTCAAAATTTCATCCCAAAAAATTATGATTTTTAACGCTGGCAATACCAATTGGTATAGAATTTGGAAAAAAAAAATACTGTCGATTTCATAGTTAAAGCAGAGATCTGAGTTTTGGTACGACCCATCTGGATATTCTCCGAAACTCTGAAAAATCAAAAACTTTCTTTGCAAAACGATCAGAAAAATATGCTGATCATACATTAGTTTTTTAAATTTTATTTTTATCATCCACGATTTTCCCCATTTCGATGAGTTTTTTGAGGGACCTTTGTAAAGTTGACTCAAAATTCCAGCAAAAAAAAATATTATTTTTAACGTTGGTAATACCAATTGATATTGAATTTGAAAAATAAATATTGTCGATTTCATATTTAAAACTGAGATCAAAACTTCGGTCCGACCCATCTAAGTTCGAATATCCGCGTGAAATGCGGAAAAATCCAAAAATTTTAGAAAACATTCTCTGCAAAACGACTCATAAAAATATGCTGGACGTCATACATTAATTTTGTAAAAATTTATTTTTATCAGCCACGATTTTCCACATTTCGATGAAATGTTTGAGGGACCTTTTCTCACCCTTGTGAGATCAATACTTCGGTCGGACCCCCCTAACTCTAAATATTCACTGAATTGCGGAAAAAGTAAAAATTTTAGAAAACATTCTTTGCAAAACGATCGGAAAAATATGGTGATCATCGATGAGGTTTTTGAGAGACTTTTGTGATGTTAACTCAAAATTCCAGCCCAAAAATTATTATGTTTTGTGATAACTATTGAGACAAAAAATTTTGTAAACGTTGAATTTCACATAAATTCAAAGATTCAATATGAATTTATAGACATATAATATAATTTTTTGTGAACGCATTCAGCGGTATACTGCTACGATTTCGCTGTCATCATAATGTTTTCGCATTTCTAAAAATTCCTATAATATTTTAAATTTCGTATTTTAACTGGCCATATGCTGCACATAAACTAGAAATACTGATGGCTAAATGTAGAAATTCTATGATGACAAAAATGATATTTCAAATGGTAAAATGAGATCAGTGTTGCCGTCAAATTATGATAAAAGAGAATGGCCCATATTCAGCCACTTTATCAACAAGCATAATACTAGATAGAAGTTTAGATTGTGGGCATGAGTTATCGGTCTCACATTGATTTTCGGATAGCTGTGGTTCCAGTCTTTACGAATAAATATGTTCAGAAGTGCAACGGAGGTCCTCATATCGTGAGAATCCCATATTACCAATACCCAAAATCTCAATTTACACCAAATATGGGCCATAGTAGCTATACTATAGGATCTCATTACAACTTCTTGAGACATTTTACTAAACTCGTATAGACTAGAACCATAACTATCTGAAAATCATAGTGAGACTGATGATCTACACCGAAAATCTCAACTTCCACCAAGTTTTATGGTTGTTCTTAAAGCGAGGTTCCATTATAACCTCGTGAAACCTTTTACTCGTGAAGAATAAAACCAGCACTATTCGAAAATCATTGTGGGACCGCAGACCAATACCGAAAATCCCATCTTCCACCCAGATACTAGGGTTGATTTTAAAGAGGTTGTATAAGAGCCATTTTCACTAAAAGTTCTCCATTACAAGGTGCTGAAACTTTTTTACTCGTTAAGACAGCACCAGACCTATCCGAATATCATAGTGAAACAGGTGGCCAATACCCAAAATCTGGACTTCCACCAAGTATTATGGTTGATCTTGAAGTGGCTGATTATGGGCCATTCCCGTTATGAGGATGCCATTACAACCACCTGAAAGTTTTTATTCATGAAATCCGAAAATCATAGTATAGCCGATGACCAATACCCAAAATCTCGCAACTTCTACCAAATATTATACTTGTTCTTAAAGCGGTTGAAACCAGGGCCGTATTTCTGAATACGATACGAACACGAGAATACAAGATTCCTATTTAATTTTTAATAAGAATCAGACGATTTTTTTTTCAAATCAAATACAAATCTAGTACACTCGTTCTCGTATCATATTCAGAAGTAGGGCCTAGAACTCTATTTGATATTCATAGTGAGATCGATACTGTTAAAGTTAGCCGAAAGTTTCCAGCCAAAAGATAATGCAGATAGTGCCTTGAATACAGCAAAAATCAGTCATGAACTCGAATTTAGGAGAATTTAGGATCGAATTACATCATTCGGGTGAAGGAGAAATTATTTCAGTTTATAGGAATTTAAAAATCGATAGAGGCGAGAGTATAAAGAGAGTTTAAAAATAGTCAAGACACTATCTGCATTATCTTTCGGCTGGAATCTTTCGGCTAACTTTAACAAGGTGTGAGATCGCCGACCAATAACCAAAATCTCATGTTGCACCAAGTTTAAATTGGGCCATTCATGCTATGAAGATCCCATTACAACTTCCTGAAACTGTTTACTGATAAAGACTTTACTGCAGGTTACTGATAAAGACTAGAATCAGAACTATACTAAAAAAAACGAGAGGACGATGACCGATACCCAAAATCTGAACATCGACCAAGTATTTTGTATTGATTTGTATTTGTTTTTAAAGCGGCTAAATAAGAGCCATTCGCACTAAGAAGATCCAATTACACCCTCCTTACAATTTTTACTTGTAAAGACTGGGCCAAAACTATTCGAAAATCTCATTTTTTTACCAAGAATTGTGGTTGTTCATGAAGCGGCTAAATATGGGCCATCCTCGCGCTGGGATCAATACAACCTAAATTACGACCGATATTTTTTGCGCTGACATGATTAAAATGTCGTGATACACGATTTTTGGGCTGACAGTTCATACATGATAGAAATAATATTATGATTTTTTTTCGTTGAAATTTGAGTCAACTTCACATACATTTTTCTGGGTTGGTGTAAAAGACAGATTCTTCTATATAAACAAATTTCAGAAAAATTACACCAGTAAACTAGTATTTCCTGCGGTGGCGCTAACACCTTTCAAACGATATGCCATATTTGGAGGGACGAAAACATTTTGGATTGGTATCTGCAGAATGTATTAATAAAAACTTACGTCGCATTGTTTGATTGATTGTGGATTAGATGGCAAATAGGGTTAAATGAGGACAACAAGAAAGTTAATGGATAAACAAAGCTTAAGATTAGAATAGTTTAATGTGAATGAGAAAAATGTATCTGCGCACAATCATTCTTGACATGATTATCAGGATTTCAATAACTTTTTCCCACAGACTGAAGTTTTTTTTTATTTAATATGTTCTGGGGCCGAAGCACTCTCAACACTTTCGCAGGTCGCTTTTCACGTCCTTATCTTACGCAGTCGCCTGCCAAATCGAGGACGTACGGCTATAAGTCCGATTTTATCACCATCTGCACAGACTGAAGTTAATTTCATTTTAAAAAATGACTGTGGTCAATCTCATTTTTAAAATTCACTTTTATATTATTTTCTCCTGAAACTAAAGTCCAACTAACATCTGCCAAAATAACAAATAATGCCCTAGGTCCAAACTCACCTGGATTTCGAAGGTCCCTGAGCCAAAGAAATTAAAACATAAATGAAAATGTGTCAGTCCTTCTCAATATCGGTTTCGATGATCTTTTGAAAACGGCTTTTGCTATTTGGATTTCTGTTACCAATATTCTTTTATTTTTAATTCGGAGGATTGGAACTGCTTTTGGAACCTGTAGCTCAAGCGTATTGGGTTAAACCACCCAACACCAAGATATGGCTATTTTATTATTCCCACATTTTCCAATTAATTTACATCAATACCTTTTCCTTTTCCATAATTGTTTAAAAATTTGTCTAAACACTATGTCTTTTTGTGTATTTTCGTCGCAGCTAAAATAAAGAAATCCTTTAGATTTTCTTCTCTGGACTGTTCGCTACAAAAAATTTGTCATAAGAAAATCATTCTGGCAACTAGAGCCACTTGAAGCTGAAAGGTGAATCACTATAAATTAATGGGATTTTGACAATAAAATCATTTTGCCCTTTAAAAGCGCCTGTCGTAACCATGACTTCAATAGTACAAGAATTCAATCCCTTCGCTTTCAATCGGAACCCAGTGCACGATTTGGGCTGGCTGATCCAAGCTCCTCAGTAACTTTCAAGGTTATCGTATGAGAAGGCATCCTCCTCGGGTTCAGAGAATTAAACAACTCTAGTGGTAGTCTGTAACGTTTCTTGAATCTGAAAATTAATTTCCTGCATTTTTGTGTTGATTGTAGCAAATAATAATTCTTTTTTTCAGCCAAGCCTGAAATGGAATTGAAATTTCGATAAAGGTATTCAATCAGCCTCTAAATTATCGGTCATAGCGTGCAAATATTTTCATTCAATATATTTTTCTTGGTCTCCTTATCTTCTTTTACTTTTTCGTTTCCAATTGTCATCAGACATTCGAAATTTCCTGGACCATCATATTCATTTTAGGCTTGTATTCTTAAATTATTTGCCAACTTCGTTTTTATCACAGATTTCCATAATGATGTATCGCATCCTTTTATCTTGTCCATCATAGTCACTCTGAAAGTTTGTCGAAGGTCACCTGCAAGAATAACAATAATACCTCATATAACGTCATTGTTTTCTCAAATGTTTTGTACAGTGTTGCAGTAATTTCGCTTCTTCGGACGGCTTGTTTTACTTCTTCACTTTGGTTTTTTTGTTCCAGGGCGTATACTAATTTTCAATCTCTTTCCTATATCGATACCTGCAGAGATCAATGTGCTTAATTACAGGCTTAGTGGTCTATCTATAGAGGAACCAATGATTGTCTCTAAATTTCAACAACCTGAGACGAGATTTGATATGGATAAGTAGCAACATTTCTAATTTCTACCGTTTATTCCTTTGTTTCTAAAATGCTTTGAAATTTGTTCAATTACTTTGAACTCTGAATTTATATGGCATGCTATTTGTATTTTTTGTGAAATAATGAAACGATACTGTTTCAATTGTGGGTGTTTCCCATATAAAATTCCGCCCTGTGGCATTATTCTGGCACCCCCTGGGAATAAGGAATTGGGAAAAATATGTTCATTGCATTTTTGCCTAAAATATATTTTCTGGCCTACTATTGGCATTAATCGAGTGTAAAGTTGATTGGAAAACTTTTGTTCCACCATTTTCATAGGGAAAAATAATTCCCTATATATTTTTGTTTCAAAAATATTTACACCGAATTAATCCCAACAGCAGGCCAAAAAAATATATTTTAAAGCCGCAGTTAAAGCCAGAATAGTGCCACTGGTGTCTGAGTCGTTAGTTTTCCCTCCGATCGTTTTCACTCTAAATTAGTTGCGGGATTTGGATTCGACCAGTGTGATTGATGCTTTTACCCTTGCTCCTTTTGGTGAAATTAGTATTTGTGAATTTAACGATAACTCAAAGAAAAACAATTCTGAGATAACAACAATTCCAAAAAAAATTAGTTCTGAGAAAAAGACAATTCAGTGAAAAACAATTCATAGGGAACCCAATTCACAGCAAAATAAAATTCGTTGAAAAGAATAATTCAGAATAAACAGTTTAGAGAAAACATCAATTTCGAGAAAAGTTAAATCAAAGAAATGGAAAATTCAGAGCAAACACAATTCAGAGAAAGCAAAATTCGTTGAAATTATTTGCGCGAAAAATTGTTTGTACGAATTTTTTTACAGCAAAATGCTCTGGAAAAAACATTTCTCAATTTAAAACAGACGTTTTCTCTGAATTGTCGCTTTCTCTAAATTGTCGTATTCTCTGAATTGCCTCTGTTCCTCACCTACAAATCCTTTGCGCTTTTCAATAGTAAAAAATGTTAATAAGCTTACCGACCAAATGGCACGATGGTTAAAGCTTTGGCGTTTGGATCGAGAAGTACCGGGTTCGGATCCTGATAGGGGCAGGATGCAAAAGTAAAATTTCATCAACAGATTACGATCTGTGGTGAAATGTAACACATCTATGACTCTGTCGGTGTGCAAAACCCATGTACCGACCTATATTCCATGCCAGTATAGGCTGGTATGGAGCTTGCAATGTGCAGATGGTCTTAAATTGGTCATATAGTCGTACGTCCTCAAGTAGCCGTAAAGTACGGATGTAAAAACATAACCGCGGAATAGCAGGGTGAGCCTTGAGCTCAGATACAGATCGCATAACTATAAAAAAAATAAAATAATAATAAAAACAATAAATAAATAAAAAGTTAAAAAAAAAGCTTGCTACGTTGCCGGAAGGTGAAATACTGAATCAGTATAGCGTAATTGCGAATTGGGATAGAGTCCTTTGGTTTACATACACCAAGGACCTACTGCCCGTTCGATGCATCACGATTCAGATTAAAAATTGGCCTGGGGTGAATTTGAAAAGGCTACGGGATCTAAGATCTAATATCCCGATATTTAATTAAAAAAATATATATATTTCATTATTTTACCGACCACGATGAATAATTCTTGGAATTTTTTTTCTAAATAAAGAGGCATTATTAAGCGGAAATTCAAGAGCCCCGACATCGGACTCAAAGTTATATTTGTGTTGTTACACAAATTGATTTCATTATATCTTGAACTTGGTAATTTTGAGCCTGATACTAATTTGCCGCCACAATTTAATTCAGCTGGGTTGGCAATAAAAATGATGAGAGATGAAGCCCTTAAAAGATGTTAAGTCGCGTTGCAGTTATTTTTCAACTTGTGACTTTTTCTCGTATTATGGTTCATCCATCACCGAGTACTATAAGAAATCTGTTTGGGTAAATTGAACTTTGCGTGAAACGTTATTTACTCGGTACAGATTGCCGCGAATATCTTGAATTTAGAGCAAACAATTTTACTACGGATTGTGAAAATTCGTAAACCACTACGCCATTGTACTCCGTTAACGATAAAAATATTCTTCTGCGTACTAGAAATACTACGTTTATATATTGATTTTAAACAAGTCCATAATAGGTTTTTTATAAAAAAGCATAAAACTAAAATAAAGCATATAAATTTATGACACATTCTAAGCACCCGCGCGGCGTAACCTCATTCGTTCCTACCGTATATTCACGTACCATACATTTTCTGCTATTGTTGTTGTTGTTGTTGTTATTCTTTATTTCACAATAGAACTCACGTATTTTACAGCAGAAGTTAAAGACATTCAATTACAAAGCAACAAAATGAAAACGAAGAAATAAAAGTAAAAATAAAACAAACAAAATGCTAAGATTGTATAAAAAACTTTGTAAAGTATTTGATTTATTAAGAAATTAAAATTTTAAGTCGATAATCTATAATCAAAACACGTGACCGCGATTAAAATCCATATCAACTATATATATATTTGTATACGAAACATGTGGTTTTGTCATTTTGTTGATAACGTTTACGAAACAAGAACCCTGCGCAAAGAAGTTCTTCGACCCAAACGGGAAAAACGATTTTATAATCACTTTCAAAATTTTGATTGCCACTGCACACAATATACAATATAATTCTTATCGTGATCTTTGATTCAAGTCATGTATTATAATATATATAGACAATATTGAATTGTCTTCACATAAGCGAGAGCGGTTCAATGACTGTATACAATACAAGAATGTGTATACGGAGCGCCGCCGATACAGAATGGGAAATTATGTGTTTTCTATTCGCGCGCTGCTTAATGATAGTTGATGATTAATTAAATAGAGAAAAAGCAATAACCACCACACTCTATAAAATAGATTATCGCGCACAGCAAGATATTCATCTCGTTTAGACGAGAACATTGGAAAATGCATTTTTTATAGTTTCTATAAAACTTTACGAGGTTTATGTATGCGATAAGACAGGAGCATTACACTAATCTTGATTTTACAGTGGTTTTATGCACAACTCCCATTATACGCTACGATAAATCATTTTTTGTGACTTTTATTTAAATTGAGTATTGCGGTTCTCTTGGTTAAATATTATGTACGGGTACGTAGACCGTATACGGAAAATTTCGTCACATCTGCAGTACTTTATTCTGATTACTATATTACGAATATTATTATCGGTACAGTTTTTATTTTCCGTCAAATTTCTGTGTAAATATTTTATGTAAATACATATGTACGTACATACCTATGTTTAAAGAACTGTATCCCAGTTTACTGGGAAAACGGTATGCGGTGCACGGAAAAGGAAAATGTAAAGAGTTTTCATCACGAGCCAAACATTATGTTTGGTTTAAATTTTATTTGTTGTTGTTGGCTGCCTCGATGGTATATAAACACGATTTTTTTTTTCGTTTACACATTAACACGGATGGAAATTGAACATTTTGAAGGAAAACAAAATTCTTTTATTTTCGTTTTTGTGTTTCCGTGTCGATTTTATATTTTAACATTATATTTTTATTCTGCAGAAATGTTATATTTGTCCGTGCTTTTCTTGGATTTGCTTATCTATGGAAGGGATTAGGAGATGCTGCTCTCTGCTGTAGTTGTATAATAAAATTAGCTAAACGTGTTACAAAATACAAATCTCAAATTATTATTAAATAGTTTTGAATTTGATATTGCACGTTGCTGAATGTTATTGGAATTATAAAATATGCCTTTATCCTCTTGATTTATGTTGTACTCTTGGCCATTTACTTAAAAATCATTTTACACGATTTCCTTATAATTAGTATCAAGGCTATTCAAACAATATTACATATTTCATTTGTTTTCAAGAACCATCCTTTCAGTGCTTTATTCTTTTTCGAACTGGTAGTTTATCATATTTAAACTTTCGTCCTCGACGGCTCCACATAGGCGAAAGTGCTTTAATAAATCAGATCTATAGCCGTTTTACCGTCCTCATCCAGTTCCAATGCTTCATCCAGAATTTGTATTGGAGAGCCATTTTCATAGTCATAATCGGTTAATCTACCATAATCAGTGACAAATGACTTAGTTCCACTTAAATAGGATGTTTCTAGAATCACATCCGGAACTCATGATATGAACCGAGGTTCATTCCATAATCGTTAAAAATTAATTAATTGCCATTTTCTAGAAGCTTTTCTCTCAGGAACGTCTTTTTGATCGTACGAACAAAAGTTCATTCCAATTTGTTGAGAAATGGTTAACTTCCATTAAAATTGGCCACTTTCCAGAACCATAATGGGATTTTATATTGGAATCAAATTATCATATTGCTACATAAATTTAGCAAATGACTTATTTTTCAAATTCTTAATTTTTTCCAGAATCAAACTGTGATCTCATATTTGAAACCGATTTTCATCAAGTTTCATTTCAATATGTTAAGAAGTGGTTTAGTTCTTTAAATATTGGCCATTTTCCATTATCACGTCCTAAACTTATGTTAGAATCCAATCGTTAACATACAAACTCGATCTGTTTGGAAATTGAGGTGCATTCAAATTGCGCTTCGATTTTCTTTTACATAGTAAAATAAACCATACTAATTTTGAAAAATTTTGCCCTCGAGATTTTTGGAGAATTACCATTTGCTAATTCACCGAAGCCAAAAAAATATTTTAAAAAATCTTTGTGTTTACGTTCGTCTTTGGTGCCGTGCCGACTAAATGTCTGAAAGTTCTCTACAACCCAAACAGATCGGGATCGAATTTAAGCTTTAATACATTTTTGATAAATTAGGAGCTATGGTTTTTGGCCGAAATCGGTCCACCGGAAGTGGCAGCTTTCATAGAAATTTTTTTGTTTATTGCAAATATTTTGAAAAGTTTGCGAGAAATTGATTAGAAACAAACATAATAACACATATTTAAAATTTTACCGGAAATGACGAATTTATTTCACCAAAAAAAGTATTTTACCAAAGTTTTGGTATATCTAAATGGAAATAAATTTGCATACTAAACTTTTTCCTTTAACTTCCTTCAAAATTTTGTGGTGATTCCTTCAAAATTTTGTGGAAATCTTTGACCGGAAGTGGCAGCTTCACTGAGAGCTTTTACAATTTTATTAATGGTCTTGAAAAGTTTAGCATTTACAAGAAAACAACAAATAATTTAAAGATTTAAATAAATTTAAAATTATATTATCAATCTACAAGGGTTGGGAACTTGTTGTTTTT
Organism: Nephrotoma flavescens; assembly: GCA_932526605.1. Classification (NCBI taxonomy): domain Eukaryota; kingdom Metazoa; phylum Arthropoda; class Insecta; order Diptera; family Tipulidae; genus Nephrotoma; species Nephrotoma flavescens. Next base: position 252,544,624 of record OW052222.1, on the reverse strand, counting down.
CTGAAATTCATCGAATGTGTTTTGATTGCACAAAATGTTTACCAAAGTCCCCTGAGATTAATTTTTTGCTTTAGAAATCAAGTGTGCATACATTCTAAGTAAAGGAACGTAAGGTGTTGGCCACAAAATTTCTCCTTATTACATAATGTACACGTTTTTGTTCTATTCAAATTCACTATTTTGCATAACCAAATCCGAAAGTCTTTTGTTATCCAAGTTTCATAAAAATTGATGGTTATTTGTTCATCTGTCTATTGCATTGCAATTTGGTGTCTTGCGGTTCATCACCGCTTAGAATATTTGCTCAGCCATTGATGCAGACTCTCTGCGATAATAACATTCTAAGAAAAAAATGAGAAGTTGACATGTAACAACTCAAGCAATGCTTGATATTGTCTCTAGTCTCGCGTGTTACATATGGCCTTGATTTTCTGGACAGTGGCTGCTTGTACAGATAGTCTAGAATTTTCAAGTCGCGATGGTATGACATCGAAGAGATCATCGAAATCGGCCAAAATGCGAGGTATTCCTCTTAAAAACTTTTCGATGAGATTCTGGAATTTTCCTAAAGCCTCATCAATTACAAATTGGAGACCTGTAGATTTAAAAACTTTTTACGGATCACTATAGAATGCAACAGTGACGATTGTTCGTTGACCGGGAAATTGATTTTCCGAGGTATAATTTAATTTAGAAAAAAAATTGCCGGCAGCAGTTTACCCTGTTCTCCCCAACGCAGTTGTGCTTCGACTAGCCAGTTGAATGCAAATAGTATGCGGCGGTTCATCGGATACATCGAGTTAAACAATAATAGGCGGTTCTTTAAAATGCCTAGTGCACACATCTGAACTTGCAATTGCTTTCTGGAAATAGAAAAGGCTTTCCACCAATTTTTATGAAAATCAAAAATACAAAATACAAAAAAACGGAACCCCAGTTCCACCAGGCGACTCCTTAAACAAATTTCCTCTAAATCCGGTGTCACCGTAATCGATTATTGGCACTAGAAAACCTCTCTTCGCTATAATAAAATCGTTTGAGTAGAAATGATTTAAAAACAACCCCCATAATGAGCCCAGATTCCAAAAAATTTTGTTTGGAGAGTCCTATTCCTAAACAGAATTTTTCGTAATCCGAGCTCTTCTCATTTGGTCTTTGACACGATACCCAGTTTGAACAATTTACATCAAACTTGTTTGGACTCGAAAAAAATTAACAAAAGGAATCCAATTTCCACTGAAGGAACTCTAACTGAATTTACCGGTTTTTAATCAGGATCCATCGTACTAAATTTCTGGTACTGAAACCCTCTTTAAACAATTTTGTTGGAAAAGAGGACCGACACCCTACCGGAGGATGACCCTCTAAATAAATTTTCCGAAATTAGAACCCCTTACAGCAATTTCAAGAAAAATTATGTAAAAAAGCGTTCGGACCTTCTAAATGACTTTTTCGCAAAAACAGAACCCATCGAATCGATCGAAGCAGTAAATTCAGAAGCAGCTTTATTATCAGATGGTATTAAATAGTAGGTTTTCATCGTTATCATTCTTGCATCGTTTTGAATTTTTGTTGGATTGCATCAATCGTTTTTGTTAATTGCAATAAAAGCATTTTACTTTGAAGCGCAGAAACTCGTTGCAAATGTTTCTAATCGGGCCACAATTCTTCACAACTAACTCAAGCCAAGGTGGTCATATGGCACAATCAGTTGTTCCTCCTTTGTTAGTACATAGCCATAATTGGTTTTATCTGTGGGACAGGACTCCAGTAGTCAGCTTTGCGCAGTATGTTCTGCAAGATGGAGGGCGGGACGAAACCCACCATAATAGGTTTCGTGATTCGTTCCACAAAAGTATATACAGACATTTTTACGTTGTAGTGAATCTCTTTAGCCCTATCAAGCGGCGCACAATTTTAATCGAGGAATGAATTCAGGTTTGACAGATGCTAACTTCATATTCACGGTAACAATTCTAGTAACTAAGGTTCCATTTATTTAAATTATATTCCCACAGGTTCTGCTCATCCACCTCTGTAGCTGGTAACAGATAATCCCATTCTAAATTCAACAGTCATAAAGATTAAACAAAAATTTTGATCATTACAGTAGCTGAGGAAAATCAGCCAATGGTTTAGCGGCGTCGAATGGCATTTCCCATTTAGATGTTGCTGGATTTACTTTAAAATTGAAACTAGCAGTTCGAGGATTCCATCCTAGTTCAAGCAGTCAGTAAATACTGATTTTTCATGAATTTCAAATGGTGGTAGTTTTTCATTCTAAGATCGATTAGAATCTAATAACGACACGTAATTTGATGTCCTCTTTCGAAGATGAAATCTTGCAGATGTTAATAAAGCGTCGATTTGGTTTCTCTGACTAGCTTGATTAACATTTTTGTGCAAGTTATGGGGCAAAGTCAGTTCCGTATATTATCGTTAGTAGCCAATAACGTTGAATTGGTGTCTGTGGAGCTTCTCCAAATGAGTACAATCGCATTATTGGCACATCCGTTGAATGACGCTAATTTCAGAATCGTAACCGACGCATCGAATACCGCTGATGCAGCTGTTTTACAGCAATACAATAACGACTGTTTGGCGCCCCCTGGGGTTCTTCCTCAAAAACCTCTCGAATGCCGAACGAAAATATTCCGAATTTGATTGAGAATTACTACTAGTAACTTCGACATTTCATCGAAGATTGAGACCACCGTTTACACCGACCACAAGCCTCTGACTAGGGCAACTCATTCTAAAGCTTAACGTAATCCAATACAAGCAAGACATTTGTATTACATCAGACAATTTATCTCGCATGACCGATTTTGAAACAGCACAATCAGACGAACAAACGACAATCGAATCATTCTAAGCTATTTTCGACTATCACACAATTATACAGGCACAAAAAGCAGACATAAAAATTTAAAATTTATTTTCTAGTTCCGAATGATGTGCTAATTCTAGAGGCCTTACATCACCGAGCCGTTATTTCGCAAAACTTCGACGCTGCACAGTCTTGTTATTCTGCCAGCGGTCGAAAGTCTAACAGCATACTAACGCTGATTAGAGGGTCCCCTTCCACCTTCCAATGGGTATACTTTCCTTTTAACATATGTCGAGGATTCACTCGATGGCCCGAATCATACTACTTGGTGGATATATCAGCACCTACTTGGCATGATCGAACGATTTCATCGACAGCTTAAAGTTGCTCTGAGGGCTCGAGATAACACAATATTCCTATTAGTCTTATAGGGAATTCGTCCAACGGTGAAGTGCTCACCAGCTGAAATGGTTTAGTACAAAGCATCAGGCTGCATGGTGAACTCTATCGAATATCGTCTATATTTTTTAATTCGATAGATTAGATCAGATAGATATGGTATGTAGATTAGATAGATATATATTAGAAATATTAGATAGATTAGATAGATTAGATAGATTAGATAGATTAGATATATTAGATAGATTAGATAGATTAGATAGATTAGATAGATTAGATAGATTAGATAGATTAGATAGATTAGATAGATTAGATAGATTAGATAGATTAGATAGATTAGATAGATTAGATAGATTAGATAGATTAGATAGATTAGATAGATTAGATAGATTAGATAGATTAGATAGATTAGATAGATTAGATAGATTAGATAGATTAGATAGATTAGATAGATTAGATAGATTAGATAGATTAGATAGATTAGATAGATTAGATAGATTAGATAGATTAGATAGATTAGATAGATTAGATAGATTAGATAGATTAGATAGATTAGATAGATTAGATAGATAAGATAGGTTAGACAGATTAGATAGAATGGATAGATTAGACAGATTAGCTCAGCAATGTACCATCTTGAGCTATAGAAAAATCAAATGTGGTGATGTACTTCTGAAACAAAACTAATTTCGAAAACCTATTTTGCTGGGTGAAAAAATATTAGGTGTTTCCATCTTCATTGGTTCCGTGGAATAGTTTGCTCTCCAACATTTAGCAATGCTATGTTTGATGACTGTGATGGCCGTAACGTCAGTTAAGCTTCACAATAAGCTATCTACTTTCGATAGTAAAAGTGAAGATTTGAAAGAAAAATCATACGTAAGAATTCCGATCCATAACGGGTCAAATTAATTGTAAGAATTAGAGCAAAGCTAGTACACTGGCTTCTGGCTTCTAGTATTTCAACACTTCGTGAATTTATACTTATTTATTTAATACGCAACAAGATAGTAACGGTCATGGTTTTCCACCGTGTAAATGTTTACTTTGCCTGTATGCAAATTGAAATATCGTAATCTATTACCCTAGATATAGTTGATTCTATATTACAGACGCGCTCAACATCGGATATTAGCATAATACTTTTAACAGCACAAAACCCATACCCCTAACCACCATCTAGACTTAAATTATTTAAAAGTCACGTTCGAAAATAAAATATTTCTTCACTAACAGAATGTGATATAAACCTGAAAACGTAATTTACTTTTGTCTATTGAAAAGTTAGATTTTTACACATCAACCAACTCTATGAATGTGAATAGTTTGTTATAATAACACAATGGTTGGAATAAAAAATATTTCTTGGAAAAATCTAAATAATTATGGTAAGAAAATCGCGCGCACACGTTACAATGTTTTTAATCTACATAAAATAAATATTTTATATCGGTCTCTAATCATAATCGAGCACAATTTGATTTTTTTTTGTATTTTCTAATGGGTTTCCGTTCGGCTAAATATACAAAATTTTCTACCATCATTACGGAAATTAAGATATTTTTTCAAGGTAGAATATACGGCATAATATGGTTTTTATCGTTCAACACATCGTTTCTATTTTATTTTTATGGAACTTTTCTCTATTTATTATTATCATTAGTACTTTTAAATGCGGATGTTTCTTAGTGGGATAGGATTATTTTATAACCAAAGTATCAAGGTGATTGGAGGTCAATTATAAATTTATGACAGCATTATTATTACACAACAGTAAGAGAAAACCCCAAATACCGCCTCTGAAATCTCGTAAATATTATAATCAAACAGAATAAATTAATTAAATTATCAAAATTGAAAATTCCAAGCAACATGCCAATATTGAAATTTCCATCGTTTGTGTAAATTGTGTTCTCCATGCTATTTAAATATTCAAGTAAATAAACTTAAAATAATGCTACGTATAGAGCTGCTACATAGTATTTCAATTTCCATAAATCATCGTTAGATGTACAATAAAATTAAAAAAATCTTGTTTCTGCTTTAAAATAAATAAAACTTAAAGTATTTTATATTATTTGATTAATAAAAAGCAACAAAAGATGTGATCGAGCAGTTTTCTTCTCTAAAATAATGCGCGTAATAAAACAAACACAAAAAGATCAATGATCGCGATCGATTTGATCAGCAATTGTGAATGCACTTGTTTTGAGCACACTATAATGGAAATAAATTGGCTTTTTAATTTTGCCGATTACAGGGTAATAAACGAGTTTGTAGTGTTTGATTTATGATGTGACCTAGTTTTAAATTCATCATCGATCGCAGTCGATCATGCGTTAAATTGGACTATAAACCGATAAAATTTACTTTCCCTTAAGATACAACCAGTTATGTAAACCGTTTTAATAGCAGTATATTGTGTACTGTATAATTTAAATCAACTGAGGTTTTCATGTAAATGTTTGCTAAAAAGGTGCCTGCCTCAACGATAATTATTACATATTAACTATAATTATCTTAAAAAATCCCAAGTTTGAGCCTAAGGCTAAAAATTTAATCATAGAAGATGGGGCCTTGAAGTTTGGCTTAATGCTTAAATAAAAAAGCTTAAGCCTACTGATTTGCTTTGGGCTAGAGTACTTGTATTTATATAGACCTAAAAATAAAAAAGTTTGAGCCCAAAAATTGATTTTCGGCTATGAAATTTTGTTAATGCTTAAATAAAAAATTTAAAATATTACACTCACTAATTGATATCGTAGGTGAGAAATAGATGCGTAGAGATAGCACAAAACAAAATTGTCGCACCAGCGTGTTTTGGTTCTCTCGTTTTTTCTTTATTTTTTTTGTTTTTTTTATTTCGTTGCATATTCTTCGGACAAAATTTCGTTGCATTTTTTTATATATGCGACGCCAAAAACATCTTCGATGTTAAAATACCAATTACAGTTATTATCTTAACAGTATTGTTAGACCTTTGGAGGCTTTATATATAGGGTGAGTCTGTGTTGCTGATATCACAAAAATTGGAGAATTTAACGATGATGGTGCCTTGGCTTTTCAATCGACTATATTATCCAATAAAAGATTATTCAAAAATAAACTACGCAACACATGTATGTGAAGTTATAGGCCTAGAAAATCATTCCAGAAAAAATAAATAATTGTATTATGTGACACTATAAAGTTATGTTTTCATCCCAGACCAGAGTTTTTTTAAATTTATTTAAAAATAGCTTTAATTCAACCCAAGGAATATTAAAACCTCGTAGTAAAACATATTGGCTGTGGATCAATACTCAGGTAAATGACAGTCCAAATTTAACAGTGTATTGAGTAAATTCAATTACTGTACTAAAAAGCTGGGTAAACTATGCGATAGCAAAGTAGGGTGTGTAGCGAAATCCCGGTTTTTAAAATCCCAGTTTTGTATAAAAAAATAACGATTTTTAGGAAATCTCGGTTTGAATTTTTAAAATTTGATATGTGGGAAAATGGGACTCAAATGATTTTTTGAAAATGGCTAATAGGAATGGAATTTAGCCAATTCTTAACAGATTTTGTTGAAATTCGATACGTACGATAGAAATGGGATTCTAAAATGATTTTTTGATAAAGTTCTGAAACATGGCCATCGCTATGGAACTAGGTCATTTTTTAACCGATTTAGTTGAAATTTGATATGTGGGTCCTAATCGGGATTCAAAAAATGCGTTTTGTTAAAGTTCTGGAATAAGGCGGTGAAGGGATGAAACCTGGTCATTTCTTAATCGATTATGTCGAAAATCGATCTAAATAGGATTTTAAAATGATGTTTGATAAAGCTCTGGAATATTGTCATTAAGGATGGAACTAGGCCATTTCTTAATCGATTGCGTTGATATTCGTCACGTGCGATGGAAATGAGGTTGAAAATGTTGCAAGTACAAAATCTTGCATAACAAAATGGTGCAATTATTCTTTTTAGTAAGTGTTGTTAATAGATTCAATATAATCCACTCCTACGTGCTTCACACAGTGCAACATGTTTGCTGATCCCGGCTCCTACTTCCCTCGAAGTTCAAATTTAAATCCCCTCAGAGGGGCGGGCCCGTGAGAGTTATAGAAGCCGTCAGCCTCCACAATTACTACATTTCAAAATGTTGCATTAACAAAATATTGCTTTTTTTTATTAATCTTGCAGCTACAAAATGTAGTAAATTTTTGGATAAGATTATATTAAAATATTATTAATCCGGTCGGCCCGAAATAATAAAAAATATTTTTTTCAAAATCAAGACTTAAGAACTAGAAGAAAAGAAAACCGGGATTTTGGAAACCGGGATTTTGAAACCGGGATTTTGAAAACCGGAATTTTGAAACCGGTACTCCCAGAAAAGTAATTGAGTTGTTGTTGTTGTTTGTTTGCCGTTTCACGTTTATTCTGAAAGATGTTCACGTTCGTTGTGTTACGTTCGTGACTAAAAGAAGGTTCCCAATCGAAGATTTTCCAGTTTTGGAATAATCACATGATTTTAATGATCAATTTAAAGACTGGTCCAAAATTGAACTAGTCCAATAAATTTTGTATATTTGAAATAAAACAAATGTGATAATGAAATAAATGAATTAACTAAAAATTAAAATTTTTTATTTTTAAAAATTTACTCATTAAAACTTAAAATATCGCGAAATTGAATCGTATCTGCAAAATCTCTATTATTACTTTCGTATTCATTATTGATCTCGATGTTTCCAAAATCACGCATCGAGAGAAAACAGAACCTGTGCACAATCGCAGACTCCTGATCGGATTTTCCATAAATTAGGGCACTGCTGGCACTCGAACGGCTCTATTAAATTTTTAATATTTTTATCAAAATTGTTAAACAGGCGTTATAATAAAAAATACAAGCTGCGAGTAACTGTTCATTTGAATTCTTGCTTGTGAACTGTCATTTTCGGGTAACTGTGGTTTCAGGCGAACTGTGATTTTCGGCTAACTGTGGTTTTCGACGAATAGTCGTTTTCAATAAACTGTGCTACAACAATTCACCGAAAAATTACTGTTCATTGAAAGTGTCAATTCAATGAAAATGACAATTCACCGAAAACGACATTTCATTGAAAACGGTAATTCACCGAAATCATTTCATTTAGGACAGACTACACGAATACTTTCTTGATAGTTTCTTTAAAATCTTCCTGACATTTTTCCCGGTGTGTATTCTAGATTTCTCGATTTAATTATTCGCTTTAATAATATGAGACGCGTTTTAATTATTTTCGGGAACTATAGATTTAAGTGAAAGGAATGAATTGGATGTATTTTTCGGTTTTTTTTTGAGATTTTTTGTTTCCGGTGAATTGTTTTTCAATTGTCGTAAAACCTCAGTATATCTTCGCGCCATACTAGTTCTAAATCTAAAAAAAAACAAAAACGTGGTCCAATTTGGTGGACTCCGACATAATTCATTCTGCCCCACCGCTGAGATTCTCCTCATGGGTGATTAATGTTCACAATAACAACTGGTTCAGATTTTCGAACACCAGAAATCGTACTAGCGGAGCTGCTGAACTACTCGCTTTAATTTGCTCAGTCAACTCATGGACAGACCGACTATAGTCGTGTATCAGGATACCTATAGGTATCCTGATACAACCGGGTAGACTCTTTGCCGTTTATATTTATTTCTAAGTACTATCGCCGAAAAATTATTCGCTCTCAGTTATTCTCCTTTGGACCTTTCTAATGATGCTTTGGTATCAGCTATATTCCTAATTACCCCTGAATTTTTGAAACCCCCGTCGACCAACGCTTTTCTGGCATTTTCAAAGTGTTAAATGGAAGCGTTTGAATAAATTCTACAATTTATTTGACTGGTCGATTTGTTTTATCAACTATGAAGTAGATGAAATGTTTCATCTTAATACATCCACAATTTTATTAGGCATGAATAATTTCATTCTATCCTCATATAAGAATACAAAAACTCGTAGAAATAAAAGGCGTCCCATTTAAACCACTTCAATTGTCCTTCAGATGAAAATGGTTCCTGCCAACAAAAAAAATTTGAACTTTGATAACCTTTTGCAACTAACCAAACCTCTCCAATTCTCCCCAAAGTTGACTAACTACGCCCAAAATATTTTTCCGTTCCAGGTGGTGTCAACAATTCTAAGAAAACTTAACCCAAACAAAGCAATTGAACCTGACGGTATTTAGTTGCTGCCATCTTAAAAAATATTTTTTTTATCACTCCGGCACATATGTGAGTATTTCAAATGGCTGAACTTTGCATTTCTGTCGAATATAAATAAACAAATAAATAATTTAAGTTATGTCTAAAATTGTCCGATGAAAATGATTACAAAATGTTTACTTACAAACTCGACCAACAAAATATTAACACCTTATTCAAAAAATTTAAAATAATATTGATGGCGTTGTCACACCAAGAGGACATAAAATAATAAATTTATTTTCATTTCTCTTGATTGTTTACCTACGCCATATTAAAAAGTAAGGGACAGGATAAGAATCATCGAAGACTTGTCATACATGATTCGTTTTTTTTTGTTTTTCAAAAAAACTTTTGCTTTTTATATACAAGAAATAGAAACTTACTTCGTAAAAAATTATTACATACATGTTAGCAAATTTCCAACTGGGTAGTTCCAGGCTTGTTGTTACAAAAGTTCTAATTTGAATTGTTACAAAGGCGGGCATGGAGTTTTCCAATACGCAAATGATCGTGAACCGAACATATAGCCGTACGTCATCAGATTTGGCTGCTTCCAAAGCAAATCATTAAAGAGTTACAGTTCATGTGTGGGGATTTACCATTCGATAACAGGTTGTGCCCATTTTATATATTTCGTTGTCTTTCGTACTATTTAGCTCTCTTTCTTTCGAATTTCAAAATTCACACACTTTTGCTCAAAATATCTTGATCTTTGTTTTAATGTCATTTTACTTGTTAAATTTTTATTTTATTTCAATTTGTGTTTGGCTCGGAATAGACAATTTTTTAAATCTAACCCAAACTAAAATAAAGTAATTAGGAATTTAACAAGTAAAATACCATTGTATTAAAAGACATTTTTAGCAAAAATATTTGGATCTAAAAATTTGCACTAATATTCACACTCGAACAGTCATCTTAAATTTGAGTCAGTCTGTGGTCACAGCATCAGTTTTTTGTTGAAAAATTAAAATAAAAATTGTTAAACCTCTTGAAATAACCAGTAGGTGATTGATTATTCACTGTTCATATTTTTAGGATAAAACTAAACCTGTGATAAATAAATTTCAAATAAACAATTGAATAAACAATACCATAAATTTTCGTACGAGTATATCCAATTTGTTAACCCGTCATTTCAGTCATCCTTGAGACATGCACGAGTTTTATGTTATTAAATTGTAAATGCTGCATACAAGCACAAATAATAACATTTAAATTTAAAATTCCAGCTCTTATCCACGATGTCGTCTGCTTCAAAATCACATATATTTAAGAAAACAAATCTTTATTATTTCTCTTTTAATTTCTCCATAAGAATATCAAAACAAGAACGTCTATAAAATAATTTAATTTTCTTATGTATACTTTCAGACCAAACAACAATCAAATCAACAACACAAACGCATATCAACAAAATCATCATCAACAATGCTGCAGTAAAGAAAATTACATCTTCTTAACTGTCAACAACGTCGACAACGATACAAAATAAGATTTTAGTTTTTTTTTATCTTAAAAAATTTTTTAATTTTATCATTATTCTTTTAAATCTAACAATCAGTTTTTGTTTTTGTATATAAAAACGGTTATTTTTTATGTATTACTTTCAAAATTAAAGTGTTTCTTGTTCTTGAATCTAAGAATATATTTCCAAAGTGTCGTCGCGTTGAAACGTTCAAAGCACAAATAAAAAAAAATGTTATCGAACAAAAGTAGTCATTTTGTTCGAGTAGCAATATTTCTAGGATGTTTATGGATAAAATTAGGATTAATTAGCGGCCAACAGGATTTTCAATTTGTAAACACAAATGGCGATGAGGATGTACAGGTATGTAAATATTTTTGTTTTCAAATTTTATCAATATATTTTGAAAATGTCAAAAATCCTTATAAACATCCTCGTAAAATACTCTCAATCCCCGGTTATGTCAAAAATACTCAGATACATATTTATCTTGACTCCTCGTATTATTTTATGTACAGCATCATTTATCCGGCACAAAAATATATTTATGCGTCCCCAGTAAAATTATTACGGTAACTTTTTTTCGGTTGGTTTTGTATTTTTGTCTTACATGCTTATCTCTATTTTATTTTTTAAGATCGATTACGACTATAAAACTTTTTGTTTTTATAGCGTCAATCTATAAAATAAAATATTTTATAGTACTATTTGACATTTCGCTTAAAATACATATATATTTCAAATATGTATCTGCCGTACATGTTTGGCGATATTTTATTGTTATGATGAATGGTGGAGTGGTGATTTATGTGTTTATGCGCGAATAAATATATTCCAGTTTTATTGTAGTGATGATTTGATTATAAGATGAGTTATTTCAAAGTAGGGCAAATTTTACCTTCAAGGAATAATATTAGCATATCACATAGGATTATAGCAACAACCGCAAAAATAAATTTTCAATAGAGTTCCGGTCTTTTTATCTCCTGTGGCACTATTTTGGATTTCCTTGGGAAAATGAAATTAGGAAAAAAAGTTAAATTGGGAAACTTTTGCTCCACAAAATTTTTATATGGAAAATTTTTTTCCCATTTGACTTTGTTTCAAAAATATTTACACCAAACTAATTCCAATAAGAAAAATATAATTTAGACAAGAATGTTCTGAAAATAATTTTCCCTATTCTCCTGAAACTAATTCCCTATTCCCAGGAAAAAGCCAGAATAGTGCCACTGAAAAAGCCACTGAAACCGTTATCATATTATGCAATCACTAAGTTGTTGTGCCGTGTAACCAACCTTATAATATATTTGAAGTGGTTGAATCACGAAGTCTGGGGTAAAAAAATTTGTTCTATAATTTCAATTAATGGCTTGCTGGAATCCGAGGGGTCCATCTTCTGGTTCAAGGGGACGCTTATAAGTTTCTATACCACTCACAAATCAAATTCGAATTTTGCATAGGGATTTTGCACCTTAATGAATAGGTTTTCATAATATTTTTGGAGTTGTTGGGCCCCTAATCGGCGATCGAAAATGATTTCAAAAGAAAGCTCCATTCATTGCTGAAAAACTCAAAACCTGAAATTAAAATATTATTGAAAGTGGCTCTCTCTAATGAAGCAGTTAAATCTGTATTTTTTTAAGCTTCTGTAAACAAATCGCAATAAAGCCAACGAATGTCACTTTGAGAAAAACAAAATACTATTCAGAAGACGCGCAGTGTATAATTTCCTGGAAATTACTTCATATAAATATTTTAAATAATTGATTTAACATTTATCGCCTTAATGAGGTTTTCTTTGCTATTGTCCCGCTAAATAAAGAGTTACACGTTTTCGACATTAATAGAGGATGACTACGACATAAGTTGTCTTTGTCTTCATCTCCTAATATAGAGGTCCTTCAAAATCGCTTTTCTTCAATTTCGATTCCGAAATCTTAAAAAAATTGAGAAGAATTAGTGTTCACCAAGCATAAATTTTGAAAGTTTGTCACAAATATAGTTAAAGCTGAGCTTTGTGTTTCAGACTTTTGATCAAAATTATATCTCTATGAAAATCACCATTATTTGGTATATCTGGTCTTGGTTTTTAGAAAAATTCGTTCAGGAAGTCCTCCAGTGAGTTCCGGGTTCCTTTTTCTATTTTTTTTTCTCTCCTCAAATTACTTTAATAAAAATTACGGTGGATCGAATGCGATGGGCCTGGTTTCGGAAAAATTCATTTTAAATGTAATGTGGTGGAGCCCAGGTTCCCGGTTTTAATTTTTTTTAGTCTGTAGGATTTAGGTAAAAATTGGTAAAGATGGTTTTTAACTACCAGGAATCGATCGAAATTGGTCCAGATTTGAGCAAAATCCGTTCAAAGGGTCCTTCGGTGGGCCCAGACCATTTCCTTTAATTTGTTTCGGCCCCCACAATTTTTATAAAAATTGATAAGAAAGGGTTTCCGAGTGCCAGGAGTCGATTGCAAGGGGTGCGTTTTTCTGGAAAATAACGTTCAGAGGGTCGTCCGGTGGGGCCCGATTCACCCGTCCTTTAATTTTTTTATGGCTCGCCCAATTTTTATAAAATTTTCTGGAGAAGCTTTTTCGAGTGCCAACAACCGATTATGATGAGTTCTATCGGAAAAATTCATTTAGGGGGTCGTACGCTGTGAGCCAGGTTCGCTTAATTATTTTTTTTCGGTACACACGATTTTGATAACAATTGGTAAAGAGAGATTTCTTGTACTACAATTTTAATTCGAACCGTTTTAGTTTCGAGAAACTTCGGTGGCCTCGGTTCAGTTTTCATTTTTTTTTCGGCTCGATCACTTTTGATAAAAAAAAATTATCAAAATCTATCAGCTGAAAAAACGTATTTTTTATGTACTGTCCGTCTTCTGAAAATTCATTTAGAAGTCCTCCGGATTAACCGTCATGTTGCGTGATGTTGCACAATGTTTCGCTATGTTGCATCATCGTGCACCTTGTTGCGCCAAATTGCAACTTGCTGCGGGAATTTGCATTATATTCTGAGTTGCTGTATCTTGTTGCGTCATTTTATACCATGTTGTTTGATATTGCATCACGTTGCGACATGTTTCGTCATATTGCACAATGTAGCATAATGTTTCATCATGTTGTGCGATGTTGTGTTAGCTATGTGATATTGCGTCTTGTTCCTTCTTTTAGAAAACGGTTATTTTATCAGCATTTCGTCGTAGCTCCTCCATAATTTCAGTTATTTTAACGTTTGGAAGCTTACGTGCTGACCAGTGAAAAATCAGGCCTCTGCTCTGATTGTGTTTAATACTGATTATTTAAAATAACACTAGTGGGATTTAAATAATCAGAGTGAGAACTATACGGTTGTAATTCAACTTTATTTTTTTTAGAAGGCCTTAGTTATACATACATAAAATTTCTGCTGTCGAAACAGTTTATATGAAAAATTTATCTTTACTGCATCGGTGTCGGGTTTCTGGAAAAATTTCATACTGATTATTCTGCATGTTCTACTCGCAAAATGTGTTGCTGACCCTTTTGAGGTTATCTCAACATTCATTGTGACATATTATGAGTCATACGTACCATTTACATCATTATACCAATTTATTATGCCAGTATGACTGTAATAATTATAATTTCACCGCGCTGACATAAAATAAACAAATTGCTTGTTCGCGCCTTTAGAAGAACGAATCCCATTTATACCCGTGTTGAATATAATGTGCATGCAGATAGTTAGACCAAGATTATTCTCAAGTGTAACAAATTTCCGTTCTCAATAACAAATAATAATTTATACATACATAATACATACATACTTCTTATTCTGAAACAGAGTGCCTAAGCCATAAACGTTAAACATATCATGACTCAAGATTTTTGTAACTATTATTTTATGTTCTCGTATAAATAAACAAAAATTTTGCAAAACTCAAAAGATGACAAAACATACTTCAAGATCATAATTTACGATTAAATTTAATTTTTTAATAAAACATAAAAAAAAATGTTATGAATAAAAAATTATTATTTATTAAAGTAAATTGTATTTTCAATTTGAGTATGAAATGTTTGTGTAGTCATCATGATGATTTAAATGAAATTAGTCAAATCTGAACAAAAACTGTTCTCACATAATAATTAAAAATTAAAAAGATACAATTTGTGCCAGTTTCTTAATTTATATATATATATATATATATATATATATATATATATATATATATATATATATATATATATATATATATATATATATATTTATATATATATATATATATATATATATCGCACTATCCATTCAAAAAGACTCTAAGTACTAGTTGGTGTCTTTTTGAAGTATTGCATTTTAGAAATCTATGGACCAATCACTATCGATGTTTAAAGTTAGATTTATTCCCCGTGACCTCCCTGTATAAGATAATTGGGGTTCAATATTAAATTTACTATGAGCTTCCACTAGATTTTTCAAAGAAAAAGTGATTTCCTGAAAAATCAAGTTTTTGACTTAGAGTTATTTTGAATGGATAGTGCGATATATATATATATATATATATATATATATATATATATATATATATATATATATATATATATATACAGTGAAACCTCCCGAAAGCGACCACCTACGGGACTGTAAATTTCTGGTCATTTTATGGAGGTGGTCGGTTTGAAGAAACTTCTCTGAATAGTGACCAAAATTATATTTCTGGTGTTTGGTCTTTTTACAGAAGTTGTGACAAATGGTAAATAAAACAAACATATGTATGTACATTAGAGTAGAGTGGACCTTATTTTCGAAAGTTCCAACATCTGACGGGACACCCCCTAGAAGTATGAGGTTACGCTTAAACTTAAACAGAAAAAACATTGGGTCGAAAGTGGTTTAGAAATCGTGTCTTGAGCGCGAAGTTTGATAAAAAGGGCATTATTTCAATCTTTCACTTTCAAACGAACAGAAAAGTTATTTAAACATTTTTCTTAGGCTGAGAACACTGTGGTGAGTAGAAGAGACAAAGACAATTACTCTTCCAAAATATCAAAGGTATTGAAAATCAGTTAACAAATACCGAAATTATTGCCAGATTCCAAAATTCTAAAACAAGACAAATTATTAATATTTTTTTTTATTATAAATGCATAATGTTTCTTCTATATAATGATATTATGAATTAGTTTTTATGATGAAAACATTCAACCTAAGTTGATTTTCTACCCAATAAGGATGTTTTGGTATATGTTGCAAACTTCTGTTTGTAGTCATTTACAACTTGTAGTAAATATTGGATGCCATCTTAATTTTTTGATAATTTATTATTATAATCTTGTATTAACTTAACACCTAGGAACATCTCTATGGCAAATCTCGGGATTGGCGACCACAATTTTGATAGCGTCAAAAACTTTAAATATCTCGGGTCAGTTATAACATCGCTGAATGATATACAGGCAGAAATAAAAGCACGAATCGCTGCCGGTAAACGATTTTTCTACGCCCAATCAAGATTATTGCGATCGAAACATCTATCGCAGTCGTGTTAGCTCGCACTTTATAAAGCACTCATTAGACATGTGCTGACTTTCGGAAGTGAGAGCTGGAGAGCTGGTCCATGACCGCTAACGACTATAGATTGTTATCTACCTTCGAAAGGAAGGTCATCCGCTCAGTCTATGGTCCAATTAAAGTTGCGAACAACGAATATCTGATTCGAATAAATCACGAAATAAAGCAACTCCTCGGAGGCAGCTATATCATCGGATTCATCAAATCCAATCGAGTGAGATGGCTCGGCCACGTTATAAGGTCCTCACAACAACGGATGATAAATAAAGTGTTTCACCAACACCAGCCGAAGTGTGTCGCAGAGGAAGACCCCGACTGCGCTGGCATGACGACATTTACCAAGATCTACGAACATTAGGATGTCGAAACTGGAGGACGAGAGCGATAGATCGAGATGGATGGAGGGCCATAGTGCAGGCGGCGAAATCCCTTCATGGGATGTGAAAGCCAGAGAGAGAGAGAAATTAACTTACCAGAAATTAAAGCATCACGTTCTGCGATATCATTTACGACTTTTACTTGACTGATATTCATTCCGTTCTTGCTTCTTGAAATTATCATGCTGAGGCCGCATATCCCAATCTTTGTTTAAGTGTTTGGTGTAACAAAATCTTCTAGTTGTTTCGTAATGAATGTTTTCACATCATCAATTTTATGATGGCATAAAACATTCCTTTATTACTCGTTGTACTTCATTCTTATTTTTTTATTTATTTTTTGTAATTTTGAATATAAATTCCTGGATTTAAAAAAAAACCGTTTATTATTTGGGTTATTTATTAGTTTCGGTTCGGAAATTGGCAATAAATTCGGTATCCTTCAACCGACCCTCGACATCTTTGATGCTTTGGAAAGGTAATTATATCTTCCACTCACCGAAATCTTTATTTAGGTTGAGAAACATTTTTCTGTTCATTTTAATGTGAAAAATTGAAGACCGCTTTTATCGAACTTGGCACTCAAGTCGCAACCTCTAAACCAACTTCGATCGATCCAATATTTTTTCTATTTAAGCCCTTAGCACAACCTCACATTTCTAGATGGTGTCCCGTTAGATATCTCTACATTTGTTCCGCCCCATATAAACAAGGACCACCTCAATGTACATACACATTTCACATTAGTTTAATGAGAATCAAATGTGGAAAGAAGAGACTGTTTACATTAAAAAAAATATTTTTGGTCATATTAAAGGAGTTGATTTAATTCGCATGACCCCAAATAGACTGGTCGCTAAACAGAATAGAGAGGTGGTCAGGTTAAAGAGAATTTTTAGATCAAATTTGTATGGTTAAAGTGTTGGGACTGTAGAAAAGTGGTCTATTTAAGGAGTTGGTCAGAATGAAGAGGTGGTCACATTGGGAGGTTTCACTGTATATATATATATATATATATATATATATATATATATATATATATATATATATATATATATATATCGCACTATCCATTCAAAAAACTCTAAGTACTAGTTGGTGTCTTTTTGAAGTATTGCATTTTAGAAATATATGGACCAATCTCTGTCGATGTTTCAAGTTAGATTTATTCCACGTGACTTCCCTGTATAAGATAATTGGGTTTCAATATTAAATTTACTATGAGCTTCCACTAGATTTTTCAAAGAAAAAGTGATTTCCTGAAAAATCAAGTTTTTGACTTAGAGTTATATTGAATGGATAGTGCGATATATATAAATATATATATATATATATATATATATATATATATATATATATATATATATATATATATATATATATATATATATATATATATATATATATATATATATATATATATATATATATATATATATATATATATATATATATATATATATATATATATATATATATATATATATATATATATATATATATATATATATATATATATATATATAAAGATATATACATATATATATATATATATATATATATATATATATATATATATATATATATATATATATATATATATATATATATATATATATATATATATAAAGTGTTTTCTTTAGAGGTTCATATCTTTAAGTTGACAACACTGTTTTGTTTCACACCCGATTTGACAGCTGACATTTGTCATTAGGTTGATTTGCCATTTCATAATGAATTAACTCGAATTGTTGAATTTTTTTATCAAAATTTAAATAAAATTTTGTTCACCACTTTTGGTTGACGTCACGAACGTACCTAGTTAATAAACTAAATTGTCGGATTTGAAGTGAAGATAATCACCAACCCTTTGCCGAAACACCATTACATTCAGCGAAAATCAATGTGTGGTGGTGCGGTATCATTGGCACATATGTTTCAAAAACGATGATGGGCGGAATGTTACAGTCAACGGTGAAGGGTATAGAGACATGATTTCTAACGTTTTGTACCCTCAATTGGCTGGCATAAATCTTACTGATATGTGGTTCCAACAGGACGGTGCCACATGCAACAAAGCGTGGGATACAATTAATTTACTTAAAGAAACATTTGATGAACGACTAATTTCACGTAATGGTTCGGCCACCGAGATCGCGTGATATATGTTAAGTCACTTGTCTACGCCGATAAACCACTGACGATTGAACACTTGGAACTCTACATTAGCGAGTTATTAGCGAGATACGGCCGCAATTGGTGCGAAAAGTCTGTGATAATTGCATATCCAGCGGCGGCCACATGGCGAATCATATTCATGCATTAATGGCATAAAATTATCTATCCAACAAAGCTAGTTTCACTGATATTCAAAATATTTTTCTTTGTTCTATTTTAATTTAAAATTGTGAACCTCTAAAAAAAGCACCGCCATATATTTATACATATATATTACATATATATGGTGAAAAATACGTCAAATCACAAATTTTTGGAAGTCATGTTTTAATCTTATTGTTTTGATTGTTGTTAAAGATATTCGTACAGGGTGTCAGATTTTTAGGAAAATACTGTTGTATATGTTTCGGTATAAAAGCTCAAAATCGTCAAATGCATGAATAAATATTGGAAAAAACTGTTTTATTGCTTCAAGTCTTCTATTCTCACCCATCACTCCCGTGGATTGTTTTTACGGTATTAGTGCAAATTGGAATTTAGAATAGTAGGGCTAACGGCTTTACTAAATCTCATAGGCTCGCTTAGCCCTCTGATCGAGAACTAATGAAACTTCGGAAATTTAGGAAAAGCGCAACAAACATTTCATAATCATCAGCTCAACCGGGTTTTCTTGTAAACGAATTTAAAAAATTGAAGTTTCGGCCATTTACCGATTTCGAACTAAACCGTAACATATAGGATGATAAAAATTGTATAAAAGTGGTAAAATGTTTCATTCAAAATGTTGTTCACAAAATGGCTGTGAAAATGTTATTCTAGAATCTTCTCGATATTGTTTAATTTTGTTTAATTGTAATTCCCTAAATTTTAGTTCCGTTTCAGTATGCGCCACTCCACGAAATGATTTTTTTCATCCATCAGCATCGTTTATCGATAAAAAATAGATTTTTCGATTCGAGCTAATTTCGATTTAATCAAATCTCTTTAACTTTCGCCGCAATCCTTTCCACAGGTTATCTCTAAAAATGGCTCTTTAATTTTAAATATACATAATTTAAAATCAAAATATAAATCATTCAGCTTAAGTTTTAATATCAAAAGTAAAAATTACCTACTGCGTCAAATCGGAACTTGAATAAATCGACAAGGCGTCGTCGTACAGAAATGTCCATACATCGTTTTCAAGGCTTCTAAATTCTCTATAGAAAGGCTAATTTGGATTTTGAATCAAATATCGAACAAATCGGTTTACAGTCTCAAACAACAGCATATTTTTTTTTTCATTTAGACAATTTTTATTTTACTCAAAAAAGTCATGAAAAAACAATATTGTATGATTGCAGTATCGAAAAGAAGACACAATTTATTTCTATTACAAGCAAAATTATTTTTTTCATAGGTCTATTTTCATCTTGGTGATACCAAGCCGAACGAACAATCGTGCAAACCTGGGTCTTTTTGAAAAAAAAAAAATCTGTTCCGATTTTTATTGGCGCAGTGTATTTTGCGGTATGCGAAAATTTAATCACACTGATTGACATGCTCCACCCAGTGCAACAATACAATGCGTTTTTCTTCGTCTGTTAGCTCTTCGCCTATAAACCGGGTTTTGAGGTGGGGACTTTATACAGCACATTTGCAGTGGTGGTCTTTTGTGCGGCTCGTGTTGTATACTCACTGCGACACGGACCAGGGAACAAAGAAAGGTTTAGAGTCAGAAATTTTGTTTTGTTTTTACGTGATTGGTGTGAAGTTGAATTTTTTTTGCAAACACGAAAGACCTTAGCAAATGAATTTAATTTTACATAGTGCTTCAATACCTACTAGATTTTTGTTTTCTTATATTTATATACAGAAATATGAAATTTTTCCAAAACCTTTCCTATTTTTTTTTAACTTAGGATAAAGTTAGTAAATATTTCATGCGTATCAAATTTTAAAATTTTAACGAGAGCATACTCATGATAAAATAGTCAGGACAATTTTAGGACAAACTTCATTGAAGCACGAAGTTTGTCTTAAATTTTGTGTTTGTAATTTTAGGACAAACTTATGTATCTACTTAGGTATCTATTTTGTCTGTCTTCTTCAAATAGCTAGAAAATGTTTTTGTTATTTTATTACTGATCCAATTTACATTTTTCATATATCATGGGAATCTTCCAGTTTATTATTTTATTTTAATTTTTTACATTTACTTTCAAAATTAAAAACATTTGAAAACTAAGTCTTAATTAGAAAAATCCATTAATACGAATCGCCATAAAACGAGGCGCCGTATAACGAGGTATGAGCGTACTACTTTTCATTATGAGCCCCGTTTTTTAATTACCGAATAATTAGTTCTCATCATTTTTCTCAAAATTTGCACTGCATCTTTAACATCAAAAACAATGTAAAAATTCATGTTCCACAAAAATGTTTAACCAGTGCTACCCATTCAACACATAAAAATATATGAAATTGAAATACGACCTCCGGTCCCATATATCATTTTGTGATTTAACGTATTTTTCATCATATACATATACAAGATATGTTTTAAAATATTCTGGAGTACGATAAATAATTTCTTTTATTGATTTTGATGTTGGTAAGGACAAAGCAATTAATGTTTTTCGATATAGTTAGTGTGTGAAATAATGTTGGTCATCGGGTTAAACGTCTTTGACAATTTATTGTATACATCATATACGCTTGAATAAAACTGTGGCTTCACGCTCTGAAACACAAAATTATAATTTTTTCGCAATATGAATAATTCTCCCCTCCCCCTCCTCACCCCGCCCAATTTAATAAATCTTTCGTATACGAGCGAGAAAAATCATTAAAATTCTGGGATAAAAAATTTTCTTTTATGAATTTTTTAGACGAACAACAAATCGTAATCGCGTTTTATTGTTATATTGACGGTGCTGTATAAAAAAAAGCACAACACATTACGAACGGATACAGTAAAATCGTCTAAGAAAATAAAAGTTTTTTATTTTTTTATTACCTTGCAATACTGTACCTGGATAGTGTGCGCAACTACTGTATAAATATATATATATATATATATATATATATATATATATATATATATATATATATATATATATATATATATATATATATAGTGTGTCTAAAGCTTTTATGTTCTCTGAAAGCACAAAAAAATGCGCTACAATGTTTGTTTTTCTAAGTGCATTTCAATACTCGTATATACATCACAGACAATAAAAACAAACTGTAATGGGGTTTAAGTTGGGTGGTATAACGATTAAATACAAAATAAAGTTTGTCTTATTACATATTGATGGTAAATTTACTATATTCGAGTATAGGGTTATGAATGCATTCGTTCGGAGCATTTTATAAAGTTTTTTATTATTCGAAAGTGTTATGGTACTGATTGGGTAATAAACCGTGCTTATGCACTAAATTAAACCAATTAACACTTGAAAGGCATATCACACAACGGAACATATTTTAATTGGTTCATGCCCAAACAAACAAAAAAATCTGCTTTTGCCACAATCAATTATTCATACACAAGAACGAAGTATAAAAACCATTTAAGATTTTATTATTTCGTAAAGTTTTTTTTTCTTCTCAATTTCTAAAAAAGACAAAACAAACCAAGCGAATTTATAAAACAACAACAGACATGCACATAACGTATAACGCTATCGCACAGCGAATAGCTTCTAACCCTATTGTGTAAGTCGTGAAAAACCAACGTCTTATAATTTGCCAAGTCTTTTCTTATCTTAAAAATAAAAATATTATTATTGTTGTTGCACAACAAAACAAAACAAAATTTATGAAAAATTTATTTCGGTTTATTTAATTTGATTTAATTAATTGAATGAATAAAATAAATGGTTTAGCATTGGCTTTGTGTGCGTGTGTATAGAAACGACGTTTTTAGGGTTATGATTATTAAGTTTCTGGCAATTTTTTTTTTTTGGGTGGTGTGGTAAATTGGAAGAGTACTCACAGTTATAAATAAAATTTAAATTGAAACCCAATTAATTTGGATGTTTTTGTTAGAAATTTTGGTATTCTTTGTAACTAAGTATGTATGTACTTGATTCGGTTCAATCTTAAGATCAGACAATAAATCTGTACTGTAATTTGTACCGAAATGTACCAATAATTTTGGGATTTTCCACCTTTTTTCTTCTCACAATCTTTACTTAAATATATGAACGTTGGCTTAATCTCTCGTTAAACATAAAATTTGATAACTCATTTTTGGTTTTTAAGCGAATAAATTTTAGTACTAATCTTTCAATTGGCATTACTAAATTTTCTGATTAGAGTAGCACAAACGTAAAAATGAAGATTTGGGAAACAGCGGTATACGTTTCGGATTTTGCTGTACCGGGTGAGAAAGAAGTATAGAACCCCTAGAATAAACTGGAAAAATAAATGTCGTTTTGAAAACCAAAAAAAGCAAGGCTCAATTTTTTTAAAAGATATCCAGTAACATCAAACTCGGACCCTACTCCGAACCTCTGAGGATGAGCGGAATCAAGTTTAAAATTTTAAATATACGAAACCTACATTTTTATTGCAGATTCCGATTCTACGCCTCGTTTTGTACAAAACTTATTTTTCGATTCGTGATAGATGGCTCTGTAATTGAAAAAATAAAGATCACAGCTATACTATGCCCTATGTCTAATTAATCCAGCATTCACAAAAACTGACTAAATTTATCTTCGTACCAACATGTTAGTTTTCTCATACTAAATTTTCTATAGCATGTTGCTTTCCTTTGTAATACTTAGTAAAATAAAATGTAGTAATCATGAAAAATTTTGACCTCTAGGTTTTGCACTCGACCATTGCAAAATCTTTGTTTGTGCCTGTGTATGGTGTCGTGCAGGCTAAATGTTGTTAGTTCTCTATACTGGCCATACGGGTTGACTGGTCGACGTGAAACCTCTTTCTTAAGTTTTTTTCATAAATTTGGAGTTCTCACTTATTTTTGGCCGAAATCGGGCCACCTGGAAATGGCAGCAAAGAACGATAAAGAACTAAATATTAAAAATTTGGTAAGTAACAATACCGCTAGATCAGGGGAGTGATGTTGTAACATCACTTTTTACGATATTTATCGAATATTATATCTCTTTTTCTTAAAACAAAATTGCTTGTCGTTTCACTTTTCAATTTTGCTTTCTTTATTGCGATCGCACACTACTAGAATAAATTGTTTGTTTATCTTTTTTTTTGTTTTTCGTTAAAGTAGCACTATTAAAATAAGTAGGTGAGTAGAACGACATAATGTTTTATTCGAATAGGTAGAGATCGCAATAGAAGCAATGTAATTGAAAAATGGAAAAACGATTCGTATCGAAAAAAGTGATGTTACAACATCCCACCCCAGTTTTCCAAAAGTTTAACGATTTTTCGCAACACGTTAGGTACGGATGACCACACGAAAAAACTATTGACCAATCCTTAATGACAGATGACCAAACGACTCCGATTTATAAAATTATTAGTATTTGTCGTCTCTCCATATACTTCAGGTCGTCTGGAAATGAATTTTTAACAAATGTTCGCAAAAATTTTTTTATGTGACCAAACGAAAATAACTACTATCCAATTCTCATAAACATTCCGAGTTTGTTGTTTAGATATTTTAATGAATTTTCGCAAATCGTTACGTAGTGGTGTCCAAATGACAATAACTATAGTTTTTAACGCATTTTCGCAATAAACCGTTACGTAGTAATGTAAACGAAAACAACTACACTTGCGAGCAACAAAATCGATACAAACCTTCAGCGCTCACAGAAAGGCGAATTTTTTCTTAACCGAAAGGCTTAACCGACTTTCACAAGACACCGATTTTTAAATAACACTTTTTTTATGAAAATTGTGTCAGTTTTTTATAATGAATTTTACATGAAAACGCAACCAAAACAAAATTGAAGATTAAGAAAAAAAATATTTGGGGTATTTTAATTTAAAATACAAAAAAAAATTAAAAAAAACAATTTTATTGGTTAAAACTTAGTATTGCTCCCCCTTGCGTCTACAATGGTTCGCTTGCGGTTCCCCATTGGCCTTATTAAGGTTTTGACAAGGACTAAAAGGATTGCACTCACTGATGTTAGATGGTACCGGATTTCTGGCTCGGACCCTCCGTTTTACTTCGTCCCATAAATGCTTAATTGGATTCATGCCTGGACTGAGGGCTGGCCACTTCATCATCTCGAGTCCAACCTCAACTATGAACTGCCGAGTGGTTCGAGCTGTGTGGCACCGAGCAATATCGTGCATCAATATGAAATCTTCCCCTATATATATCCAGCGTATAGGGCACTACATGATCCAAAAGAATGTCCTCGATATATCTTTCAGCGGTCAGACTTCCTTACGGCCTCCACCAGGAACGAAAATAAGAACTGTTTTTCCCTCAAGCGATGAGCCAGCCCACACCATGCACGAACCGCTGCCGTACGAGACTGTTTCAGCAAAGCAGGACTGCGAAAACCGCTCTCCTGGATGCCGGTAGACCCGGCCTATCCTATCACTACGATGGAGACATATTCTAGCCTGGTCAGTGAATAGAACGGATCTCCATTGCTTGATGCTTCAATTGTTGGGTTCACGAGCAAATTCGAGTCGCTCTTTGCTTTGGCGTGCTGTCAATTTTGGTTCTCTAGGGGCCATCCTGGAGTGAGGCTGGCTTCCTTCACGCGTCTTCTTACTGTCCATTGACAGCAGATTGGTCCATGTTTAGCTGAAGAGCGACGTCTCGTTGATTGTGCTCTTCTTGCAATAAAGCAACAACTTGTGCGGCTGTTTCTGGAGTAGTATTCTTGCTTTTGAGGAAACAACGAATGAAACTGGTAGAGATTTGTCCAGGTCAACATCTGATAAATGTATCATCATGCAAATGTACAGGAGATTGCAGGAAGCTAATTATTTTCACAGAAACATCGCATTTGCGACGATTGCCTTAATTTAACAAGTACTGTATAGATTTTAGTGTCCTAGATTAAGGTGTCCTTGTAAAGATAAAATACTATGCTGTCAAAAAAAGTTGTTTTACGAAAATCGGTTAAGAAATTTTAAAACAATACTCCTTTTTGGTTTGGGTCGAATAAGTTGCTCGCGAGTGTATTGGATTTGTAAAATTATTAGTATTTGTTAACGAACGTAAATTTTTACGTGGAAATAACGGAACGAGGACACCTAGAGACCAATCCTCAATGACAGTTGAAAATTTAATTGAATTCATGTTTTTGTCTGGTTAATTTTTTTTTCAAATTTTCATAATTTATTTACCGTTTAGTCTTAAGTGGCCAAACAACTCGTATCATCATTTGTATCAAAACCTGTGGATGGGTTGCTAAAAAGGCGGAGCCTCTGGATAGCTTTTCAAACAACGTTGAGCACCAAGTTTTATTTTTCGTCCAGACGTTTATTTCTCCAGGATTTTTATGGTTTCTATTCTTTCTCCTCACCCGGTACAGTTCCTAAACGAAGAACACACTTTACCGGTCGTCAAAAATTATTTTCTCATTTCTTCTTCAATTTATAATATACCAACATTATTAATAGATTTTATATCACAAAATTCGGATGTTGCCTGCGGGAACAATTCAATGTCTATATTTAAACAGCAAATCAACACGTTAAAATGGCATCAAACCTAACTCCCCGCCCGCACCATAACATCGCAGACTTATGTGCGGTTGAAAAAAAAAATATTTTCTCTTTTCAAATTTCAAACTTAATACCTCAATCAAAGTTTATTGACATAATGGATGTATGTATGTATATATGTATGTGTTCATGTTTAATATCAATCAATTTTCCGCCAAGCATGAAAAAAAAATCCTAGAAATGATAATAATTTTTCCATCTAAAATTAAATCGATTGAGAATAAACTCCGCGTGTATGATGTCAGTCATTTTTAGCGTACTTTGGCGAATGTAAAAACCATAAAATAGCAACAGAATATAACGAATCGTTTATAAATAAATAAATAGAATTATTTATTACAGTTTTTAGTTTGCCTTTATAATAATAATAATAGTTTTATATAAACAATAAAATTTCAATCAAAATATATGATTTTTATAGTATATCTAATGGGAGGCAAAATACATAAAGTCTTGCTGTGCTACGCTTCATTCCAATTTCTTTTATTTATGCCAAATGATAAAAGTTAAATTAACAACATTTTTTAGTATTAGCTATGTATATGTGCTCATATGTGTATCTATTGTATACTGTACTAAATTGAATGAAATAAGATTCTAATTAAAAGATTATTACTTATAAATTGTTTTGAATGAAATAAAATAATTTTGAAAAATTATGTTGTGCGCGGTTTTGTATACTCCAGAAACATCGCACGCCAAATAGTGTAATGACTGGAATCGAAAGCTTTACCGGAAACAAAACAAGTTTCACACAATTAAAATGCTTATTTTGAAGTTCCTATGTACGAAGTGTATATTCAAATTGAAATTCTATATATATTTATTTAATTTGTGCAAATTTTTGTATTTTAAAATATTTTTGTTTTTGTTGTGTCCCTCACAATAATATATCGTTCCACATGACAATGACATTGAATCATATTTCATTTTCATAGTAAACATTTCATTATTTTTCGCAATAAAAACAGCTTTTATTTACGAATTTGTTCGCCAATATAGCAGCGAAACACCATCATCGTATTCAGTAAACATTTCAATCAAAATTGAATCACGGAGACGCAGCAAATTTATAAATTTTATTTTTTTTGCTGTATTCACATGCGACATTCAGCCGAATTGAATCAAAAATTCATTTCACGATTCTTTTATGTAATTTGTGTTTGCGTCTCATCCGCATGTGATTTTGCTCGTACGTATACGTTAATGTGTGTCGTGTGTATGTGGTTCAGGAATTTCTATATGATGCATTATGTATAGGGTTTGTTTTTTTTTGATTTTGTATGAAGTAATACAAAATTAATTGGTTTATCGATTATGTCTGTCTATATGTACATACTCGTAGACCGTAGTGCTTTGTTTAAATATTTACGTGCCCTATGTCTAGGTATAATTTTGAATAAATATGTAACTTTGTTATATAGTAAACCCCGATTTTCAAAGGGGACGGGGGAGCTTCTAGTAAATTATAATTGGTAACATGGCACTCAAATTATAGTTGATCGATTGAGTTTTAATTCTTTGAAAACTCATTAATAAGTTCTTGTACGCGATTATTGTGTATATTTTACCCGCAACACACTCGTTCCATATATAAATTAATAATTAAGTTGAACTCAAATTCGACAATACACGTCTTGCAGACGTAATATTTATATTTAATTGAACTTATTATTTCAAATAAAGCAGCGGATTGTTTAATCACTTGGAGCACATAGTCTGGTACTGTGAGAGATTTATCTAACTTTGCAGGTCTTTCGAAACGAAATTGCACAATTTTTCTAGAAAAAGGTTTAGGGAATGGTAAACGCAGAAATAGTTGAAATCTTAAAATTTTCTATTTATCTTATCCATAATATCCGACTTTTACTCCCTTCTTTTATTGGATTCCGGAATTCGTGCGCACCATTCTTCAGCTCTGAATATGCTGAATAATTTGAATAATCCGAAAGAATTTTAAGACTCTCCACGATTGTAATGCAACACCGACTTGTTCACTGGTTGTGATAGTCTTTGAATAATATTAATTAAATATGGGACGTGTATTTAAATTCACTGTATGTGAAAATTTTACTCTAATGTGCAGCGGGGAGGCAACACAGGCGAATAACAAAGAAGCTTCAACGTCAGACCAGTTGAAAGCACTCATTGAAATATGATGCTGCTTATAGGAAATTGTTCATCACACAGGAACAAATA
Organism: Nephrotoma flavescens; assembly: GCA_932526605.1. Lineage (NCBI taxonomy): Eukaryota > Metazoa > Arthropoda > Insecta > Diptera > Tipulidae > Nephrotoma > Nephrotoma flavescens. The sequence goes on along the minus strand of OW052222.1, from coordinate 252,515,716 downwards.
CAACAAAGTATAAATAAAATTAAATTAATTGAACTGAAAATAAATAATACCTTAAATTCTACTGTCAAAATAAATCCAAACTAAAACTTTTAAACTCCAATGTTACCGCAAATCGGATAACGGGTTACACAAAATCAAATTTAAACTACAACAGTCTTGAACAGCCTGTAAAATGGGAATATTTATCGGGTCAAGTTAAGCAAGACAATAAATTAAGTAATAGAAGGTAGCATGATAATTCACCAAAAGTCAATTCACTGAAAACACAATTCATTGAAAAGTGATTAAACAAAACGCAATTACTCCAAAAACTAAGTTCTATGGGCTAAAACCTCACGAAGTAATCAGATATTTGGGCCAACTTACTGAACTCGGAAAACTCGCGTGAATGGCGTCTCAAAATGTCAATCGCTATTTCCGGCCCCTCTATAGTCTTAGATGTTATACACGATTTTCTTAAAAATTTATATGGGCTGGCACTGGGCAGCTTACCATAGTTTGCCCTAATCATTACCAACTCTAAACATATAAAGTCATTTTCAACCTAGGTTGCTCTTAAGAGATTTAAATTTTTATCTAACTTCACCAAGATTTTGGAAGTATGCCATTTAGGAGTCACGATATCGTACAATAGAAGAAAAAAGAATCTTTTAACCGAAGTACCCCAAATTAGGTAACTCTCGGAATATTTCCGACCGTGTGGGTGCAGATATATAATACCTACCTTTGTTACGGATAGGTCGCAGCAAACCCGCAGTTTTCAACTAAGCTCGCAAGGTCTTTCTCGCGGTGATGTTTTGCCGACTATATCTCAGGGTTAATGTAATGGGTAGTGGGGAAATAGAGGCTTGAGACCCAGTCTGCTGAAAAGACCCCCCAAATGACCCATCGAAAGGCCGATGCCCAGCCACAACGAAGCAGCATTAGAGGGTAGGGGCATCTCTTCAACAGCTAATTTCTTTTAGCTAATTCCCCACAATTCACACTTTGACAGCATGAGACTGCCGCTAAGCCATGAGGAGACCGTGTAGACTTTACGGTTGTCCCCGAATGGACGACACATAGGCTGGACTCACCACTCCGATCATGTGGATGTCCTGTCAAGGGGCTGATGAGGAGTGACAAGCCCAGCCTGATGATTTAGAAATTCATTTTATTTATATTATGACACACGGAAAAGAATAAAACAAATAAATAACCAAGTAAATACGGGGAAGAAGAAACGAAAAGGAAAATGAGGCCGAATGCCAAGATACATACGCATTTTAGTATTCAAATACGAACAAAAAATAATAAATTTTACCAACGGGAAAATAAAAATAAATCGAACCGAAAGGAAAGGATTCGGAGCGAAACCAATGTGCAACCAAAATACGCACTAAGCATGGCGCTCGATTACAATATAAATTAAATAATAAAAAAAACTTGAAAATAAAAAACATTTTGACCATTAAAGATTAAAAAAAATGTGGATTAAAAAGCAAAATATAAAAAAATCGTACCTTTGAGCTCGGAAAGGTCACCCTGTAGGGTTGCGGCGTCCTTGCCAGCTTTTGTTGCGGTGCATCTTCCCACCGAAATACCAATAAAAAATTTACAAGTGGCGGGTCGGCCACCTGTAGGTTGGGCATTCTTTGCCTTAAACCGAAAGTAAATGTTGGGCGTTTGCTCGCCTTAACCGTAAAATGCTGAAGTGGCCTCAAATGGCCACCCGTTTGTTGCGGTGTATATTGTTTTCTCCGATGACCAAATACTGATTGATTAAGGCAACGTGTTAATATATTTACGGTCGCAAACTGATGTACCGTTGGCAATGGTGTCCTTACCGGTTTGAAAATATTCACACATATGTGTAGCTATATGGGGCATTTACATGTAGAAAATTGTTTTCTTCTACAAATTTTTGCAGGTAAATTCCTTCTTATTTACCTGCAAAAATTTGTTCCCTTGTATAAAAATATTCAATCTGCCAGAAAGAAATAAACATATATAGTAACGGCATAATTTTTTTTATAGGATCATATTAATTTATTTTTAATGAATTTAAATGCGAAATTTACATTTTTGTCTATGGCGTCTGTTTTTATTATGAATCCTCAACATTTAAAAATACGAAATAATTTTTTTTCTTGTTAATTTTAAAAATGTTGCCATAAAAATACTCGGATCGAATATATTTTATGGCAACATTTATTTTTATGGCAACATTTTATAGTGGTTTTTGCTTAAAAATCTTCTGAAAAATTTTGTTGGGAAATATATTTTTTCTTGTCTCTCATGTGCAAAGAGTGAATGTTATATCTTTCTCATTTTGCAGAAGAAAAATGTTGGTCGCATGTAAATGACCCAATACACGTTCCCAAATATTATATTTCATTTTTCTTATATATAGCAACCAAAACACAGCAAACCATTTATGGCTGCTACCACAAAATTTTACACAAATCAAAAATAAATTTACAAAAAAAAATTTACAGACCCTAAAATATTTTTTTATTTCGTCGAATCCAAAACAAAATAATTACTCGACTGTATTTAATACCACTCAAAAGAAAACTAGACTCTCAAAAAGTAAAAAAACTTCTCGCACTACACAAAAAATATAAAAGATAATTTTTGTTTTATTTCGTGCGCGTAACGTCTCACCTGCATCAGCTGCATGCACCAAAACAAGAAAAACACAACAAAAATACTCTTATATACCTTAGTCGCTCTCACACACGCACAAGGGGTACACATTGGTCTCGCTCCAATTATTCTCTCGACGTTGATGTAATAGAATAGGGTGAGTCAAGAAAACAGAATAGAATATTAAAGCCTATTTAATTGAAACTTTAATGTAATAAAAATGCCACGGGGTAGATGGCACCACCTATTCATTTGAAATTTATTTTTAAAAATGAAAAGTTAAAAAAAAACAAATTGAATCATGTTGTGACCCTCAAGGGGTCTCAATCATTCAGCAATAGTTACAGCCCATCTTGCTTCGATTCCACAACCGTAAACGCTAACGCCCGGTATAGTGATCATCAAACGACATTAAATAGCCTTACAATTGGTGGAAGTGCCCAGTTATTCAAATATAAATTTCACTCCATTATTACAAATCCGTATTAACGGATGATTCACGATACGATTAACTATGGTCTTGATTGATTGGACTGTAGAACCAAGTACTTGACAGGTGGTCCCGGATAACGCCGGGCCTATTCCTACAGCCTGTTTACACATAACAATAGGAGGGATAGGAAAGGTATTTTTTTTTTTTTTGGGACGGAACGACCCGGTTTCAGACACCTAGCGATCGTACGGCACAACACAATTCTAATCTACTTCTAACTACTGGAGGGAGGATAAAGGCTTAATAGGTTTAATGGATAACGATGGTATTGGTCTTCAACAATTGCTTCTTTAAATCAGCAACCTGAGGGAAAACTTTTATTATTTCACGTACATCCTGAAATTTAATTCTAAATTAATGCTTTTCGGCTTCCTAAACAAGTTGTTTGATTGAATCAGCCCGGTTACAAACACCTAGATAAAATCGATAGTTAGTAACACATTAACAAGGCAATTCTAATCTACACAACCTGCAATTGGATGCTTCATTTGCCAAAACGATTAACTCCGTAAAACAAAAAGTTGATAAAAAACTGAGAAAATACGAAAATGGTTTTTTTAAATTCCTCATAAATTGCAACTTTAGTTACTTTTAATTTTGTCATTTAGTGGTGTTAACACTTCTTATTCCAAAAATTTGTTTTGAATATATACCGTTAGGAGCCAATCAAGTAGGTTGATATTAAAATTTACAAATATTCTAAAAATGGAGTTAATCGGTTTGGCTTGTGAACCATCCATTAATATTTCAAAGGAATATTATTTCACCTACATCGGTAGATTTCCTGAAATTTAATTCTAAATTAATATTTTCCGGCTTCCTAAATAATATAAACATTTATTAATTTAATCCTAATGCAATAACTTAAAGTAGAATTTCCTGAAACCATAATTGTTTAAATTATATTAAAAATTACTCTAAAATCCACAAGTATTTAATAAAAAATATGTGAGGCATCCCAAAGGCAATGGTACATATTCGATTAATTACCAAGTAAGTAACGATACGATTAACTATGGTCTGTTTATTAATTATTTTTCATACTTTTGAATAAAACTCAAATCAAAAAATAATTTTTATTATTTTTCACAATAAATTTTGAATACAAAAAAAAAAGAATTTTATCTTTTTATTTAACTCATACTTGTCAAAAAATGTCGGTATAATTCCTATACCACGATATCAGATCTATATAGGAGTTGGCACCATCAAAAAAAAATCCCATAATTAAATGTCTGGGATAGAAACGATAACCGCTCCAGACATCGTGACAAAACGAGCGACCGACCTATACACCCGAGAAGCAGTCTCAAACGCCGAGCATAATACTTCGGGTTAATGGAAATACGAATTCACTATCGCGAACGCGAATATCTTTGGTGCGATAAGTTCCCAATAGTTTCCCTTCAAAACTTCTGACAGCATGTGTGACCTATGACATCTATGATGGCTGGTACAAATTTAGCAAAAAGCTTCGCACAAAACCTTTTCGGTGTATCACTTCTGTGCGTCTAATGGATGATTTGGTCACGAATGAGATTTAAAAGGTCGTATTTATTCAGTAACTGAATTTAGGTCGCTGATAACAATCGTCTTAAGGCACAATCCGACCCGTGCAGTGAAATAGTCCATATTGCCGGGTAATGTGCCGAAAAATGCGTTGCGCCATGACCTACGTTTCGTAAAGCGGCGGCCATCTCTTGACGGTGATTATTCCATTCGTGGTACTCACGAGTCACGATTATCAAGATACGATTAAATTGCAGCAAGTTATATTTACTCGCTCCGAACAATTACTCTGTGGGGAGTAAACTGGAGTGCTCAAATTTAAAATTTTATATTTCACGCTTTCACGGTTTTTTTACGAAAGGTTCGCGCTTTTATTCATCTTACACTTAATGCAGTTTGAGATAAAAAATTTAACATCTTTTAACACACACGACCAATAAAATCTCAAATATCTCGGAAAATAAGCGCTCTACGAAAAAAATATTCATTATCCAAATTTAATCATTCGGGGGGATACTTTACTGCTAAAATTAGTACTCCTCCTTCCCTTCTTGTAGGTGGGGCGGGGGGTAGCTTTGAATTTAAAATAGAAACCCCTATTTTTTATCACAAATTCAGATTCTACGGCTGTTTGTACGTAGGATTTTTGTGAAACATTTTTTTCGATTCATGATAGATGGCGCTGTAATAACGATATTAAATTTACATATGCATACGATTCTGCAGTACGTTTAAATTAAAATTAACATTTTTTCCATGTAAATGTCTTAAACAAATTGTATTCCTTAAATTAGGAAAAAAAAATAAATAAAAAAAAAATTAACTAAATTTTTTTTTAAATATGTCAAAAAATCCTACGTACTTCAAGTCGTAGAATCCGAATCATCAATAAAAAATAAAGGTTCCTATTTTACTTTGAAAGTTACCATCCGCAAAAAAAATCACCCAGTATATCTAAATCCATAGGCTGGGGAGATTAACAATTAGTTGCCTTGAATTCGAAAATTGTGTTCGTAATCCAGTAGTTGCCGTTCTCACATTCTCTTTGATTGACAGACTCTTCATCTGAGAACGAGGGCAAGTCGTAATCAATTTGTAAAACTTGCATCAGAGGAGTCTATTTAAACCACATACTGTAGGTTCCGTCATCGCCGCATAGATTTAGTAGGATCCACGGTATTCTAAGGGATAAGGTCCGGTACAATATTGATGGAGTTTTTTCGATAGCCAATTTTGAAGTCGCACGCTTGGAGTTTTAGGCTCCATCAAGCGAGTCTTCCGTATAAGACATTTTGGAACATTAACCAGCGAAAACTGTTATGGTCCGTGTATATCGTAAATGCGTACCCCTCGATATAATAGCGAAATTTTAGGAAACTCAATAGCGCGGCATAGCACTCAAGCTCAGTCAACGAATAATTTTGTTCAGCTGCATTTAATTTCTGCGAAATGTATTCTATCGGATGTTCTCTGCCTTCTTAGTCCAGACCATCAAGATCGTATCAATCCTAACATACGGCTGGCGCTGGGAAGCTCAACATAGTTTGCCCCTATCATTACCAACTCAAAATATTAAGAATCATTTCCGGCCTAGACAGTTATTAAAAGATACAAATTTTTATTTAAGTTTACCTGAGATTTTGAAAGTTGGCCATTTACTCACATTTGTACATACGGCTGGTGCTGGCCACTTGGTTAGCATTCACTCTAGCACATTACGAACGAGTTTATTTTAAAATTCGTCTTTAGAAGGAAAAACTGAGATAATATAAAACAATTTTCCTGTGCTGAGAAAACTGGGATAACTTCATACGCTTAGGGAATATCGAAATATGGTCAAGCTTTTTAAATGCCAATTCGGAAAATGAGCTTAGCTTGTTGTTTTGAAATACATTACCAAAAATTGTATCGATCTGTAAATAATTACGCAATACAATTTCCCCCAAGATTTGCTGAAGGCGCAATTAAAATTCGATTAATTTGTTTGGTATGGAGATAGAGCTTCGATTGATTTTCTAAATTATATTTCCATTATCTATATACCGAAAAGATTTTCCATTATACTCGTACATACATTATATACCGAAAATGAATAAAAAATTAATTTTATCTATTTTAAAAATTAAAAAGCATAAAACGAAAACTCTTAAAAAAATTGACTTACCAAAATTTTTGAGACAATGACAAATTGTTTTAAGGTTCTCGTTCACACTGTAAAATCGCTTGTTGTTACACAAAGAACGTTACCATATATAGAAAAGAAAATTATAAGCAAACAAGACAACCAACCATAACACACAAGAAAGATAAATTAATTTACTCACGCTGCTTACATGTTACGATATAGCGATGAGGAAAAAGTACATGAAAATTTTCCATTTCCAATATGATTGATGATGATGTAATTTTCATGATGTACCCGTGCGGCAAACACCAACCAAAAATAGAAAACAATTCGGAAAAACCGTAATACTACTCGTATATCCTCAGGTCAACAAACTTTTGCGGGACCCAATTTTACTATACAATAAAATTGATTTCTAAGATTTTAAACTAATTAAAAGTTTTATTATTGTTGTGGAAAATTACAATTTTACAGTTATTTTTGTTTTCTGAAAAATGGTAAAATAATTTAAAGCGAGTTTTGACAAATGAGGTTTATATTTATTCGACTTTTATTTCCGTTTTTCCAGTGTTTTTATAAACGAGTATTTTTTTCTTGGGTATATGGCAAAATTTTTGTTTCTCTACTCTACAATGTTTGAAGTAAATAAGTACAGTGAAAAATCGGAAAATCTACCAAAAACGAAATGAAAAAATATTATATATTTAAGTCGTTTTTGGGTGTAATTTATTAAAACAAAATGTAAAGCATAACGAAAGAAGCTTATAAAAAAGCTTTAAAAGCGCAGAAGAAACGTAGAAAAAATTTATCATAATACGAAAGATGTTCTCGTAATTTAGCAGTTTTGATCCTTTTTCTTATTGTTCGTCTTCTTCTGTTTCTTCATTTTTAACTTAAATTATCTAATATAATTTTTGATAAGAATACTCTCTAGAATACAGATTCTTTCGAATACAATAAAATTTAAGATGGTATGAATTATGTGTGTATGTGAATTTATTGTTACGGGATTAGTTATGGTGAAATGAAATTTTAAAGTGTATTGGGATTCGAAAAATTATATAAGCTTTTGATGTATACGCTGAGAAGGTTTATTAATCAATGGACGTTATTTTATTTTGAACATGTTCATATTTCTATTATGAAAGGTTGCATTACATGTTTTAGCTGCCCTCTTTTAGAAGGCGAAAAAGGATATTAGAATATGTTTTTAAATAAGCTAAAAAACAAGCCGTTAAATGTAGAAATACGTATATTGTTTATTGCGGTATTTATAAAATCCCTAACCCAGATTAACTGGAAATGAGATCCTCATATGAATGTCTAGCAATTACTACAACAAGAAATTTATATGCAAATGGCTGTTTTTGATATTAATTAAATTACACGGTTTTTTTACCTTTTTTGAGTAGTTGACTGTGCCAATTTTTATGTCGAACGATATTCGTGCGTATTCGTCATATTTGTGCATTTTTCCGAAATAATCTGGGATTTCTGACGCCAGAAATCAATTGGCCTGATTCGGCCTTAGAAAGGGTATTTCTAACCATTTATGAGCATTATGTACAGAATCTGTTTAATTTGAATCCATTGCAAACCTTTATTTATCCATAATTCTAAAAGTACAATTTTTGAACAATTTTGTCTGGGGTTGAAATATGGGTTTTCTAAGGGATGGCCCGCTAACCGAAGATACATGAAACTTGATGGTCAGTACGTTAAGTATGTCCAGTTTAAGTAATTTTGTCATCAGAAAGGTAGAATTTCACGTGCTATTATTATTACTCAAGTTTGCTGGAACCCAAGCAGTTTCAACACTCAATGCCACACTATGGACCCATGGGGCAAACCGAGGATACCATCACAACAAACAAATGCGTTGCCAATCTGGCAAACTGCATAAGCTTGATCCAGAGCAGGGAACGCAACTGACCTACATTGAAAGATGTACAGCTAAGAAACCAGGCCTGAGTTACCTCGAAAGATGAACAATCACAAACAAACTGAATGCTGTTATCGTCTTCTTCAAGGCAGGTATTACACAAGAAATCTTGAACAAGCCTCATTTTTTGTAAATGGAGTTTAAACCCAAAACTTTAAGTTTTCCGTTTCCCTTCGAAGCTAAGCATACTTTGTAAACTTAAGATTATTTTCACTTAAGATTATTTGGTAATTAATGTAGTTCTTATCATAACTAAGGGTCTAGGGTGGCACCGGTTTCGGTCCAACGAATTCCAGAAGTGATCCTGTTATGTCATTTTGCCCAATATCATAATAAGTCGGAACCCACATAACCGTGACATTATTTATATAGCAAAGAAGGCTAACAAAATGTTTACAGTCCTTGACCGTAGTCAAGGATTTCGTAATGAATTGAGCTTACATTTACCATTTGTACTCAGGTTGGATACTTGAACTTGAATATATCTTCGCCTGAATAGCGAGATCAGCAGCATCAATCGCTATCAGCTTGGCTTGGTGTAGTTTAGACCTAGACTGCCATGTGATCGTATATCATGTGAACGATAATAGTTTTGAAAACCTGCACACTAGTGACTCAGACTTGAAGTTTTGAGACATCCTTGAGTCTCTCGATGGATAAACCACCGAGAAATAATTATTGAAAGAAAATTCTGGTAGCAATTTGTCATTAACCGTCATGATTTCTAGCATAGATGAACTATAGATTTACGATCTGTCTATATGCCCTGCAATCAAACTGAGGGTATGCACCACAGTCGAAAGGCATCGGATTAAGCCGTGCTTAGGATGAACGACTGCAGTGGGGGCAGAAACAAGATTCTCTGCAAGCAAGTAGGAGTCGAAAACAAAGCACCAACAAGTTTCGCAATAACTGCATTTGATTTAACCACAGGCCATCAAACAACAGAAAAGCGTATAGCATCAGTAGAAGCAGAGATTTTTAGTTGAACATCAGCCTATTGGGGGTCAAGTGGCAGTATTTTCCAAATGCTCTTCTTCATTGCCAAAAATGGTGAGTGCATTTTGAAGTTTGTTTTTAAGGTGAATTTTCTAGGAAAGCTTGCTGTATAAAATTTCACCAAAATGTTTTACTGTGTCAGATCTGGCGATCATCTCTCCGAAAACAGAAAGAACAGACAGTTTGCCAATATTAATATACGTCTTGTAAAGACTAGCAGACTAGTTTTAGATGCCTACGAGCATCTCAAGCCACCACATCTGTATTGCTTTGAGTCAGACAGTACATTAAGGTGTTCAATCAAAATTCAAAACTACTAAGTTATCTGCATAGCTCTGAGCAGTACAGCCAGGTTGCAGTTTGACAAGTAATTCATCAATAACCACAAGAGATGTGATAAACATCTTCCTGGTGCAGCCTTTAGTATTTTGAACAGAGGCATTAAGAGAATCCAATTTGACCACAGCAATGTAAGACCAAAGCACCCAATTCATGTAACGGTGCTTTGTTCGATGCTAAAATTTGTGCAGGCCTCAGTGATGGTAGAAAAAGATGTACTGTCAAAAGCACTCGCAATATCAAGAAAGATGTCAACAGAAAACTCCTTAATACTAAGCAATTTTTCAATTCTTGTAACAAGCTCATACAGAGCAGTTTTACACGAACTTCCAACTCTAGTAAGAAGATAGATAAATGGCGGTCTCTAATATACCTGTCAACAATTCTTCCCAAATCTTTAAGGAAACTTAACGAAAGACTAAAAGACACAATGTCCTGGCGTCGCGGTATAATCCGGCTTACCAGGCTTCGAGATGAAAATACTCTATTCCTGTTATAAGATTGCAAAATAGATCCAAAAGCAATGCATGCTTGAAAGAGTAGAAGTAAGTGATCCTGAAAGAAAGAAACCCCGTGCTCTAATTAAGCAGAAAAGACTCCATCCTGACCACCTGATTAGGGTGGGAAGGAGAATAAATTCTAACGTAAAATGTGGTGACTGACAAGCCTACCGGCTAGGTCCCAATCGGGCGAAATAACAGTATTATTAGATTGCTCGGAAGCAACAAGATCAGAATTGATAGCATCACAACCAAAAAAATCAACGGAAAGCAGTAGTTTGGCAATTTCCTTTTTGTAAGAGGTAAGACTTCTATTTGAAGCAGCAGCACAACAAGTCTGCAAGATGCATTTTTTAACCAGGCACCTATAGAGCCTGGCAAATGGCCTGCGATCCTAAAAAATTATCCCAATCAACCCGAAGGCTAGATATTTGATTGTTGAGTCTCAAAGTTTTCCTAAGTTTTTTAAGATCACAACACCAAGAAGGCTGGTTCCAAATATTTTGTTTGGTACTAAAAGAACAGGATTTTTTGGAAGCTAGTGTGATTGCGTCCGTCAAAGACGATACTAGCAAATAAATGTCATCAGTCGAACGCCTTAAAAAACCTACTCTTAAGCCTCACCGTAATAAGAAGCTTACCAACTAGGAATTATTCTCTTCTGAGGTTGTACTCCTTCTGGTATCTTCGGGCGAGATTCATGCTATATGGTGGTGGGCATAACCAATAATTTTCTGTGAACAAAATTCATCCAAATGTTTACTGAACAGAAGATTTGTATAACTCACTTCTCCAAAATTAGCATTTGGAAGTGCTGGCTAAAATGTGTCTCAATTTTTTGTTCTTTTTCGGGTTCGGCAAAATACTTTAATGGGTGTACGAAATGTAGGCAATGTTATGGATTAATAAAATTCCCTAAACTCACATTTCACGTAATATACGTCCCTTCTGCTCCGTTGAATCAGAATTTACGAATCAATTTTCTTCGAACGAACCTCAAAATGTGTCTGCGTATAAGTTGCGATCAACCTTTTAATCCCTCGACACATCCGCTCAATTGAATCATTTTCCCATTTAGGCGCGTACAAAATAAAATTAAAAGGATTTATGCGTATTTTGAATTGTTAATTTTACAGCAACAAAAAATAGCATAGTAAAAAGTAAAAAGCTCGTAAAATATGTCGTTATAACAGATTAACATTGTGGTTTATCAGTTGAGTACAACAAAATTTATTTTAATTGGTCTAATTGTGTGCCTCTTCGTATATAAAAGGTTAATAGAATCCTAAGAATGGTTAAATTAATAGAGAAGAACATGAACAGTAAAATAAAATTGTGTAACCCGGGCAATCCATAAAAAAAAGGATTTAAATTTGAATATTCAAAAATAGGAGAGAAAAGGGTTTTTAATTGATATTGGTTAAGCTTTTAGGGTTATCTGTTGAAAATGTTTATGTAGATATAAAATTTATTATATTGTCAGTGTAGTGAAGATAAACCATCTTGAAAATATTAAATAATTTATTTGCTTAATAATCGGAATAATCGTTTCTCATCACAATTCTCAATCAGTCGCGTACCAGAACAAGTTACCACAATTATATTAATTTAAGGAAATTAAATTTCCTTTTTGTCGTTTTACATATTAGTTTTATCAGTTTTTGTTTTTATTAGTGTATTCCGGTGTATACTCTCGAGGAAAAATGTCAGGTACAAAAAGGTAAAATCATACGCCAACTAAAGATATGTAAAATATTTGTATATTAGAAAAAAATCCTCAAAATGTCCCTCCTCCCAAATATTTATTTGTCGTACACAACTGTTTTCAATAGTTTTCCAGTACCATGTATACCATGTATACGAATATTCTAAGGAATTGATATAAAAAGCAAAATACTTGAGCACCAAGAAATAGAAAAAGGCAAAACTTTTTTTTTTTACTTTAAAATTTATGAAAGCTTCGTTTGTATTTTATTTGACATGCTTTTAAAATTTGAGTTTTTTTTTGTTCTCTTTGCTCTTCTATAGAAAATATATAGACTTGGGAAAATCGTATACATAGAAAATCACATTACTTAAAGATGAAAATCAAACTTTTTCTTTCCTTAGAATTTGCCGTTATGTAAAAATCCTTTTTTACTCTCTTTTTTAACTTTACTTCGATTAATTATCTAACTGCCTGCCTGCCTACCCTTCATGGTTCGAAGAGTTGTAACGTATACATTTTCTGTGTTCGGCTTGCGAAAGGATTTATGTTACAGCGCGCATCTCGTTGTATAAATTGGAAATATTGCTGGATATGTATAGGTATATATGTATGTATAGCAAATTTATGGATTTACGGATGAAAAGAAATAAATTTATCGTTTGAATGGGAAAACGTGACTCATTATACGCGGCCTATTAAATAAGCAGCAAACGTATAATCAATCTCAGTCTAACAATTTCCTCGATAAATTTGATAAAATTGTTGGTAATTAAAGAATTTTATTTATACTTAATTGATCCATTAAGATAAAAGAATATAGTTTTTAATATTTTATATTTAGTTTTTAGCTCTGTAATATATGTAGACGTAATTATTTTATAAAACTCGTCGTTATCTTTTTTGCAAAAACGAATTTCTATAGGATTTTCTTTGCAAAATATTAAAAAGAAACTTTATACATTAACAGGCAACAACAACAATTAAAAATATATAAAACTTTTCTCATCATCAAGCTTTTTTATTTTTTATGCTTGCTTGCTGTATATTCTACTCTGGTATACGTTGTTGTGTCTTTTATATGTAGTTTCTCCGGTTGATTTTATTTTAGTGTAAATGTTTTGGAAAACAAGTCAAAGTTAATTTATAATCTTCAATTTTTCTTCCCAAATATGTTTTTGTTGGTGCTAGTGTGCTGCTATTCTTGGAAATATATACATTTATTGACCAAGACAAGATAATAACTTATTCTTGATGAGAGTATGGTTATTTATATACGGATAGATACATCAGAGGAATTACGCAATGCTCTAAGTCGTTTTTTTTCCTCTCGTGTTTATGGCTTGTTATAAATTATTTTTGTTAACTAATGGCAAATTGGTAATTTATCAATGAACATTTCCAAGATAACCTTGTTCTCGCCGAGGAATAAGTGATCGATTTGCTTATTATAGAATTACTTGTTTATAATAAATCAGTAAAAACACCATACACAACCATTTTATATATGCATAACGTTGATAAAGCATTCTTAACTATATGGAGAAAATATTAAGTCAAGTAAATTGCGTATGAAATACAACAAGTAGAATAAGAAAATATACAGCTGTTCGCTATGTATCAATTAATTAATTAGAATTAAAAAAAATAAAATATTAAATTATATTCCATTGATCCCATGCGACACTAAATTGATAATTAAAATAAATGTTTCTGCTATCTTGTATATTTATACGATGCGAACATGGTGAAGTATTTATGTGGGAAAATATTTTAGTTCGAATGTGTTAGGTTCGCAGTGGCATTATGTGCCGGAAATACCAAAAACGTGTAGGACGTAAAGTCTCGATACAATTACATAGTTGGAATTTGGTGATCTACTTTCAAAAAACATAAAAAACCACTTGTTGTACAGTTTTTATTATTGGTAAAATGGTTTCTTCATTCTAGACAAGCATTGAGTATGATAGTGAAGTTTGTTCTTAAAAAGTTACACTGTTAAATTTTGTTATTTTCCCTATTGGGGGCCAAGGCCACCATAAAACCATGCCTATATATGGAACTTTTGTCTTCTGTACATAAAAAATTTTCATTTTCAATTTTCAATTTTTTTCAAATTTTCCTTTTCAAAATTTTTGCTACTAAAACAAGGTTCATCGTAAGCGAGTAACTTATACTAGAAATCTATTAAAACAGGCTCGTCGCTTGTTTGGGAATGTCAATTTAAAACCAGATGGGAGGTATTGCTAAAATTTTCTAGAAGGAAATAATAATATTTTTGTCAAAATCACGGAACTTCAAAACTCCAAAAATCATTGTTGAGACTCAATGCAATTGACCCATTTTCGTTCCATAGACAAAAAATATTATAAGCTGTCGAAAAATGTAGACGAGATTCCGTGGGCATCTCTGGTAATGGCACTACAAATGAATACATGAATTCTATTATAGGGATAGGAAAACCCATTAGAATTGGATGCCAATAACTATAACAGTAGAATATTGTATAATCTATTCGAAAATGTGAGAGAGAACGTGTGGACATCGCTACGATCGGTGGTATAGAAAAAGGAAATTTTTTGTCCAGGACTTGTAAATATATTTAGCTCGCTCTTTATTAAACTAGAGATATTTCTCAAAACTGTGAAGTTTCTAACATTTTTAAAACATAGTAAGACCCATCATAATTTTAACCCATTTACTCTCGAGATTAGATGATCTCTTTGAAATGTTAGTGAAACCACGTCCAATTTTATAATTTACTCTTGAAAATAAATCCCAATAGGAAAAATAATAAATTTAACAGTGTAATTTTTTAATATTTTTTTTAGCATAAGCTTCACTATAATCATGAGCGTGAGCTCATGCATTTGGTTTCTCAGAAAACATTTCAGTATTCAATATTGGCAGCTGTGCGTTGAAAATGAATTTACTAGCACAACAACTAAAACGACCTTCGGAGCAATTGAATAGCGAAACGGATTGAACCACCGTAAAAATTACTGGTTGTTAATAGGGGAAAAATGATTTATTCAGAGGTATACTGAACGGTTTTACTGCTAAGCGGCTTTGACTCAATCCGGTGTAGATTTTTTTGCAGTACTTAAATAAATTATACAATCGTACGGAAAATTTTGTAGATTTCCAGTATTCGAACAAAGCTACCTGCGCTAAAATATTACGAAAATCGACAAACTAATTTTTCATAAAATAATTTATCTGTATGCGTATTTTGTCCGAATCCCGTGACTAGAGAGTTGGGAGTTTTGCTATTGTTTGAAGCGTACTAGGTGAAAATAAAAAAATGTATTTTTATTTACATCAAGCAAATATAAAATTTGTTTTGTCCATTTCGTAAGTTTGCGAAACAGAAGCAAAACTCCCAATCCTCAAGTCTCATTTTTCGAACAAAATTCGCCCCATGGGCGATGATCTTCACTGGTATCTAATGAAAATTTTATTTCACGTCATCTGCGTACTTCACTAGGGAAACAATTATTATTAAGATGAAAAATAAAATATGAAAATATCGTTGCTGAAAAAGCAGCTGGCGAAAAAAGCATTAATTTACAGAACATTAAGAGTCCTTCCCCCTACCAACATTACCCTGCTTATGCCCCGTGTTTTCTTTGCGTTCTGGCTTCTTAGGCTTAAAATAAATATTTGTTTTATAAGTTTTATTGAAATAATAAAATTTATTGATTATCTGTAGCAAGAGGTCCTTGATGAAGTTTCAGTATTGAATAAGATTATGGTGGTGTAGTAGATCCGATTCCAACAAAAGATTTTAAAATGTTTTATAAAAACTATTTGGTACTTTCTATTGTCTTAAGTAAAATGAACAAAAGCATTTTCCATGTGATTAAATTTTCTATCACTATTTTCCGAACTTTGTTATGCGTTTTATGCCGGATTGTATAAAACTGCGTTGAACCGCATTTTCCGTCGGAAAATAATTTTAAAAAACGATGTAACTTTCAATCGATATACTAATCCACCTAACTGATCCACTTTTATCGTAAAACGCCTTTCCTAGACGAAAAGTTTCTGTTATCATTTGACTTTGTAAAATGAATTTCGTTATTATCAAGTAAAATGTCAAATTCGTATGGAGACTGAATAATGCCGTTTTTTTACTTTTGCACTCGATGGAGCAAACGTTTCAAGCAGTAACAGTTTGGGTTTCCATATTCAATGTAAATAGCGTTGGTTTCTTCGGCTAAAGGGAATGGGTCAATTGTAGAAGTACAATATTTCGACATTTCCCACAATTCTATATAGTAAACTGGTTAGATTTTAGTTGCAATTGAATCAGATGTAAGCTCGATATTCATTTAGTTTTGTTCAGCTTGAATCTTAAATCGAATTACAGAAAAACAATATTAAGCTTAGACCGAAGTGAACTTTTTAACGAAAAGTGTAGCTACACAAATTAACGAAAAGTCTAACTACCAAAAAGCGTATAGTAATGAAAAAGTGTGAATACCTTTACTAAAAAAATCATCAACAATTGATAATGCAGAAATTAGTATCAAACACGATCATAATAACTGTAGTCTATTAGGTTGGGCCTAAAATAATTAATTCTTTGAATGTTAGACTAATCTCAGAGATGTAATCCTGTGTGGACATATGTCGTCTAAAATATTTTGGGAAGCTCCACGCAAGTTTTAAGGCTTAAATTTTTTTAAAATACAAATATGCGTCAAAAAATTGTATACTATTCGATTCCAGGAATCTCAGAGATTTTACCAAGTGGCCATAAGACTTCTATTAACCACATAAAATAAAAAGACTTGTGTGAAAGTTTTAACTTGGTAAATTTTTGGAAAATCATAATACTCGTCAAAATACTTGCTACGCTGTGGTTGATTCCAGAAATCTAAGGGATGTTACCAAGTGTGGGCATATGTCGTCTAATAGTGGATGAATTGGACTGTTCAAAATACCTTAACCACATTAAAATAAAAAGATTTTGGATGCTCCACAAATTGACCTTAGTGTAGCAAGTATTTTGACGAATATTTCAATTTTTCAAAATTTTAGCCCCTTAAAACTTTTGTGGAGCAGCCCTAAATATTTTTATTTTTATGTGCTTAAGCTGTTTTGAACAACTCCATTTGTCCACTATTAGATGACTTATGCCCACATTTGGTAACATCTCTGAGATTCCTGGAATCGACCTTAGTGTAACACGTATTTTGACGAACATTTGATTTATATGAAATTTCAATATTTGACTCTTGAAAATTCGACGCCTTAAAACTTGTTTAAAACCATTAAATGGCATATATCCACATTGTTAACATTTCTGGGATTCCTGGAATCGACAATAGTGTAACGAGTATTTTGACGAATATTTCAATTTTTCAGGAATTTGACGAATCAAGACTTGTGTGGAGCCACTATAAAATTTTTTATTTAAATTTTGTTAACTGTTCCGAACATTGGAATCCGTCCACTATGAAGCGATATATGCCCACACTTGGTAACATCTCTGATATTTCTGAAATCGGTCATAGTGTAGCAAGTATTTTAACAAATATTGGAATTTTTATAAAAAATTTCGTGGCAAACACGTGGTTAACTGTTTTAAATAGCAAAATTCAGATACTATTAAACGACATACGTTTTTATTTGGTTTTTTCCACCTCAAGCTAACGCGTTTCTCATTTTTTTGTAAAAGAAGAGAAAAGTCATAGTACACAAAACAGAAGGAGCGGAAGAAGCGATACCGTTTGGTTTTTATTATTTTTTCCTTCTTTTATTCGTTCCTTCGCTTCCAATTCGCACTGGGTCTTTTGAGTACATTGTTTTACAATGTTTCCACGGAACGGTTGTGTTTTTGTAAATTCTGGAGGAAATTAGCCGATCTTTGTTGTTGTTTATTAAGTTTTAACGCTACTTAGGCTTTGCAATAGTATTTGAATTATGGTATTTGATTTATTTGGGCCAGGAGGGCCTCAAATTGCGGGGAAGGTTGGTGTCAGTCGTCCACGTGTTAATCGAGTACTAAGATCGAATTTATTTGATAAAGAAAACATTAAATCAGGTCGTAAAGCTCTTATTACTCCTAAACAAAACGACGAATGAGAAAAATAATTCGGGTCAGCCAGTCGGGTCAGCTGGACACAATTTTATGGAAGTATCGAAACAGTTCGCCGTCTGCGCCAAACAGGATTGAAAGCCAGAGTGAAAACTAAAAAATCTCTTTTAACGGAACAGCACACGAAACTAGCAACCTTCACTAGATATCATCTCAACTGGATTCGAAAGACTATGCAAATATTTTACACACCCACAGTTTTACGAGGTTTTGGGCGATAAAAGAAGATATCATATTCCAACAAGATAATGGTCCCAAGTATAAGTCTTGGAATGGTAGTAGTTGTTTAGAGAAGGTTAATCCTTTTTACGACAGAACCCAAGAATTCTCCAGAATTATGGGAAGGACTCAAAATGTAGTCCAACATTAAGACATAAGAAATATAATACAATTAAATTTGTAAACATTGGGACAATTGTTTGATTGTTGGAGGTGACGCCTGTCAGTGAACAACCCACAATCAAACGTCACGGGCAACACAGTTTTATATATAAAACACCAATATGGGACAACACTTCTTCGCAGCTGCCGAAATCAGCCATCACATTCCTTCTTACCTCAACCTTCGATTGCATTTTATTATATTCCGCATTCAATACACTGTATGTCCAAACTTGGTTTCATCTCTGAAATTTCTGGGATCGGCCATTGTGTAGTATTTTGACGAGCATTTAAATTTATATGAAATTCCACGATTTAAAACTTATGTGGAGACATCCGTTAGTGTAGCAGGTATTTCAAATATGTATTTCACTTTTCCCATAATTAGACGAATTGAAACTTGTGCGGAGCCATCTCAAATCATTTTATTTTAATGTGGTTAATTGTTTTGTATAGCTAAATTCATTTACTATTAGACTATATATATGACTACGCTTGGTCACATCTCTGAGATTCTTTTAATCGGCGTATGTCATTTCATATCTGTGATACTTTAACATAATCCCTTAAGTCGAGATAAGTGGTTATGTTGAGCTATATTATTATAATCGATACAAAACCACTTATGTGGTTATAGATGTTTGGTATTTATTGAAAGCCACTTAATTGATAATTTTTGATATTGTAGCATGAAATACATTAGTAATATTTAAAACAATATTTCTGTGGCAATTCAACAAAACCACTTGCCTATTTTTAGCTACTTTTCAGGGCACCAAATTTAAATTTTTATTTAATTTGTGAAAAATTATGGGATATAACGAAACTATTTTTGGATTCTTGGATCAGAGTTTTAAACTTCGTTTATTGACACCTTCAAGCACTTGTGACATGCTCTAGGTTCACCGTAAATTCCCAAACTGTTTAATTAGCATTTAGACAAAACCACTTATATAGATTTAAGTAAATACCAAACGCAAAATTATATTCAAAATGCAAACTTATTTCAAGATAAGTGTTTATTCTATATTTATTGTTGATTTTACAAATAAAACTATTGTTTTAAAAGTCACTTATTTCATGCTACAATATCAAAAATTGTCAATTAAGTGGTTTTCAATAAATACCAAACACCTATAACAAACACAAAACCACTTTGTTTTTAGCTTATATCTCGGTCAAAAATAGTCGGTTTTTGATGAAAAATTGAAGGGAAAGAAAAAATAGAAAATACTATCGATTAGAATAGAGTTCAACATAACCACTTATATCGACTTAAGTGATTATGTTAAATTGCCACAGATATTTCTATTTGTAAAATCAGAATTAAATTTAGAATAAACACTTATCTTGAAATAAGTTTTTATTTTGAATTTAATTTTGCGTTTGGTATTTACTTAAATCGATATAAATGTTTTTTTTTTCTAAATGCTAATTAAAAATTATGGGATTTTCCGGTGATCTCAGAGCATGTGACAAGTGCTTGAAGGTGTCTGTCAAAAAACGCAGTTTAAAAACTCTGATACCATGGATCCGAAAATAGTTTAAGTTATGCCCCATAATTTTTTCACAAATAAATTTAAAATTTAAATTTGGTCGCGTGAAAAGTAATTAAGAAATAGATAAGTGGTTTTATTGAATTGCCATAGATATATTCAAAGAATTTTTTTTTTTAAAATCCAAGGTAATATACGATTTTGATGATCTTTTGTTGTAAAGCTTTGGTATTTATACTTTTTCATTGCTACACTTTTTAGTTGCTACACTCATTAACTTGTGGATAAATTGTGTAGCTACACTTTTCGCTAAAAATTCCGGTTAAACTTACCACATTATTTTAAAACCATGCATTAATAGAACTTATATCAATATTATACTGTTATTTAATGCAAAATTAGAAATTTCTAAACCTGTACGCCTAAACTTTCATGCCATGTCTTTTTCAAATCGATAAGCGTATCAAGATACCGAGATTTTTTACCGAGGCTTTATAAAATAATTTGTGTAATTCTTCTAATGAAATTTAGTTAAACGCTCTGCTACTGGAAACCCTGTAAATAAGATAAATATTTAAGGGCATTGAAGTTAAGGTCTGAACGAAAAATGTTTATTTAAAATTTGTGCGTAAGGTATTCAATCTATAGCATGTACGATTTCACAATTAGTTTGTGCGTTCCTTCCCTAATTAATATATTTTAATTTCATTTTCCGCATGATGAAAAACGAAAATATTGTAATTTTAATTGAAATTTTAAATTTCTTTTTGTTTCATTTGCATAGAAATTTTCCTTTTAATTAGTTTTCCATTTACGTTAATTTTATAAATAAATTTTCCACATGTAAAACATTTTTCATGTTTCATCATCGTGTTGTTGTATGCGGTAAACGCGGTTGATGTTGAAAAGGTGAGCTTAACCTGTTTTATGTTGTGTTGTACAATATATGGGTTGTGGTGATAACATATACTAAACACATTTTGATACAATGATATATAATTTAAAGGAGGCACAGAAATTAATTAGGATAATTAATTATAAAATATACGAGTAATCATATCGTTTGTGTACCATCATCATTTCATCGTGATTTATTTTTTGGTATACGAATACGAGTATATTTTACAGACGCCCTATGTAAATACGGAATATTCATCAAAAAGTATATTTTAATCAATTTAAAACTTTAATCAAACTAAATAAAAAGTTTTAAATAAAATCAACAGACATTTTATTTTTTGTCGATTTAATTAAATTTTGGAATTTATTTTATTCTGCTGAGCGAAATTTTTAAATGTTAATTTTTTTGCATGCATATTCAATATATACGAGTACAAAATTTGATATATTCGACTTGTGTACATTTACTTTAATTAAAATGTTAATCAAATGACTATTTACGTAATTGATATGTGCCGTTTGTAAAAAGAGTGCTAAAAATATATATTTTTTGTTGTTCACAATTGTAATTCAAAAACCTTTATAAATATACTCGTAGAGGTTATGATGCCAAAAAGGTTAGCTGATTATTTTATTCACAATTTACGTTCGGACAATGCAAATGTACAATCATCAATTCAATTATATTTCACATATTTCGTTTGTCGTGCAAATTAAAACAGTAAATATGTAGCATCTGTCTCCGTATATAGATCGATAGACGATATCTGCATGTTATCCAGGATTAAAATTTATTTTCGACAAAAAGGACATAATACACTAGGGGTTCATACACATTCGATTTTATATTTTATACGCTCAGCTTCGATTTATTTTTATCAACATACAATCTCGTACTCCTAATAATTTTCTATTTTATCAAAAATCTGTGTGGTATCCATTGCAAATTCAAAATATTAAAAATTTAAAACAACTGAAATAGAATCTTCTGTTCTGAAATGTTCGATCATACAACTTAGAGCCAATACATATTTACTTTACAGCAGAACTGATTGAATTTATGGATGGTACAAATTGTTATCAACATGATTGATGCATTTACGTTCCTTTTACCATACATATTATTTAAAGCGTGGAACATAACCATAAAAAATAGTTTATATTGCAGATGCAAATTAATGTTTGAATAGGGCGTTTAATGTGGAACATAAAATCGCAATTTATGCTTTTAAATTTATATAAAACTTTCCAGTGAAGTTGGTATTTTTGTGTTAGAGCTGCGGCCAACATAAATCGTATAATAAATTGTTGTTTGATTAAAACCTCGAAATGGACCGCATCATGATGACTTAATAAAGCAGCTATGCACCTAACACATTCTGATAAATATTAGAATATGAAATATGAAATTCAAACCTTTTTTGTGCTTCGGGTTGATTGGATTGGGTATTATAAATTTAAATTGGCTGCGCCATATTGGAATTTAGCTTCATCGCAATCATTAAATCGCAAAATATACGAACCGAAAAAATATAAAAAAAATTTTGTGTTTTGTGATCTTTTGGGAATTGAATTTTATAGCACGGTTTTTTGTTCGTTCATCAAAATTTCCAAAAACTATATCTCATAAAATTCAATATTAATGATTTCGAACCATGTTACATGCGCATATCATTCTGAAATTGGATGGATGCCCCAACATGATTTATAGTTTTGTATTAATTTTGAGTATTGTTGGAAATGTTATATATGGGTAAAATGAATTTCCGGGCGGAATTTTATTGATCATGGGACCGATGAATTTTGTAATTTATTTTAATTATCTTTCTATTTATAATTCATTAAACTAATTATGTTGTATCGGTAAATAATTTCTGATGCATCTGATTTATGTACCTCGTATCGAAAATGGACAGAATCGAAAATTAAATTAACAAATATGTACATAATTATGAATTTAACACAAATAGATGATGCGATCAAAAGCTTCGGAGCTTGAAATAAAGCATGAAAAAGAAAAATTATTGTTACCTCTGCAGTTTGCTCGACTAGATGGGTAAACACTTATTTATGTCGCATTTTGTAAGTTAAAATCGTGTTGTTCCACCCCTGTTTTCTGGAAAATTTCCACTGTTTTTCTAATAAGCTTATCATAATTGAAAATTGATCCAGTTGGTGAAGAATTGTTCTAAAGTGTATATTCAGAAGAAAATCCAGCTAATTGTTCTACAGATCTACATTTAATACAATCTAGCCGAACAATTGGTGTACATATATAGTATTAGACTATCAGATCATCAAAGGTGTAAGAGGTTAATACTGACTCTGAATTTTTATAAGTCGGCTTTATCTTTAAACTTCTAAATAAGGCCAAAATTTCGTTACAAGAAATATTGATATGCTGCAAATTTAAAAGACACCTCATGTCCCAATTATTTCGGTATTTTTTCATTTTTTAATTATACCATAACGAAGCTACGTCTATTTTTATAATCAACCAAGCTGTTTACGTTTTTCCACATTGTAAGATGCAACACCCGGCCTTTTTCTTACATTCCGACCGTGTACTATCATTATCTATAATTTTGCGTTTAAATTTTTTTACCTGTACACATATAAGTATAGAAGATAGAAAAATTTAGGCACGCCTAAAAATTTAGGCACGAATTTTAATTTTTAAAATGTCCACCGCAGATTCATTCAACCAGTTTGCGTTTTTGCAAAACAATTAATGTCCAAATTTGCCCTGGGGTACTTTTGCATCTTTCAATTTTCATTAAAACTGAAATAAGTCCTAAATCAAAAATACCCCAAAAATTAAATGAAAATTTGCCTTGCGGTATTTTGCTGTGGCATACTTGCTTAACGCCTTGAAAGACTACCCGTCTTAACTTTTGTTTTTTTAGATCTCAATCTCAGCATAAGCGGATAATTTTTACAAAATTTGACTCGCAATCCAAAATCTAATTAAAACACTAAACTATGATATTTTACCTACAGACGTTAATATAAGGTTTTATGTGCAATTAACTATCGGGGCTGCATTTAACTATTACTACTTACCATTTGTTCCTGATTCGTGGATTTAAAATTACAGAGCTTCGCGTTGAGTGTAATTTGCTAGAGGAAAATAGAATATTAGATTACACCCGACCTTCTATGCAAAACCACTCTTAGGTAGGGTAGTTGTTGGCAAATTTGAGGATAACCCAACGATTAATTCGTTTACTTCTATCACCACTCTATAAGAAAGAAATTTAGAGTGCCGACTACGGCATATTCCGGGGAATAATAATTTTGTGAATCCTATGCAATAATAGACGACGAAGTAGCAAGAAGAATCTGGGCGTATGTTAGTGCGACTTCCATTCAAAATTCCACCGAGAACTTTAGAAGACTCTGTTGAAGTTGTTATTCAATCGAACGATGAATGAAGAAAATCATAAATGAGTATATCGAATTGGGCCCCATGAAGGAAGTAACGTTCGCTGAACAAGGAGTTCCGGGTTAGTCTCTTCCACGCCACGGAATAATGAAACCTCCAAACTCTACGATCAAGTTGAGCGTTGTGTTTGATTGTTCCGCCAAAACAAATTCTAGGAAATCTCTAAACGAATGTTTAGCGGTAGGTCCTACTGTTCAAGCTAGCTATTTTGATATTTTATGTCGTATAAAAGAAATTAAAATGGCAGTTTCAGCTGACGTTGAGAAAATGTATCATGAAATTCGAGTAGCAAGTAAAGACAAACAATATTAAAGGATAATATGAACCCCAAGCCTACCGTTTAAATATTTTATTCTCCATTTAAGAAAATGAATATCGAATAATAATGAAGTCCTATAACTGAAACTCCAGTAGATAATCCAGACCCGAAAGTCATCGAAGTTAAAGTATTATCAGCAACAGTTAAGGTTGTGGGTTTACATTGGGTTCAGGAAAGGTTGACTTTCAATTAATAGTTAACTTAATCAACCAATTCTTACGACGAGAGGAGTATTATCAACGCCCAGTCGTCTATTTTATCCACTAAATTGGCTGGCCCTAGTCGTAGTAAAAATAGAAATATTTTTCCGAGGTTTGTGGGTCAAATATTTAGAGTGGGATGACCAGCCAGTATTGTTGAAGAATGGTAGAAAACACAAAGTAACTTATCTTAAATCGAGCAAATCCAAATACCAAAGTACACCGAAACCTGCAGCAAATCCGTTATGGAACTTCATGGATTCTCCAATGCGAGCAAGGGAGCATAGTGTTTTATGGCCATAACAACCACCAGTGAAGAATGGAGTACCAGGTTATTATGGTCAAAGATAAAGGTTTCACCTGTTAAACAGCTTACTAGGGCTAGAGCTGTGTAGGGCTGGGATGGTTAAAAAATCTGCTAATGAGCGTATAAGCAACCTTAAGGACTAGAGTTGTTAAAATTTGTGCTGGACTGATTTATCATACCAGCTATCATAAAAACATAAACCTACGGTAGCTACGACGACGGTTTGTTTTCTAACGCTTTTACTTTCTTTGACGTATAGTAAAAAAATATAGTAATCATAGAAAATTTTGATCTCGACATATTTGCAAGTCAAAGAAAGAAGTTTTTAAAAAATCTCTGTATGTATTTGTATGTGTGGGTGCAAACTAAGTGTATGTGGCCACTCCAAAGTTTTGTCCGATCGGGAAGAAACCATACTTAAGCTTTTCTCATTAATTTGGAGATCCCAGTGAATTTTGTACGAAATCGGTCCACCGGAAGTGGCACCTTCCATCTCATTTTTCCAAAATTTAACCAAAATTGACGATTTTGACAAAAACTGTTTTTCAGACAAAATTTGGCCGTAAAAATGTCAGACGGATTGATTGATCGGGGTGAAATTTCTTACTTTAGGTGTTTCTACAAATTGGGACATTCCAGTGATTTTTCGCCGAAATTGGTCCACCGGAAGAGGTAATTTCCAAGCAGGTTTTTCGGTTTTTACAAAATATTTTGAAAGGTACGTACAAGAATTCGGCTCCTCTTCCAGCCCGCAGACGGTTTGATTGATCGAAATCAAACGGCCATATTTAAGCTTTTTCCATAAATTCAGAGATCCCAATGATATTTGGTCAAAATCGGTCCAACACCATTTGTTGCAAATGTTTTGAAAAGTATATAGCATTTAAAAAAACGGTTAAAAGCAAAAGATTGTAACTTAATTTTCAAACAAAATTAGTTCATATAATATCAGGAAATGACGTTAATAAAAAGCTTATTTCACCAAAATTAAGCTTTTCTAAAGTCCAGGCGGATTGACTATTTGGAAGGAAATTTGTTACTTATACGTGTAATTTGGTAGAAATCTGTGTATTGGGAGTGTCAGCTTCCAGGAGACTTTATCCATTTTTGAAATTATATTTTTTATTTTTATCAATATTGCGGAAAGTTTAATGTTTCACTTTAGAAATGAAAAGTGTTGTATTCGAGATCTATATTATACATTCTTGCAGATAAAAGAAAGTTGGGTGGTGCTGGCTACAACATATTGATTTTTCCATTATTATTTTTTAAATTGAAAATATTTCACTATGAAATGACCTTAAAAATTCATAGAGTGCTTGCTACCTGCCCGGGTTGTGATTCTTATATTGCTCATGTTTATAGATTATGAGCTATCACAAAGACGTAAGCACTATTTTCTATATAAGATAACAGAAAATTTCGAGCAGAAAATATTGTTGCTGTACACCGCTAAAGCGTAGCACAGTTACGAAAAAATGTCTGCCAATGTTTTAAAACCAGCAGAAAATTTCTTCGGTGCTGCCTCTATTGGTGAGTAGCATAAATATTTTTTATTTTCGATAATTTCCGCTATTTTATACAGCTCGTTTCAAATTTATGTTGCTTCCATGCTGGGAAAAGGTCGGGAAGCTGCTCAAAGCTAAGATAAATCTTTAATAAAATAAAGATATTTAGCTCACAATTTCGCTGATTGGCATGCTACTCCAAACATTAAATTGAAAGAATTAATTTAAAAATTCAATGGTTTTAAACAAAGAAAACCAATTCTACCCAAGTGACGTATGCCCCAAAAATAATCCCAAACTTGTTGCATGCAATGAACGTTGCACAACCAATAGGTTTTCGCGGCTAGCTTCAATTAAGAAGTATTAACGAGTATTATGGTCTATTAACGCCACAAAGAAATCGAACAATTCCTGACAGTTGACAAAGGGGTTGTTGCAACAAATTTTAATTTAGAAATCTGTTCATCAAATTTCAAAAGATTTTGACATGTGGGTAGGCTTTCTAGAATGCTTGTGATATGTTCTCTTAAAAAGACAAACGAATGGAACGATTCCTGGGGTCTGCGATATAAACGTAGAGAAACATAGAAAACGACATATCAATCTTTTGAACTTTGTTGAACAGGTTTCTAATTTTTATCTTCTGGGAACGATTCCTTTGTATGTGTCTCTTAGAAGTTGACTTTTTTGCATTTTGAGAACTTACCTGCATATACACTTGACTTCTTTTTATAATTTGGTGGTATGATATTTGATTGATTTCATATTCTATCTTTTATTTTTATTTGCAATCAATCTTTATATTTTGAGAGTTTTATGTGCAACATTTGTTGCATGCAACAAATTTGGTATTTTTTTTTTTTATGGGACATAACTATATAACCACTTTCCACCACCCAAATTCAATAAAACTTCATTAAATAAATTAAAAGAAAAAGATTAATATGCTGCTGGTCCACCTGTGTTCTCTGCTAAAGCCAAAATTTAGTTCGGCGTATTTGTAAACCAACGAATTGCTAATTTCGAGTGATATTTCCTGCCAGGCATGTTGAATGGCTAATTTTAGTTCAAAGATTTTCAATTTAGTTTTGGTCTCGCGAACAAGCGAGCCAATCTATTACTGATATGTAGTGTTCTACAAACCATGATTTTGAACTTCGGCTCGAATATACTGGACCATTATCTTGCTGGAAAATTCAGCTTTCGTGTTAATGTATGTATTAAAACGGTAACAGATGGTTTTCTAAGACGCCAATGCACTCCACTCTGTTCATTTTAGGGGATGTGAACGCTAAGGCAAAAGATCCCGTTGAACAGGAAACTCCCATAGTATTAAACTACCACCACTAAAATTCCGTTTAGGAAAGTATTTTGGATCGTTTCTACGATATCTCCAATACTATTGAATGTCATCTGGTCGATGAAGATTAAATTTTTTTATTATTGGAAAAAATCACCTGCAATTCGACAATGGTTATAGTTATAATAAAATTGGATAGTTATTAGTCATTTGGTGGTAAGGGTTCCTTTTGGGGTGCATATGTGTGGTTGTTTTGGTATTTCATTAGCTTAAAGGTAGAGATACCCTTGGTTATCGCGTTTCGCAGAGTCTCAAAGAACGTAACAAGGATAGTACACTTTTTATTTACATTTACTTTATTTTGTCTGGGTTGGACTTCCTTCTCATGTTAATCTTCATCCATAAAGTATTCTTTGTTGAGATTTTATAGCCTTGAGTAATGGTACCACTATATCATTAGAAGGTTTCATTTGTCTCTCTAGTGTTTCAATTCTCTTGGTAAGTTGATCATTTCAGTATTTATTACATTGTAACTCAAATTGCTGGCATTTTATCCTTAGTTCATTATTCTGGCGCTTGAGAGAGGCTATTTTTGATGCCATTTAATTGCCGTCTTGACGTAGGCGTTTGAGATGAGATCTATTGAAGATAGGAGGCTTGTTCTTTCATCTGCTGTGGTAGCTAAGCTTTCCACTACTAAAGCATTGCTGCCGCTAGATATCAACGACTGGGAGCCCGCTTGTTCACTTTCCGAAGTCGCCTGTACTGGGTATCCGAATCCCTGCACCCTGTATCATTATTGTTCTCCTGATTTGGCATGGTTGGGTTATTGTTCGGGGTTCCTTCCCCAGCTAGATTTGGTCCGCGGATGGTAATTTATTTCCCCCTACCTTACAGCAAGCCGGTTAAAGAGCATTCCCTTATCAGCCTCCTGGGGACCCGTGACGATTGGAGTTCGGCATCTCCATCATTAATTTCACAACGTCTCATTTATTCCTCCATTGCTGTACTAGACTTGAACTTCATTGATGTCTCATATACATAATCATATCATAATTGTTACATCTCATTAATACAATATATGTATTATGATGCACTTTAATCCGCATATTATTGTAAAATAATCACAATTATATCTTTAATATGTTTTAATGTTTTCTACAACAATTTCATTTTTTTTTCATTGAATTGAATAAGTTATATTAAATTACCATAAAATAGACATTTTTATGTATCCATACGTACAGAGAAAAGTACACACATATGTTATGCTCTAATTATGTATACATATATGTGATTTGCATATTTTAGACGAGAATATTTTTTTTATGAATTGAATGCATTTTATATGGTAGATTTGATAATAACAATTTTCATACATTTTTTTTTATTTTATTTTATTTAAATTAAATTACAAATGAACCGAAGATTTTTTATGATTATGTTTGTACATAATATACACTGCAGTTCACTTGAATAGGAACGACCGTCTTATTTTAATAATTTAAAATCGGTCAAATTTTTCCCAAGGTTTTTTTTACAGGATGAGCACTTGTTCAAAATGACAAAATAATTAAATAATAATCATTTAGTAGGCCAGAAGAATTTTATTTTATTTTGTTTTTTCTTAAAAAGTATATTTTTTGTTTGCTTCACTTGAATAGAAATGACCATAGTTATCAATAGAGTGGAGTGTTAGCAAATTTAAACTTAAATTAAATTAATTTTTTTGACATAAAAAAATAAAAACTGGGCCGAGAACTTAGTAAGAAAGAAATAGCCCAAATTCAAGTGCTACACAGCGAAAAATATTCTCTACAAGCAATTGCAGATAAAATAGGAATAAATCAGACTGTAATCTTCCATTTTATAAAAAATTCAAATGAATATGGCTTAAATAACATAGGCTACATCTGCAGCCGATAAGCGGGCAATACTAAGGGCAGCGTCCAATTGTGCACTATCTAAAAATTAGAGCGAGAGCCAGTGTGCAGGCGAGCCGAATAACAGTGTCGAGAGTTAATAAAAAATCATATCACCTTATTCGAAGAAAGCTTCAAAAGCAACCGCCTCTAAATCAGAAGAGGAAGAAGAAAAGATTACATTTCTCGTGGCTACTTATAGCATGGGCTGAAAAATGAAAACATGTCGCTTTCTCTGATGAAAAGAAATTTAACCTCGATGGTCTCGATAAATTTAACTATTATTTTCACGACCTTCAAAAAGAGGAAAAGTTTAGCAAAATAAAGTAGTATAAAAGCAAAAAAAGTAAGTAAATAAAAGCAAAATATCATTGCTGCGAATTTGAACTTTCATACAAAGTATAATCACAATGCCTTAGCGAAGTACTATGATTCGCTACGCAGTTTTCAACCTTAACTATTTCATATAGAAATCGCATGTTTGCGTTAAATTAAATGAGCCATTTCACACGGGTTGTCAAGAAGCGGCTTCATTTTCGTTTTTTCCCCACGCTATGATACCGGTTTTAATTGCGACTCATTTTGCAACAAAAAATTTTTCTGTGAATCTTCAACAAAAATAGAAATGGAAAAAACAATTTTTAAGGCCATTTTTGAGATGTAGATTTTAGTCTAAACTTTATTTTCGAGAGAGCAGAATAAAATCATACAAAAAAATTTTGTGTTTAAATATAAAGCAAGGTTTTAAATTAGCCATGAAAAATCTATTACGACTTATTTTGAAGCGTGAGCCGTGAAGTTTGTTTCATTTGACCCTCGTGTGGAACGGCTGAATAAAATTCGAAGTTGCTAAGGGGTTGAAAATTGCTTAGCGACTCATAATAATTCGCTAAGGCATTGTGATTATACTTTGTATGAAAGTTCAAAGTATTTTCAATATTTTTGTAGTTTGGTCACTGCAGTCTGATGAGACTACCGTTTTTTCTTTAAAAAATTCAATATTTCATTAGTTCGGCACCAAAATCCTCTCCAAACATCTTGATAACCTCAACTCGATGTATTATTTTATGGTCAGGGAGATTTGTCATTTTCAACTAGAAAAATGACCGCATCACCATCAACTTACAAATTCATGCTTGAAAAAGCATTTCCCCATTTAAATGATACGTTTGGGCCATTGCCATATGTCAGTAAGATAATGCCCCTCTCCATACAGCTAATCTAGTCAAATCATGGAGATCGCAGGAAAACGTAGTGCTTTTGCCATGACCACGGTATACTCCTGATCTCAATATCATGGTGAACGAGTGGGGTTTGCATATTAGGCCGATAAATAAAACCTGCAAGGAGAATCCTAAAATCTTTGTATGACTCCATCTCCAGCAGTTCCAGCAGGTTGTATTAAGTTCTTTTCTATAAGTACTACGCATTACTAAAACGATGTAAATCCAATTAATTATTAAAAATAAATCGAATTAATTATATTTTTAATCAAAAAAATAATTTTTTTTAAGATTTGTTGATCGTTCTTATTCATGTGAACATCCAAATTTATCATTTTTTTTTAGAAAAAACCACCAAGTACAATTAATCATGTAAACATACAATAATATTTAAAAAAAATTTGAAAATGGTTAACCGATTTTAAAATATTCCAAAAAAAACGGCCGTTCCTAATCAAGTGAACTGCAGTGTACATGCACATACTCGTATGTATGAAATGCATTTGGAATTTGACGTGATTTGAAAAGTGAGCTCATTCTCAAACAAAACACTTCAAAGAATTTTATGTTTATCATGTTGCATTTTTTTTTTGTATCACCTTTATTATTTTGTTCCGTACGTCATATTTTTATGTAACACAAACGTGTATCCATAAATGTTCGGTGTAATGGAAATTTTTAATTAAATTGTAGCGTTAACACATC
Organism: Nephrotoma flavescens; assembly: GCA_932526605.1. NCBI lineage: Eukaryota > Metazoa > Arthropoda > Insecta > Diptera > Tipulidae > Nephrotoma > Nephrotoma flavescens. Next base: position 252,483,664 of record OW052222.1, on the reverse strand, counting down.
ATACGGAGAACATTTTTCATATCCTTTTTTCCTCAATTTTACAATTTTATTTTTTTTTTTAAACGAAAACAGGCAAAATTTAATATGATGGAAACTTTTTCCTACCACAGCATAAAACAAAAAACTTCTCTTTACACAATTTTCACTTTTCAGCAAATTAACTAAATTTTTATATTTATTCCAATTTTTCTTCTTTTTATTTTCCAGGTAGTTTTTAGTGAGACAACAACAGAATCGCATTATGAACATCGGCTATATGAAAAGGTAAAATGCAATAAATTTTCCAACTTTTTGTTTGCTTGTAAATACTTAACATGTCGTCTTTTTTGTTTATGTGCTTAATATAGGAAATCTCAAAGTGTGGCCGAGATGAGAGCAAAATTTTACTTTCATTGGTTTTACGATCGCATCAATGGAATGAAATAATTGATAAAAAGAAGGATAAAGCTGTAAATAAATTATCGAATTTTTTTTCCATACCAAATGTAAGTAACCAAATTATTTTTTTTGTAGCTTATATAGCAATTTTCACGTATGTATATTATATCGATATGGAAAATCGGGAAGGAAATAAAATAAGTCTTTTCGAAATGTCTACCTATCCTATCGACGTTTTATATTACTATAGGGTAATAGTGGAACTTGAATCCAATAAATTTTTTGTTATCGGGCGACTTAATATTATATGGGATTCTGTCGACGGGAAGAAAATTATATAAATTATTTTTAATGTCTGCGGAAAGATTTTTTATGCTTTGTGTGTTCAATGTAGCAGATTCCTATGAATTATAGAGTTTTTCTGCTAATACGATAATACCAGACACTCCTCGTATGAAATTCTGATTTCTACGTGTATTTGGAAATATCAAGACGGTCAGTATCCGGCATTCCCAAACTACCAAATACAGTAATCAGCTTAATAAATTATAAATTAGCTGTATGAGGCAGCAGAAAATGTCCAACGGAAAAATGTGTTTTGGTATTTACTGCCAAAGGATAGCACTATCTGACGAAAAATATTCTTTCTTCCGAGATATGGATGAAAAGAAAACTTGCGAAACTTTTTATCAAAAATCAAAGTATCAATAAAATGATGATTATAAATTTATCTCTAAAAAACGTTTTGCAAAATGTAGGGTCGCTCTATGTAAATATATTAAAATATAACCGGGTGGGTATCACTATCACTGCAGAAATTATTAAATTTATTTCACTATGAAATGTTTTTAGTTCTTGCAAAACGATTAGAAAATTTCAGTGTAACTATTCCGGGTTTGTGTTTTTACGATAGCTCATGGGCAACACCGGAAAAATAAAAAAATCGGTCAGATCAGTAACGCATCAAACATTTTTGCAAGAGATTTTTTATAACGTTTAGTGAAAAATCAAAATTAAAGCAATTGTTGCCTACACCCAAAGGGAGATTTAGAATCAGAATCTATGGTCCTAGAACACGATGAACTATATTTCAGCGCCATTGTCTAAATTAAATTCTTGCGTACGCGAAATACAACAGCAGGCATTAGCCATGGAACTCTCGACCAATTACGTTGTGACATCAAATTATCACGGTTAACTCTGCTAACATTTGATGGCGCTTATCAAGAATGGTTATCAACCGTGCACGATAACCTGGTCCTTACTGGAGTCTAAAAGCTACAGTACCTTAATGATACATTAAGAGGAGGGGCTACAGCATTTATACCATACCTGACCATAACCGAGACCATAACTATTTCGAGGCTCACCAAAAGCGTATTAAAAGTTATAGTAAGAAGAGGTTACTCCTCTCAACCCTCAGTTAACCAATCAAAAGATAGACGGCTTCGAGTTATCCGTGGCATACGAGCTTTGGGAAATATAGGAAACGATCGCGACCCTTGGTTAATTTATTTAGTTTGAAATAAATTGGATGGACACCCAGCTACGTTGGTCAAATGAAACCGCCGATATCATTTTTTCGTCATGGTAATCATTTTTGGATTTTTTATATAAATTTGCTGACTAGAGCATAGCCACATAGTCTAATATAGTTCATAATTTATACGAAAGCACTAAATTTTAAAAATATGAATGTGACAGCAAGGCTCGAAGAAAATCACTGTTGAATCACCAACCACATTAAACATAACACCACCTCCAGCCAGACCAGAAATGATGAAAATGTCGAGGATAGAACAACAAAGCGGAGAAAACCGCAGTTTTGTTAACTTCATCCACCATGCATACGTAACAATCGTAGTCGCTAAAATTCAACGCTGGACTTCTACAAACATCACTGAGTCCTATTAGATGCAGGATGTTTAGCCCCATCGTCCGTCCATAAGTTGGGATTATTTCGAAGAAATTACCGAACAATACTCAAGGGGCTTGGTTCAACAAAGGTCGACACTGCTAGATGATGTGTGGATTTGGAGATATTCTCACGAAACAACACAGAACACCTCATCTTAATTGATTCTCTCATTCTGGCATCGATAACCTCGCATCAACCGCAGATACAAATGTCAGAATATCAATGGGCGGAATTCAAAAACCAACCCTTAGCAAACCCGACGTTCCCTCGAGCCTAGCAAGATCGAAATTTTACCAAATCTCGTTCAGAGTGCAAAATCCTACATGCTAGCACAAGAAAGCATTTTTGGTTGGATTATATCTATCGGGAGCATTGTGACTAACTACCGGTACAAATTATGTATAAACCTTGTACCTCTATATCAGGCTTGTCAAAGTCGCGGCCCCACGATTTTTTGCGGCCCACAATATTTTTCCTGTTTTCATTATTATTTTCATTATTCAAAAGGCATTACGATAATTTCCATAACGAAGAATATGAAAATATTATTGGAAGACTGCGCGAGGAAAAGTTGATCGAATTAAAGGCAGTTCTTCGTAAACAACAAAGCATTTTCACTAAACCAGTTCAAATCAAAACCATTTACGGAAGGCGAATTCATTAGTGAATGTTTTATAATACCAGCTAAAGAGTTATGCCTCGATATGATAAATACATTTAAAAGCATAAGTTTATCCCGAAATAGAGTTGCGAATAGAGTCAATGACATTGCTTCAAATTTAAGAGGCCAACTTCGCTCAGTTGCAATTAATTTTGAAGTGTTTTCAATTGCAATCGATGAGAGTACTGATTTAACAGATACAGCACAGTTAGCCTTTTTTATTCGAGGATGTCACAGGAATATGACAATAACTGAAGAGCTGTTAGAAGTAATTCCAATGCATGGGTGCAACAACTGGAGAAGATATTTTCGATGCACTTATGATTGCTATTAAAAATATGATCTTCCAATGAATAACTTTGTATCTTTGCCAACTTATGGGGCCTCTTCTATGACAGGAGCTACACGTGGATTCATTGGTTGACTAAAAGTTTATGATAAAACCCAACATAATAAATCAGTTCAGCACTTCCATTGCATTATCCACCAGCTAGTCCTATGTTCAAAAGTAATTAAAATTGATAATGTATTTAAGAAAGTTGGTAAAATTGTTAATTTTATTCGAGCACGCAGATTAAACCATCTGGAATTTACGTCACTGCTGAAAGATGTAGAGTCTGATTACGAAGATTTGCCATATTATACTGAAGTTCGTTGGTTTTTGAGTCATAAAGTTTTAAGAAGATTTTTTACAACTGTTGGACGAAATCGTACTTTTTTTAGAAATTAAAGATTATGAGTGCTCTGAACTGAAAGAAGTTAGTTGGATACAAGATTTGGCTTTCTCAGTTGACATTATTGTCAACTCAATATTAACCTGCAGAGTAGCAATAACTTCATTGTATGACCAAATAAATTCATTCAAACAAAAGATACCCCTATGGAAAATACAAATAAAAAATGAAAATTTATCAAATTTTTCTAGTTGTTAAGACTCTTTTGCTTAAATATCGAGAATTAAAATTTAAAAATATGAGAAACAACTAAAAATGTTGATAAATGTAAATATAAGGAAATTGGTATTCCAGAATTTTACGGGTACTACCTGCAGATCGTTTTCCAGAAATTCGATATTTTGTAATACGCATATTATCCATGTTTGGGGGCATATATATTTGTGAACAGCTTTTTTCAAAAATGAAGATGAATAAAACTGCGCAGCGAACCTGATTAACTGAAGAACATTTAGCTTCGATATTAAAAATTACATCAAGCCAAAATTTAATACCAGATTTTGATGATTTGAAAAATGAGAAGCGGTGCATTATATCAATTGTTCAACAATCGTTTGTTTATTTTCTTATGGTAAATTTATTTACAATTTACACTCAAAATTTGAATTTTTAAAAAAACTAAGTAGATGTGGCCCGCAAAAGGATTTGGAATACATTTTTCAAAGAATTTGGCCCGTACACTGAAATGAGTTTGACATACCTGCCCTATATCAACATTGATGAGTGTCTCACGAAATTTTGAAACTTGAAAATATTAAAAGACCCGCGTCCAAAACCCCAAAATAAATTTATTGTGAGAACCATTTTATGGACAATTACAAAATAGACCACGATGATAGATACATCGTCGCTTTACCATTTAACTTCAAAACTGCACAACCAAATTGTAGAATGTAGACTTGCAAGTGACTTAAAAACGGAATATATAATGCGAGACCACCAAAAATTAGGAAACATAGAACGTATATCCGAAACCAAAATAAATATTCCATGCAACCAGTCTTATTACTTGCCTCACCATGTAGTGTGCAAAGAAACGAGCGCCACAACCACGGTTCGAGTCATTTTTGATGCCTCGGCCAAAACCAAATCAGGCAGATCTCGAATGAAAATCTGTTCGTTGGGCTATCAATCCAATAAGTGCTGCAACAGACTCTTCAGCCGGCCAGGAAAAATGCTCAGTAAAATATTAGTTACCAAACAACATCAGATTTTCTAACAGTTTTGATGAGAGAGGAACCATGGGGTCAGCTTCATTATAGGGTTTCATCTACTTATCGTCACAAATTGCATGGCATCAGCACCATTCTTGTCAACCCGCGGATTCCCGGTAACAACAACAGACGTTTCCAACGCCGGAAAGAGTCATCGGCATTGATTTTTATGCCGACGATCTGAAGACCGGAACGGATACGCTTGAGCGACTCATCGCCCTGAAAAACAAAAATAATGCTGCTTGAAGTTTCAAAACTTTTTCTCGCTCAAGGTGGGCTTGCTCCCATAACAATTTATGTAAAAATAATATTTCAGAGGGCATGGGTAAAATATTTTGACTGTTAATTAGAATTAATTGAGTCCATTACCATACCAAGATGACCCAAATTTACATGAAAACCAATACAATTTGCTCAGATTTTCGGACGCATCACAAAATGCCTCCTCTGCCGTCGCGTATGTTACATGTAACAATGATATTGTTGGTGTCAAAGTGACGAGTGTGGCAGCTAAAAAAAATTTTGCACCAAGACAGAAGCAGGCCACTATACCAAAATTGGAACTCTGCACGGCACTTCTCGCAAAACTTAATGGATAGCGTAAAAGAGTGGTTTTCAAATCTAGAAACAAATATGTTGAGAGATTCAATGATTGTTTTGCAATGGCACTACCACGCTCACTGGATTTAATTGTGGGCAACCGTGTCTCCCAAATAATAATTATATAAACCGATTGTGCTTCCAGGGGCATTTCAAACGACGGTGCCTTACAATTTGATATCATTATCATCAGTGATTGATCATTATCATTTCTCATTTGTGTCGAAATTAAGTGAATGGACAAAAATAGTATTTTTAGAGTAGTCGTTCGGATAGAATGAGCAACCGTTCAATTTGATATGAAACACCCCATTATGTTACCAAAGAAATATATCGTCACAGGTCCTGGTTCGCACAACTCATGAAGCATTATTAGAGGCTCATACACAAAAGTGGACAAAAGTCCACAACTCTGAGGCAAAAGTGTATAAAATGTTTCCGTTACTCTTCAAAAACTATTCAAACGATAATGACCAATTTACCTACCAATCGTGTTATACCTGTTAGACCATTCATATCTACAGGTGTGGATTACGCCGGGCCAATCTAAATTAGACCATGGCAGAGGGCTGACACCCGATAAATGTTATGTTGCTTTCTCTATATGGTATGTCGTTAGCGGGAGATTTATCAACGGATTCATTCATAGCAGCTTTACACCGCCACTTCGTATTATGCTGTGCTCTTTGTCGTGAAATTATTAGTGACAATGACCATCGACTCTTGTTTTTTTGATCCTGAATTCCAGACCGCTTTTTTTCAATTTGGACGATGATCATTCGTATACATATTTTCCGGAACCAGACACCAGCCATCTGAAAATGAGCCACCTCTATAGATGGCAATACCTCCAAAGGCTGTCACAGGAAATCTGTAACAAATGGCGTTTGAATTATTTAACAACACTTTACAAGAAGAAAAGTAAATGAGAAGTAAATCTGTAATGAAACTCTGAATCGGAATAAAAATTGCTTGAATTGGGTTACTTTTTAGAATTGAGCTAGGCCCGAAATTTTTTATGAGAAATAGGTTCTGAGTAAACTCAAATAAAGTGGCTTCCTATTTCACATGCGTCTATGGCATGTTTAAGCACAAATTGAGGTTGGCTATAGCTATGTCGTTAGTTTTGATGGAAACTAACAATGTCGCTGGTTTTTAATTTTGGATATCAAGAGCAGCGTTTTAATGTGTGCATCTCCGAATGTTATTAGCAATAGCCCGCTATTTCACGAGGAAAACATTATACAAAAAAATTATATCTTTTATTTAATTATACTGCCGTCTACAGCCAAAGATTTGAACCATCGTTATAAAATGACGTCATATAGCAAAATTTTTAAAGCCATGAGGCCATTAGTATTCTAGGTGCATTGTCTAAATATTTATACAATTTTAGTCAAAAACTTTTATAATTTCCTAAATTACCAGGTGTGGTAGTATTAAATTTTAACTTTAAATCTAACATTTTAAATATTACCGTTTTAGGGCATTTATGTATTAGATAGTTGATCAAAATTTGTTGAAAAAAAATGTGACGCCATAATAATATAATTTAACTTTTTAATTCACTTCCAGCAGCGTTCAATCAGCAGGAGTTTATAAACTTCCTAATCTAACCTCATTCTGTTACTCAAAAAGTGATTAAGCTCTTTTTTATCGGATTATATATCCTATATAGTATTTTGTTTTCCACACGAAACAAAAAACTTAAACTTTAAACTTTTTCTTCCTTCTTTTGTCTAATCACCTAAAGCTAAAATTGATTTCCTTCAACAGCTAACACCTTCTGTATAGAAATATATACGATTACATGAAACATTATTTTTAAAAATGTTGTCTACAGTTTACCTGTTTTTCTTTTGTTAATTTTCTCTCAAAATGTCAATCACAATTAACCGAAAACAATACATGATCAAAGTGAAAATTGGGTTGTTTTCGTATTTAAAATAAAAATATTTACCTAAAAAAATCAGTAAAAACGGGAGGGGAAGAGAAAATGTTTAGGTATTTTTATATATAGACAAAAGCGTAAATTTTCTTAGTTCCAGGAAAATTTCGATTTTTCTTTTACTATCTTAATACAATAACATTAATTAACCCTGTTTATTCTTACCTAATTTCAGAATGCTATTCACCTCGAAAATGTTTCACGAAAGGATATTTACGAAATGACACAGTCATCGTCGAAGCGAGGGCTAAGTCGATTAAATGGCGGACACAATAAATATTTAGGCCGGATACAATTTCAGGTAAGGTTCATTATTAAACGACATACACTCAAAATATTTTTTATTAATGTTATATACTGTAATATTTAGATTGGATGTGGTAAAACGATATTCCCATCACAGCTGGTCCATGTGGATCGGATAGCAGAACAAATGGCCGATGGGACAATAAGCGATCTGACTGATTTAGAATTTGGTTTGTGGGCCATTTGGACAAAACCAGTTGATAATCGGGTACCGCGAGCAAAACGTGACGTAGACGAAGGTTCCGGTGAATATGATGAGGAAGACGAATATTACGATGAAGACGATAATGAGGCAGAAGATGGGGAATACACGGAAGAGTAAGTAATCGTAAATACTATATAAACACAGAAATAATATTTAGTTGCCCCATAAATTTTAATGTATGCTGTATCGTATTTCGTTTACCTACTGGCAGTATTTATGTATGTACATATACGAGTAGCTACCGAAATTTTGTGTTCTGGTTTATGTTTATATTTTCGTATATTAGAAACACGCGACATCATTAATCATTTTGATAAATGTACTGAATGAGTAATTCAAGTGAATTTGTTATTTCGAAAGAAAATTTGTTTACATTTTCGGTTTGTCAACAATCGATATCTATTAAATTTTATTTATTATTAACAGGAATGGAAAAATGCATATTACAGTGAATCATATTTGAATGTACTAAGTTTCTGACCCAAGAGCTATTAATGTGTTTACAATTATTATTTGGAAAATTACCGAAATTTCATCAAATTTGAAATTTCTTACAGATTAAAAAAAATTGAAGCTTTCTAACGATAATCGATTGAGATAGATAGATATGATGATAGCAATGGCCGAGCTCATTTTAAGGGCTTAAAAACTAAAGAGTGTTCCATCTTTTGGCTTTTTTAAGCTCCACTTTTAAGCTTTTCCACTTTTAGTCATGTATTCGATTACAACACAACAACGCGTTTTGTTAACGGATTTTTGCGGCCACAATTAGATGAAAATTAAAATGATCATTGCTTTCAACAAGATCGTGCCACATGTCACACAAATCGTGAAACCCAAAACTTATTGGCAACCAAGTTGGATGATCGCATAATTTATACGAAAGTCCAATTTCAATTGGCCACCATCATCATGCGATTTGACACGGTTAGGTTATTTTCTTTGGGGTGTTTTGAAAAGTAAAGTGTAAAGCAATGATCCACAAACAATTCAAGATCAACATTTGAGCTGAAATTGAAGCCGCTGAATTACTTGTATTGGAAATAGTTATCAAAAATGTTGACATGAGTCGTGATGGTCACATGAATAAATAATTGGCATAGAACCAACTTTCATTTTCAATAAAATATTTTGAATTTTCAACATACGTTCCATTAAGTTTAACCGGGCAGCCGAGCAATACAGTTATGGCTATATTTCTGCTCCTGATATGATTCAAGCTTCTTGTTGTAATCGTGTCGAAAGAAGTAAATTAACTTTCCTAGCCTTTGTTTAGCAAAAAGCTGTCTGTTGGATAAACAAATTATTTTCTTTTAAATTGTGTAATCCTCCAAAATTATAAAACCAATATTGGTTGGATTTATAATTAGAGGTTACATAATTTTATGAAAAATTAATTTGTTTATCCAAAAGGCATCTTTTCATGATTAATGATTCGCCTACATCAACGTTATCCCCTTGAAAGTATACATTAGATGTTATACACTTATGCCTCCTCCCCAAAACACAACTAGTACTCGATCTTTGAAGTAGCTTTTAGAAGCGTTTTAATCTCATCTACTCTTATAAAAGGAGGGCACTTTACGGTTGTCTTTATGTTAGAGATGATAAACGCACATCTAATAATTTTTACGTGATTACGTAGACAACTCGTAGACAACGTCTACTATTCATAGATAACGTCGACAAAAACTTGTTATTCCACCGGTACTGATTGCATGTAACAGTGATATTGAAGTGACTTGTACTTTGTACCTCTCACCGCTTTTTATCTAATACTGTGTGCCTGAAGATTTTTTTTTTCTAAATTTCTGACTAATTAGAAAATGTTAGTTTATACCAGTTACATAAAGATGTCTCTAATGTTTTTAAACCAAAATATGCAAGATATTTACATCTAAACTGCAAAGTAATTTTAGATTTGTCAATAACCGATTAAAACTATTGTCGAAATTTATAATTCTTGATTTAGTTAACAAATTTTAATTAAATAGCAAACACGGTTTGTTTTGTGCCATCTAGGAACGACTAGTAAGAACTGATCATCGATTATGTTAGTAAATTTACACACAAAAGTAAACTAAATTGTCTTTAGTTTATTCTAGTGATTTATAGTTCTTACTGTATCCATATAACGTATTGGGCCTACTAGTTTGCCCTAAACTGCGTACTAAATTGATAATTATCCATCGACAATTAATAAAACTTAAATTAAATTAACGAATTGAAGTAAAAATTGAATGCAATACTTGAAACGCCATCTATTAACAAGTGGTACGAACTAACTTAAAATTAGTTTGGTCAGTAGTTTAGTCGAAAAAATGGGTGCCAAGCACAAAAGTTACACACTAATTTCAGACTAAATACCAATTTTTTTAAACATAACTGTGAAAACCTTAATTAAGAATTCGCTGAATCTCTATAAAAACCAAAAAAAAAATCAAGCCATATATATTTTGCTGACATATTTACTGACATTTGGCCAAACTAAAAAACAATTGTATGTAGTTGAATGGAACTGAACATGTTTTGTTCACTGAACTGACAAATTTTGATGTATAACGTGCAGTTGGATTCTATGGCTGCTGATGATTTCTTTCTTAAATATAGTGAACTAACTAAATGTGAACCAGTTACATTAAGGATGAAACCGAATTGGATGTTAGAAAATTTAGTTTTAGTTATAAGACCAATTTCAATCGCTTTCTTGTACTCGAGAGCCCTGTCCTCATCAAAGTCATTTGAGCCTGGGAATAACATTAAACAACGGAGCAATTGCAATCGATTCGTGGTACCGTTTCCGAAACCCATGATCCAAATATACAATATAATCATTACTGTTCTTAATTTGTTAGGTTAGATTATATGTAATTTACAAAGAGACATTGTTGTCAAAATGCTGATGCTACAATTGATGCTTTGACAAATTGCTGTTCCTAGTGATTGCAAAAGGAAACCTCTTTTCTAAGGTATACCACAAGGCAACTACAACTGGCAGGTAGATCGTTCGTACCATCTTATGTATTCAATAAACGGACCCTTTACTGTTGATCGCATGGTCCACAATCCTTAAAATCACGAAGACTTAGAGAACTTTATCAAAACTCAATTGAAGAGATGATAAGGTCTGTAGGAGGTTATGTATATTAACTCACTGTATTGTAACGAATCACCAATATAACTTTCGGATATTATTTTTTATTGGTTTGCAGGAAATATCTGAGGCATGTCGCACCGTCTTATTGAAACCACATGTCGTCCACATCACTATCATCCAATTTATTCAGAAAGAACTCGGTTGTCACGTCTCGATAAGGAGCACCCGTAACAGTAACTGCTGAACTAGCCTTATATTCAAAAAAAAAAAAGTATGGTCCAATGACGCCTCCAGCCCAAAATCCACACCAAACAGTGATACGTTGTGGATAAATTCGTTTTTCGATTATCACATGTAGGTTGTCTGAACCCCAAATGGAGCAATTTTGGCGATTAACGAAGCCATCCAGGTGAAAATGAGCTCCATTGATTAGGATTATTTTGCTCGAAAAATCAGCATTCGCTTGTTGTTCAATAATCCACTCAACAAACTGTCTTCGCTGTACATGTTCATTAGGCTTTAGTTCTTGTGGCAATTGAATTTTGTAAGCATTGAGACGCAGATCTTTAGTGAGTATACGCTTCTTGAAATTTTCAATTCTTGTCCACGACGCCGAATCGAGATTCCTGGACTTTCATCAACATTGTCCCGCTCTGCTGCGGAATTATCATTTAAACAGCACGTTATTGGACGGCCAGTGTGTTTAACGTCAGTCTCCTTGAATTTTCTAATCACTCTCTTCACAGTTAACGAAGTTAAATCAATATTCCCATCATATTTTGTACGAAATTTGTGCAACCAAACTTTCGCTATTTTTTGCAATACTGTTCAACAATGAAAACGCGTTGTTCTTTTGTGTAGTGCTGCATGTTTATTAACCCTAAACTGTCAGCTGTCAAACTGGTTTCTTTTTTGAATTGATTCATTATCTATTTAATTCAAATCTTGCGTAAACTTTGGGACACCCTTTATTTTCTTTGACAATTCCGTTTCTCATATTTCGTTTGTTTGTATACTCAGTACATTGTGCGCTATGAGTATTACTTTTAGGTGCGTTTCGAATATCATCTATGTCATCGCTTGTATATGCGCACGGTCATTTTGGTTTGATTTTTGAAAGAATGAATTTTTGACATTTTTGCTTAAATAATTGAACTGCTATAGGTGCATCACGTCATTAGTTGTTTTAACTACATATTTGTTTGTCTTTTCTGTTACTCGATAATCTAGGTTTCTTTTCTGATTCATAATATACTAGAGATTTAAACTTTTGATGTCGTACACAAATTCTTAAAATTATATTTATAATCTACGACGAAAAAACAACTCCGTTAGACATGAACGTAAAGACTGCTTGCAAACTCACTAACATTTAGCGAAACATTCCAAACTTCATTTATTATTCATACCGTTCATATTTATTTCAAAAACTCCATTTATCCGTTGAGATCAACAACAACAATTGGGACAATTTTTTGTTCAAATTTGAAAATAAAACAACTGTGGTTATCCGCAAGTATCTTTGCAATAAATAAATTGAAACGTCAACTCATTCAAAATATAAAGATACCAAAAATAGTTAACAGTATTCTACTTGCACCTATTCAATCACGCAACTTATTTGATATACGTTTCTTGCTTTTCGAATTCTCACATTGTATTGTTGGGATTCATAGATGTAATGTTTGTTAGGTCTTCGGGCAAGAAGCATGGTCTCATCTGCAACTCGAGCGCGAAATATAACAGCAAAGGCGCGCGTGCATCACCCTGTCGAACACCTAATGTTATTTCAAAAGGATCTGATACAGTTCGATTGACTTCAATTTTTCTGATATTCCAAGACCAATGAAAACAGCGCAGAAGTTCTCGTGGTTGGTACTGTTATATGCCGGCTGAAAGCTTAGCTCCTCATCCGGTGGGGCAATTGCTGGAGGCACAGACTTTGGCAGTAGGTTTGCCGTACCGAGAGAATGTTTTATTTTTTTTTTTATTTTTATTTTTTTAAAGAAATCTGTTTTGTAATTTACATGTATGATTTCAGATTTTTTTACAATAGTTTAAACAAAAATTAAAACAGAAATTTCAAACAAAAAACTTTAAAACAAAAAAAAAACTATAAATCAAATTTTAGTTTAACAATTAAAAATTTAAAAAATAGTTCCAGATATTTTTAAAGTTGTCCTTTGATAAATTAAAGTCAAATAGGCCGTCGATTAAGTTGAATGATTTAGAAATTATCGTTGTTTTCTCCATAGTTAGTAGAATGGTGTTCAAGTGCTAAAAATTCATTTTTTCAAAATGTTCTGCATGGCATGTGAATTGATATATTTTCACATATTTTCCCGCCTAAATGAATGCTATTCTGTATATTGAGCATATGGTTCAAAAACGGTCCACAAAATGCGTCAAAATATATGTTATTTTAGATTCCCACATAGTTTTTAAATGGACATTTAAGACAACAATTACTTTTCTGACATAGCACAGAAATTATTACTAGGAAACGTAGTCGTCACATAAACACCTCCAAAAAAAAAAAATAAATGACGTGAATTTAAAATTAGAATGAATATTCAACCAAAAAAAATGTTCTTTATAGACAAACGAGTTGAAGTTACGAATGAAAAAGATCATCTTAATAAATCCCGTCACTTCAGAACTCGCGATATAAGCTCAATTAATTAAGACAAACAACTTTTTAAAACTAACACCGAAATTTTTTTTTTCCTTCCAGAGTAACCGAAATCCCAGCAGAATCTTCAAATAATAAACACAGGAATCGCCATCATCATGGCGAAAAGGTAAGAAAATTATTTTACACCATTGCAATAAACATAATTTTTAACATTCCAAAATGTTAAATAAATCAGCACTTTATTTGACATGGGGAAATCCAACTATAAATAAATTAGTTTATCTTGTAGTTGGCTTTCCACCTAAATTTTCCTATTATAGTGTAAATAAAATATTATTTAAATGAAAATATTTTCTCTCCTACCTCAATATCTGCATACGATGATACATGAAACATAATGCTGCACTAGTCTTTATCAAAATTGGTTCCACTAGTAATAAAAATTTTATAACGATTTTGATTTTCTCGGAAAAAAATGAAAATTTTTTTACATGGTTTTTGTTGTTGTATTTTTACTAACCAATTTATTTTGATTTTGATTTTTTTTTTATTATATTTTGATGTTGTAAAAATATGAAAATACTAAAAAATAAATGTGAAAATTTTTATTTTAAACGAACAATGGAAATTTGATGACAAAAAACTTTTTTCTCCGGGTTCCCCTTTTTTTGTGATTTTAATGGTAGGAAATTGTTATTTATACAGTTGAAAATGTACTGTGTCGTTTTTAAAGTTTTTTTTTTGTAAGAAATAAACTTTGTAGGTACTACATAATTTGAAAGCTTTTTAAACCGATATGTATGTATTTGTATATTATGTATGTGTGTATATTCGAGGAGGAGAGAATCTAGGAAAAGTATATAAATCTATCATGATGCACATCTAACATATGTTAAGATCATATATCAGCATTTATAGCTCGTATACCATTCACACACACATTATATATACAAAAAAAACTGAAACTGAAATATTGTGTGTTGAACATTAACAAAATATTTTTTTTTTTTATTAATTTTTGGTTTTGGTTTTTTATTTAAATTTTTTATTTTTGAAAAAAATACGTAAAATTATGAATATTTAAATTTTTTGATTTATTCTTATAACGATAATGATACAGAGTGGCATGAAGTATAATATAATAAAATCACTATATAAAGGTAGAAATGAGATGATTTCAAATTTATTCCTAAATTTAATTAACTAGCTGAACAGAATGTTTTTTTTAGTTCTTATTATTAATAATCTTATAAAGTGTAACCACAAATGTAGTTTTTTTTATTAAACGCTATATGTGTAAAACTAATTTATTGTTCGATGATGAACAACATTCTCGTAATTAAGTAAAATGCTTAATAAAGAATTTACTGAATTTAGTGTTTCGAATCCTTCCCTTAAAACTCTAATGTAGAACCAGCGCAACAAATGTTTAGTAGGATAAAGTTGGGGGTCAACACCAGCAATTACCACTTTTTATTTTTTAAAATCAGTTTACTAAAATACATTTTAAAATATTCCTACCATCTTAACTAGGCCTAAAAAGGCTTGTGATCAGAATTTATAGTACCGGATTGAAATGTATACCTCTGCTAATTAAATTTTCAAAATCCTCTTTGAATTAATAATGGAAAATATTTCAATTAAAACATTTTCCGTTGATTTGATTTGTGGTTGATCAATATAATTCACGATCCGTTTATCATTAACTCGCTAAGTTAGCTTATTAAAATGATTTAAAAGTGCTTCTGAGATTTCACTACTCCAGAGTGGTTTAGGCTCTTTTTGATATTTGTGAAAAGTTTGGTTTAAACGGGTTTTACTGTTAAAACAGGGGACGGCGGACTAAACGGACTAAAATTAACAACCCTTTTTCTGATGGATGTACCAAATCCAGAAACAAAGAGGACCAAATTTGTTGGTTAATACGAGCAAATTTAAAATAAAAAAGCATTTTTATAATATTTGAAATAAAATATTTGAAATAAAATAAAATTTCCATATCTCCACAGGGATAGGATACTTTGACAAAACCAATTATAAAATAAAATCTAAAAGAATAGGCACTCAATTATTCATATCCGCGGTATTTTTAAAAAATTTAATTAATAATGTTTTAGCAGAAGGAAAATCTATAAAGAGCTAAGGCAATGTCTTTTGATTCCCCATCGATTGGTTTGACGCCAAAGGAAATATGTCAAAATGTATTATAAATTTCTATGTAGTAGTCAGCTTTTCACTTAAATATGTTCGGTTTTATAACTTTGAAATTGGAAGAAGGAAATGAAAGTTCATATGAAAATTTCTAAAATTCGCTTTGCCTCATTTTCAAAAGAATCTTATAAATTTGGACACGATCCTAAATTTTGTGACATTTTTGGGTAAAATCTTAATGTTTAATATGTTATGTCTGGAAAAGGTCTCAAATAATGGAAACTGTTTGTTCTTTCCACCTACAGCTGCTGGTTGGTTGCAATGTCAAAGTTCCGTGTATAACACTGAGGACATCACTGTCCTTATAATTTTCTTGTAGATCAGCGAATAGTTTAAATTTCACTACGGTTAAATAACTGGTAATTTATTTAAAACCACTTTATTGTATTAATCTTGTTGATTTTAATTGAAAAACTTCTACAATTCCGTATTGATGAACTCTGTTTCGTGGTCTGGTCGAAAACTGCGCACCTTGTATCCGAATTTTGCCTCAAAAAATATACGCAAAGAAAATTTGAAAAATCATCCTATAAAAGCAAAAGGTACCTCGAATCGCCAATCAATTCCGTTTGCATTGGACCGTTGACGTGACATTAATAATTTCTCCATATTCCTTTGACTTATCTTCATGAAGCTTATAACATGCACGAGGATGCTTACCGTAAATGCACGCTTCGCACGCAACAGCCTTGTCCACGCCATGATTTCTCAAGATTGAGTAGCTTTTGAAACAACCTGTCGCGTCGAACTCCCACTGTTATAAATGCTTACATCATTCAGTAGCTCGCGGAGCTTGCAATTCAGTTGCAACCGATAGTCACGATCCATAGCTTTTCTCGACGAAAATAAATTCAAATAAATTTCCAGCACATACAACACATTCACCATGTCTATGAATCCAATCACCTCTCTGTCTCTGGCACTATATCCCATCAAGGGATTTGGTCGCCTCAAATGAGGTTTCATAATCATATTTTCATTTCGGATAATGAGTGATTAATTCATTGTTCCTAAACCAGCCGTGAAACTAACTTTTTCCTTGTCACCATCGGGAATCGAACCCGGGACCTCCGCTCGATGGAGCAAGCATGTTGACCACTTTGCGACCGGGGCCGGAATCCAATCACCGTTGAACGCAAAAATGTTGATGCCGCTTTTTCCTTGAGCCATGATTTTTTCACCATTTACGTCGATGATACATATGGTTCCTAGCCTTCGAGTCCAAAACCTAAGTGTGCTTGTCTCCAGTTGATGTCGAGCTATGACACAGAACTACAATTCTCTTCGAAAAATTCAGTTTGGCCATCAACGCTTCCGTTCCTTCGATCTGATTCTGCGGCTTCAATCGAAGCTGATCGGTGCCTTGTTCTAGGTCAAACAATTCGCTGCCCTCTAGAATTTGGCACATCTGGAATTTCCATGTAAGAAAATTTCCGCCATCTTTCCAATTTTTTCACCCATAATCGCCTTCTATTTTTTTTTTAATCTGTAACTCGATTTATTCGTTGCCATGAACTGGGTCCATAACCTGTTGTTTTAACTTGATTCTTGTTGGTTTTCCAACCTTCCGTCCAATATGCTGTGGCACGAATAATATAAAAAAAACTAATGCTGGCGTGTGTAATACAAAGTTTTTATTGAAAAAAAAAGTAACGAGTATTTTTTTTTTTGTTTGCTGTGAAAAACAAAATTAACTCTTACCACACACTGCGTTTTGCAACAAAACTCAAGCAGCACTTGCTTTTCCACGCAAAACTCAAGTGCGGCACGGGTCTATGTATGTATAAAATTATTTTCATTATACATATTGGATGCTTGAAAATGTAAAACTCATGAATGATGAATTCACCTTCCTATCTTTCAACTGGAGTGCTTATGGGAGCAGAGCTATGTATATTTAACGGGCCCTAGCCCAACTTTTGGCCAATACGAAAACATTACAAAGATTACTCCAAAATGCTACCTTTGCCAGTTTTTCCAATTTTCAAAGTTATAAATATGAAATACGAATTATGATCTAAATCCCGTGAGCCTCTTAATCATCTTTTTGTGGTGTTACTTACCACTTATTTGAAATGTTCAGGTTTTTTTCCAACTACTTTGCGGTTGCCAGCCACGGTTTTGCACTCCGACAGGGAGTCATAGAGGTGTTCCATTTCATCACAGATCGTAATCTGTAGATGAAAACTCTCTTTGCATCCTGCCCCCATCGAGATTCGAACCAGGTACCTCCCGATCCAAACGCCAAAACTTTAACCACTGTGCCATTTGGTCGGTAATTTTCAGGTTTCTTAGTGCTGTAAACCTGCACCGACCAAATTAGCCCGCCTCAATAAAACCCTTATGATTTTATTACAGTTACCGTTTTCGAGGAACGAATATTCGATTTTGCTTATAATAAAACCAGCATCACCAAAATTGCAACTTTTGATGTAACTACATATGATATCGGGATGGTTCTTGTTCAATAATTTATTACAACTAATTATGTTTCATTGGTTCGTTCAAGACCACCCCTATAATTGACTAAGAGTAAATTTCACCCCAAAACGATTATTATCATTATACTATTAATAAAATCAAAATAAATCAAACATAAAACATATCCTAAAAAATATTATATAAAAATTTGTATAGATCCAGCCCCATCCAGGTGAATTAAATTTTTTCGGAATGAAATATGAAAAAGAGATTTCAAATATGATTAAAACAACAACGTCAATTTGACCACGTTAAATAATTTATTACAGCAGAGTTTGGGCCAAATGCAAGTTAACCTTATTCGTATGTAATATTATTATTTTTATGTCAGCGTGAACGGAATTGGGTTCAATATATAAGCTTCAAATATGTATGTATGTAATATAAAGATCGATTTGATTACCTTTATAACTTATTACACCACACCGCCACCAGACCTAATGTTACTCCATAGTTTTGTAAAAGGTAAATCAACCATACCCAGGTTGGTAATAAATAATTGCTGTGCCAGGTTAGACGGATTTGGCTTCCACAAGGCGCGTAGATTGATATTTGACCTAATATCTGGTAACGGCCTGGTGTACTAAAATATTAAAAGTGATAAAATCGGTTTTTGAATTACATATTTCCTGCAAGGATGATATTGTCGATATTATAGAACTTAACCGTTATGAAAAGTTCTACGATACTTTTGTGTGAGCAAAGAATAGAAATAACGCAATCCATTGGGTTTCATCTAGAGATCAGACGTGTTCAACAACTCTAACTCCTATGACTATGATATTTTATCAGTTTTATGATAAAAGCAACTCTATTAGTTTAATATTTTGAGCCAAGTGTAAAATTTTGCAATGGCCCCATGCAAAATGCAACTCTTTCTTATGAAAGTTTCTGACAACAAAGCTTTAGCCTTTTACTGGATTAAATGGTAGGTCTGAAATCCCGATAAACTGGATTAAATGGTAGGTCTGAAATCCCGATAATAAACTTAAAATTTTAAATAATTTTAGAAAATCCTCCATATTAACTATCCGTGGTTAGGAGATATCACATTCAAATTTGGGTCTTTTCATTCGAAGCCCAGTACATTGGTCTGATGATCACTAAATTGGTTACGTTCGATTAAAATTGTTGTTGTTTGGATACGGAGGCTTGCATTCTAAAAGATTTCGATATAGACATTTAAGTAATCCCTAAACAAACAGAAATTCCGAATATTTTTGCATCGTTATTTTTCGGAAAATTCAAAACTATGAACAATTTTACGAGACGAGATTTTTCGGTCCTAATCCTTAGTAGCGGATAGTCAAGTCATATATCTAATTATGAATACAGAAAACTAAAATTTGTGCGGCACTTTTAACAACGGTAATTTGTGATAGCTATATGATTTGTCATTAAAATAACCACTTCAGTGTAAACCATTCCGGTAAAGCCAATGGGAGTTTGAACTATGCATTGAGTATTCCGTTAATTACTGTTCACTTATTTAATGTCGCTATTCCCAGTCCCAAGTTCAAGGTTTAGCAATAGTAATTGCTGCAATGACGGTAAGATCTTTAACGTGAAGCAATAAAAAGGTTTAATTACCAAACGAGCAATGCACATGGTCTACAAAGCAAACACATTTGCTTAAATGATTGCGGTGGTAGGTGAAGACTAGGAAATTAAAAAATGAGGATTAATACCTCAAGTAAAATCGAGCGTCACGATTGGCGCAGTTTTAATTTTTTAATGATTTTTTTTTCAATGACAGCGTCAGAGGCATTCAACAGCTGTATGCCTATCTCTGCTATGTAAGGTTCTACAAAATGCTATTTTGATGTTAGTCCCTCTGTTCCTCAAAAATTCAGTATCATCGCTGTTAAAGCCATTGCCGTTTATAGTCAATTCCGTCTAACCTGACACAAAAATAATTAAATGCCCACCTCGGTAACTTTGATTTGCCCACCTCGGTAACGTCTGATACAATATCAGGTGGTGGTCTGGTGTAATAAATTAATAAAGGTAGTAAAATCGACCTTTATATATAAATTTGTAAACTTTACCGTCTTCAGCCAATTCCGCCTAACCTGACGCAAAAAAAAAATTTTTTACCCCTCTGAGTACGGGTAATTTGCCCTCTACAAGGTCCATGAAGAAAATGGAATTGGCTTCGAACGATTATGGCTTTAAATATGTAAACAAATTAAATTAATTTTGTGTCAGGTTTAGACGAAATGGCTTCAGACAATATATTTAGGCTTCAAATCTGTAATTTAAAGTTCGATTTTACCAACACAAACTCTGGTGGTGGTCTGGTCTAATAAATTATTAAATGTGGTTAAATTGACATTTTTGTTCTTATCATGTTCGAAGTCTATTTTTTCAGTTTTCACAAAAAAAAAATGTTAATTCACCTAGATGGGACTCATTATATTACGTGTGTGAGGAAAGAAAATTTAAGTTTTTAAAAAAATTTATTTTTTATTTTTTTAACCCCTCTTAAAAATACGATATCTCAAAATCTTCAAAATACGCTTCTGTGTCGGTGATAGCCTCCTCGTTTGAGCTGAAGTTTTTTACTCCATGTCATGTTTTCATGTTGGCGAACAGAAAGAAATCGCAGGGAGCAAGGTTGGGCGAGTACGGTGGGTACGGTGGTAACTCGTAGTGCAGTTCATGCAATATATCAGAGACAATTTTGGATGAATGAGCGGCTGGAATGAACAATCGTTCATTCAACACCCATTGGGCCGACACCTTTCTCACATTTATCTTATCATTTAAAATATTTATTTCCGTTCTGTACGGCCTCTGTCCCTACGCTGTAGTTCGGCAATCAGCGAGAATCATGTTGACCTTTTCAACGATTTCCTCGACCACGAATTTAAGTTGAACCAATATCTCACGGTTGTCATAGATGGTGAAGGATATCGTCACGTATAGACAGCACCTAAACTCACTTTTATTCCTTCGCATGGTTTTCCATTCAAAAATAAAAACCGAAATACGGATCGATATTTTTCTTTTTCCGTTTTATTGAGATACACGAGTGATACAACTGGCTGCCAAATAAAAACTAACCAGTGAACTAGATTGAAATTGTGCCATCTATTTTCAAATACGGGTACTTATCGATCGACTCTTGTATATTAAATGTTATACAATATTTTTAGAATATGTTTTCTTTATAAATTTTAATAAGTGTTTAATGATAATTATGGTTTTGGGGTGATATTTACCCTAGTCAAATTGTAGGAGTGGTCTTGAACAAACCAATGAAATGTAATTAATTTGTAATAAATTCTAATTCAAAAATCATCTCGATATCATAGCTTGCTTAAAGTAATAGCTTTCTCGTCGTAATTCTTTCCAATTTTGTACAGTGGTTGATATGATAAAATTCCGATAAAAATTAAGGAAGTTGCTAAGAGTGGGATAATAAAAAGGGCTTGGTTCGTTCGGCATATTTAAAATATAATATAAATTCTGTCTTCCTACACGCAAGGTATATCCCTCTATATCGACGACAATTTTATAACGATAAACTTTTAATAAAAAAAAACTTTGTGGTTATCATTTTATAAGAATAAAACTATTTTCTATAATAATTCACTCAAAATAGTTTAACTATTAAAATTATTGACATTTTATCTTAGCTATGCACTATAAAGTAAAATATATCACCTTTTTCTCTCTATCTCTCTCTCACTTTGTAGTTTTTGTTTCAATAAAGAACTATCAACTATAGTATCTCATTATTACATTTAAAATTTTTTTATGTTTTCGATAAATTTTTTTTTTCTATACATCTTACCTTTATAATTTCTATTAATACCTTCCTTAATGGATTTATATACATATACAATTTCAAGTTTAAAGAGAACACTTACACCACCCACCCACGCTTATTTTTTTGATGAAAATCACACTATACAAACAACTTATAATCTTTCTTTTGAACATTTCTAGAATCCAAATACTGAGATCAAAATAAATTTTATTTACTATCTCTGTTTAGAACATTTTATAGATTTCATGTTTATTTTTTGTGAATAGGAATCGATATTTTCCTTATAAATATGGATAATCCATTTTTAGGTAATTTTTCCATATAAAAACATAAAATAATATGCGCGGGGGGGGGGGGGGGGTAAACGAACTTTAATATTTGCAACAATAATTTTGAAAACATATATGTAAATTTGAAAATACGTGCATGTACATATATATACAGTAATAATCATAATCAGCTTATAGTCTCAAAAAGGATTTGTCTGTAAAGATTAAAATCTCGTTGTGTGCCGCAGCACTCAGACATTATTAGTTATGTGAAATCGAGTTATTTATCCATACGACCTGCTCGTGCACAGTGAATATGTGGAAAAAAATTACACATTTAATCATCTCCTACATATATACAAGATACATACCACTATAACTAAAAATAACAACAAACAACATCCACTCTGTATCATCCATATAAAATTAACATATCATTTTAATAATTTTTTATGGGTTGTATATGCAACACAAAACGCAAACGCATAAACCTGAAAATAAACTAATAAAGGATTAAATGGTGATTACATAAAATTTTCATTTTCCATCATATTTTTTTCTCGTTTCTTTTTTTTTTTTTTGATATTATTTTTCCGGTTAAATGATTATTTATCAGTTTTTGGTGTTTGTAAAATTTCGTTATATACCGATTTTATCGTAATCATTTGTGATGTGATGATGATGATGTGCTTTAGATAAATACGATTTAATTTATTTATGTTCAAAATTATAATGAATTACAATTTTTTTATTTTAACAAACTGGCTTCAAAGAGTTAAAACTGTTCCGCGTTTACTTATTTCACACTTTACGTTATTAGTTGCTCAATAAGTGACCCATCTACGGTCAAATTCATATTTCGCTACATTTTCTATATACTGGTAGAGAAACTCATTTGAGGAAGAGGATCTATTAAATCTGTTAGGCAATGTCCCAGGTTCCGGCCTAAATCGACGTACGAAAATAAATAACTTGATCCAAAATGGTACCTCTCCTGGTTTAATAAACCCCTATTAATGAACTACATAATTAGACGAAATTTTTTAAATTACTTGAGATAAGCCTCAGTTTTCGAAAAATATGGTTTTGAGTGGAGAACTTAATTATTTGATATGTGATTAATGGAATGATGCGAAGAATGTTCTTCAAATAGTTTGTGTGCTTTCTTAGAAATGCTAAATTCTTCAGTTCAGGAGCATTGTTTAATTAAAAATGAAACGTTAACTACAAACTAAAAGTAATCATAGATTGACACATTTATAAACTGAAAACATAAATCTAATACTGTGTTTGAAAATAACATTATGAAAAACAAAATATATTTTTTAAACTAAGCCAATTTTAGACGTACAATGTTTTATATCGAAGGACATTTCTTGGTAGCTCTGATTAATTGGCCGCTTACGTCGTAAATTCGAGTAAATGGAGGCAGACGTGAAGCAATATCCGTTATTAACAAAAATTTATTTTTTTTAATCGACATATTTAAAAAAATTGCATGGGAGCCCTTAGACCCCTTAGGTTCGACCCTTTTAAAAATATTACAAAAACCTGCTCCTTTTGATATAAAATCCCTATGCAATGTTGGAATCCGATTGAATGAATGGTGTGAAATCTTATAAGGAGGGGGCAGACCGTCCTACCTGAGCCCTTAGACTCCGGGGTGCAACCCCTTCAAAACCTTTCAGCTTATACGGGGTTCAAACGCCCAATCGGCGCATCTCTCCCGGCAGACAAGAATTCAATTGAATATACATACTAGCGGATACCCGGCGCGCACTGCAACGCCTTTTTGTTGTAGCAATGAGTATTTAAATTTGGGTAGGTTTATGTTTTTTTTTTATTGAATGAACATTATATTTCAATGATAAATTATATTATTGTAATACTCCTTGGTAAATAATATGTTTGGCAAATAAGATTTAATCCACAAACTTGAAGCGAATGTTTTTGTGCTTTATTAATGGTTATTGCTTTTAAATTCGAATGGCATATTGGTCGGTATTATTGGAATTCGCGGTATCATAAGACATGTTCTTCTTTGAATTTGCCATTCAATAGTGTTGCTTCGATAATGTTATTTATCAATTTTTTAACTGCAAGCCTGGTGCCATTGCACAGTCCATCGATATTTCAAAGCATAATGATCGCTGCACCAATTTTCACTTATGACTTATACGTTACAGAATTGCTAGATAATTGATTTTGAACGGCTGTTAGTATTGACAAATGAGCGTTACCCCTTAAGTCTGGGAGCGTCCGATTGAGTGCATTCATCCCATACTGTTAGTTTACATGTTTGCAAAACTTTTCCCATTCCTGAATACTTTTTTGTGTTGCATGTCGGTGTCTCAGTAAATTGCATGTTCAATGGCAATTTGAATGTAAAGTGCGCTACCTACATCCAAAAGAGTTGCTGCAATGCCAGAATATGCGACGGCCAATGCAATGCTCTTTTGTGAGCGAATGGTCGCCAAAATTCCACCGGGTGCATCGAGGAAAACCAAACCGCCAATTTGTTGTGAAATCGCATTCATAATCAGGTTATATCAATTGTGTTGTTGTATACCGTCAGTTTTGACAGATTTGTTTGAATTAATGTTTGCAGCTCTTTGACATTAAATTGCTACTCTCCGTGTAAATGTCGATCCTATACATCATCTGCTAATCGATTCGATGAAACCATTTTTAATGGAATCTGTTCGTTCTGTTGCCGATTGATAAACACACGCCCTTCGTTATACATTTTCATTATTTTCCATTAATAATAATTTCTGGCATGCTTCACATTAGGTTTGGCATAATTGGGCACCAACTGTTCTCAATTGTTGAAACAGAAAGGATAGAGTGGATAGCCATCGTTGCCACTGATGGTTTCTTTAAAAATATGTTTGGGTATTTTTTGAGGCATTTTTCATCTGTCATGCATAGAGACTTTGGATTGATGATTCCGTGTGGTCCATGGGGCCATATTTTTGGTGACTACTTCAAATAAGTCTGGATCGATTGCATATGAATTGCTTTCTGAAGTTATATATTTTAACTTTTTTATATTAATTTTTATTTGCTAACATAAATAGAAAATCGAGTTAGTCGAATAGTCTAAAGTATATTTTTTTATTTCATTTATTTGATTAAGCTTCATTTTAAATGTCAGAAAACAGCTTAAAATTTGTAATAATTTAATTTTAAATTAAAATTAATTAATTTTAAATTAATAAATATTGTATGGAGCACTAGACCCAGGGATCTGATCACTTGAAAAAAATTATGAAACCCCGCTCATTGGTATAAAATCCCTATCGAATGTTTGAAACCGATTGAATAAATGGCGTATGGGACGGACTCGCTTGAAATCAAGCAAGGCACTATATATATCATATAAGCTTTTTCTTTAACTCGTTCCCGTCAAAGAATTTAAAAAAAATTAATTTTAGATAAATTTGTACCGAGGCCCATAGACCTGGGCGTTCAACCCCTTCAAAAATCCCGTAATGTTGTTTCTGGACATGCAACTGATACTCGATCAAAATTTCAAGACGATCAGTTGAACGGTTCGCGATATTTGGTGGTGTTTTAGATAAATTTGTACCGGGGCTCGTAGATCCAGAGGTTCAACCCCTTCAAAAATGCCGTAAGGCTAGTTCTGGACATGCAACTTAAACACAGTCAAAATTTCAAGACGATCGGTTCGTGATATTTGGTGGTGTTTTAGATACATTTGAACCGGGCCGCTAGACCCCGGGGTTCAACCCCTTAAAAAATATCGGACATGCAACTTATACAAGTTCAAAATTTCAAGACGACTGGTTGAACGGTTCGCGATATTTGGTAGTGCTTTAGATACATTTGTACCAGGGCGTCTTTACCCCGGGGTTGAACCCCTTAAAAATATCGTAAAGTTGGTTCTAGACATGAAACTTATACTCGGTCAAAATTTCAAGACGATCGGTTGAGTGGTTCGCGATATAATGGTAGTGTTTTAGATAAAATTGTACTGGGGCTTCTAGACCCCGGGGTTCAACCACTTCAAAAATACCGTAAGTTTGGTTCTGGATATGCAACTTAAGCACGGTCATTATTTCTAGACGATCGGTTCGCGATTTTTGGTAGTGTTTTAAATACATTTCAACCGGGGCCACTAGACCCGTGGTTCAACCCCTTCAAAAATTACGTAAGGTTGGTTCCGGGCATGCAGCTTATACAGGGTGAAAATTTCAAGACGATCGGTTGAGCGGTTTGTGATATTTGGTGACACCTATTGTAAAAAAAAAATCACACTATACCTATGACAATGCCTCCTAAACCATAGGTCGCTTACACCAAATGATGACGACACGCTATGTCGACGTTTTTGTTGCTTTCTCTAGTTGTTTTGTTAGTGTAAATATTCTTAACACTATTATGGCGCTCTCTCGGTTTAGACATAAGTTGACGTCATGTGCGCAAAATGAGAGTAGTAAGAGGCCTGTAGTTTAGGAGGCCTATGACCACCTCCTTGCCGAGATATACATTGTGTGAAAGTTTCATGTCCATCGGCCGTATAGTCTTTGAGATTTCCGTGAACAAACATACATCTTTTGACAAATAGTGGTGGTTCATACCCCTGTGTTGTAGAGCTTAACAAAATTCGAATATCCGTGGTTTTCCTATACGGTATGATTATCGTTATGATTTTGTTGTTTGCTTTTAAAAGTTAGAGATCGGATTTTTGAAAAATCATATCTTAAAACGTGATACTTGAAAACAGTCTAAACGAGAAATATGTATTGTCATAAAATTTGACCAGTTAGAATCATGAATACTTCTAACCTTAAATCCCTTTCATTTAAGTCATAACTATTAAAATTGGTTAAGTTTAAGTTGTTTCATTTCGTCAAATTTTATCATAATCGGATGAAAAATGGCCTAATTTTAAAACAGTTATTCACACTCCATAATTTCGTTCTGTAATAAGTAATAACTTTATAATCTATAGATATGGATGATCGAGTATAGGCCTAGTTCTTCAAAACTTATTTAAGATCCTATTTTGATGCCACAGTATTTTATTAGAACCGGCTGAAAAACGGTTTAATTGACCATATTTTAGTACATATGTATTTATTCATCCAGAAATCATCGTAGAAACCCAATTTATCCTAGTTACTTTCTGAACTTTATAAAAATCGGTTAATAAATGGCCTATTTCCGCCTTGTTGACTGTGTTCTTGAACTTCACCACAAAATAATTTTAAAATCCCATTGCAATGTTGTATTACCAATTTCAATAAAATCGATTGAGGTAGGATTTAGTTCCGCCTCAGTTCAGCTCATTCGGCCTTTTGCTGGAATATATAGAGTGTATATTATGTAGTTTCAAGAAATTCCGTTTAGAAAAATTCCTTTATGAACCTGATACTTTTATTGAAAAGTCTCATAAGACCCATTAGTTAGACTCGAGTATACAGTATCATAATACGTTGAAATATTGGAAAGTGTTTTCCGATATTAATCTCCGAACTCACATTTTCGTTGAGTGCTCCCCAAAATTAATAAAAATGTAATATGTAATAATGAAGCAATAGTTCATAGATTGTATAAATCACTAAATTAAGTCTGAATTACAATTAAATGATCCGCAACTCATTCGTCAATCGATTTTGCTGAAATTCGGTATACAAGATCATAAAAGGCTTTGAAACCGATTTTGTGGTGAAGTTCCCCACATTCTAGGTTATAATATATGAAACTCGTTATCCACATCAAGAGATTATAAATTCTGAAAGTGATGTTTAGTTTTAAAATAAAAATAAAGCTTTTCCTGCAAAATTACTTATACTAAGCTTAATCAATTTTAATGATTAAGACTCAGTTTATTCGTATTTTGTGTTAACTACTTTGTGAGAAACCATTTTTGAAACATTGTTGTTATTGAAACTGGTGAAAAATCTCTTTATTTTTCTCTTTCTGTTTCTGATTTTTTTTCAAGCTCTAAGAACTTTTTTATAGAAACAACTTTGTAAAAAAAATTCATGAAAATAATCCTATCATAAGAAAAACACGGATATCCGTAATTTTTGAAGCTCTACAAAACGTGGGTTAACCCATAACTAAAAACAATAGTTTCACTAAAGAAATTTTAGTTATTTTGTTTGTTTATTACGATGTCACCAAACATTTATGAGACCAAATAATTTTAATATTGCCAGCAGTTAGAATTTTATAATATTTTACAACACAAGTACGTATACTCAGCTTCATTTTGGTTTAAACTGACAAACCATAAACTTAGTTGTGAAGTGTAATAACACCCTTATTATTCGAACAGTAAAAACTCTCTCTCTCTTTCTCTATCTCTGGCACTATATCCCATCAAGGGATTTGGCCGCCTCAAATGAGGTTTCATAATCATATTTTCATTTCGGATAATGAGTGATTAATTCATTGATCCTAAACCAGCCATGATTTTTTTTTTACTTGTCACCACCGGGAATCGAACCCGGGACCTCCGGTCGCTGGAGCAAGCATATTGACCTCTTTGCCACTGGGGCGGTACAGTAAAAACCGTAGTAGATTAAATGCTCAAAAGTAATTTAAATAGGATAGATTTATAGCATTTTCTATTCGTCGTAATGGTGTAACCTTAATGTATGTTAACGTTGCAGTAAGAATATTTATTAAACAATTCTGTGTAAAATTTCAAAAATTCAAAATGCAATCGAGCTATCAAAAATTAATTTTTTCGAGCTATCAAAAATCAGTTTATTCACTTATAATTCATTTGCGGTTCTTGTTACTGAAACATGTGTTAAAGTAAATTGAGTGGTAATGATCCAGGGCTCTGTAGAATATTCAGCTGCTAGTTCATCAAATTTATCAAAAACATGAAATGAGGAGCAATACGTATATTGAATGAATACTCAAGGCGGTATTTTAGTGGTAGGCGACTTAAACTCTCCGGCCTAAAATGGGATCATTCAAAGGATAACATTCATTACGCTGCTTCTAATACGCTAACCACGAAAGTAACTTTATTTATTGACAATATGTTGATTGCTGGATCAGACTCTGATTACTCTTAACTATCTAGTCAGTTATAAAAAATTCAGTAATTTATCTAATGAAGTCTATAGCAATTATATCAGCTTTATAAAGAAGATTTTATTAAATGAAAATCGTCGAGGACATGTCATACATGTTTCACTTAAGACATTGTGATGAAAGAAGAATAATGTATGACGTGTCTCAAACTTGTCGCCTAACGTTCACAATTATTTGACAAGTCATTTGAGAAACTGATGTGACTTGTCATAAATTAAGTCATTTAGTTAGCAAATTGGCAAAAACTATATTTTCTTTATCATACTGCTAACTGGACGTAACCTACGACTAAACATTTCGTTTAGTCACAATTTCAGTTGGTGATGGATATGGACTTTAAACGTGCGATTAGAAAACGACTATATAAATGCCTCTATAACTATTTCCAGAATATTTTCGATTTTTTTACACTTGTATTACAGCAAAATGTTTAACAATTTCGATTCGATGAATCGGGTTCCACAAATATAGACGGATCTCCGTTGAATGCAACCGTACTCAAAGGATCCTAACAAAAACAAAAATCGCTAATAAACAAACGAGACTGATGCAAGGCTGGATCGAATCAACTCAATTACATAAAATGCGATTATTTTTAAATGGTTTAAATTTCCTCGGATCCAGTATAAAGAAAAGAGCTTACTGAGGGACATTAAAATTTTTTTTGTCAATGAAGGAATGATTATTGATTTATTATTGTAATATTTGACCTCTCAAGGCTTTATAAATTTGGTTTCAGTTTGATAAATGAAAATTCGTTTAATGCCAGTTTTAAAGAGCGGTACGAAGGCATTCATCAATCCGAAAGTTGTAATTTGATAAAGAAACGCTTATGAAAATAAATATTTAATTTATTACATATAATTACCGTTATAGACGATTAATTTTAATGTATATAGTTATAAAACATAAATTTAAAATAAAACTGAAAGTTATTGGAAACTTGATGGAATTTCAAAAAAAAAATTAATACACGAGTTTTCCTTTTCCGTATTTTGCTATACATACATAATTTTTTAACATGCGATGACATTAATAAATCCATTAGAACAAACTATGAAGTATATTAATTTAATAATAAATATGTTCAGCAAAAAGGTTAAGGGGGAGGTTGAATGACACTTACCATATAGTTTTAAGGTGAACTTTCTCGTTTATATCATATAAAGGTATTATTTTAGTTCTGTAATTTAACGGCCCTTTATTTAAATAATATAAATTAGATTTGTTAGACAATTTGTTTCCTATAGCTAATCTAGTGTAATATCGTATATCAGTTAAAACACTGTCACTCTCAACAGTATATATGACAGACATAAAGCTTGACCTATTTATTTTTAATCTCGAATCTTGATTTTATGTATACGAAAAAGTAAATTTTTGAACTCACGCAATGTCATAATTTTTTTTTATATAAAATTGGTAATCTCGAAACCACACCTAAGTGATATGATTTTCTGTTCACGACATTTTATTAAAATAGCGATATTAATATATTATCTGGATTAGTACATGTAAGGTTGAATTTTGACATTATATCGCCTAAAATGCACGACAGTTTATTTACACAATGATATATATATATATATATATGTAAATTACCATATATAAGTTGAAAAGTTACGGTATCTAAATTGATAAAACCACTTGATAAATCCTTTCGAACAGTACGCTTATCGTTTTCAACTTTTTAGTTCTTCAGAACATTGTTAATGGCGTTGGAGTTTGTTATCCAGTCATGCCGATATAATCACAGACCCAAAATCTCCTTGGTGACTTAGATTACATTTACTATGTCTTGGATGAAATTGACTAAATTCTTCCGAGCGGAATTCCCATCGTTCGGCTTTCAATAAATGATCAGGTACGATTTGGAACCGAATACCCAGAAATCACGTGCACAAATTCAGTGGCGCTTATAGCCCACAATATCTCCAATCTATGTTGAATGTTAACAGTTGTCCAATTTCGTTTATCCCTCGCCAAAAAGTCCAAATCATTCACATATAGAGCACTGAATATCCTAGCAGGCTGACGTCAATCTTAACTAATCACCTATTAACCTCAGATCAGCTAGAGTTCTAGAATAGTTCCCCTCAACTTAAAGAAATCTTAAGTTCTGGTTAAATTTAAGCTGCTTCCGGGATCAATTAAAGCATTGAATTTAACATTCCTGAATGAAAACTGTTTTTACATTTGAACGCACGTTTCCTATTTTGATAATATTTACTTCCATTTAGGTAGTGTGACTCCTGACCTGAGTGAGACTGCTGAAATGAATTTATTTTTAATCCTGCATCTCGGTCTAAATATTCACCGTCGTTCAAGTGACAGCTTCTCAACATATTTGTTGTGAATTTGAATTTTCTTTGTTGTGTATTTGAATTTTCACTTTCAATTTATTGTCATGTTTTTGTCTAGAATGGTGTGAGTCAAATTGGCCTTTCTATTAGTGTATATAAAATATGCCGATACCAAATTCCATAGTCCCAAACCCGAATATATCTTAAACGGGCTTGTTGTAATGAATTTAGAAAAAATCCTTGCGAGAGATGAGAAATGCAACCTTCAACATGTTTATGAAACGATAAATTCGAAGTAAAGGTTATACCTAAATCTTTAAAAGTATCAACACCTTCAATAATACAACCATCAAAACAGTAATTGTAACTAGTGGACAAGATTTCGCGGGTAAAATTCGTTGTATTGCATTTGGAGATGTTTAGAATCAAATTATGCGATATACGCACCAAGCATTAAAATTTGTCAGGTCAGACTGAAAATAAATTTCATCATTGGCGCAGGAAATAGTTTTGAAAATTTTTACAACATCCGCATAAATGAGAATGTCGGAATAACTTGGCGGAATAAACTGACAGTTGACCACATCGTTTACGAAAAGAATGAAGAGCATGTGAGCTAAATGGCTGCCTTGAGGGACTCCCGAAGAAACATCAATCACACTTGAAGTGAAACCGCCAATTTTCACAATTTGAGTTCTGGATTTCAGATAAGATCTAATCCAGTGAACAGGCATGTAGTTACAAAATGTAACATTACAAAAAACAGTGTACACAACCTGCACATTATTACCATTTAAAAGAGCACTTGAAATACAATTAGTGAACAAAACTAAGTTAGAAATAGTTGATGTCTTAACATGAAAGATTATTTGATCTTTAATTAGTTTCTTAAAACGCTTTGGTAAAATTGAAATAATACAAATACCTCTATAGTTCTCCACATCACTTCGAGATCCAGATTTGAAAATCTGTTTAATAAGTGATCGTTTCCATATCTGTCCTCCATATTGCAACCTTCAGCGAGACTTCTATTAAACAAAACAGCGATATGGGGAGAGATTACCTTACCGATTCATTTTAGAAGAATAGGTCGCATAGAATCAAAACCGGCACTTTGGTTAATATAAAGATTAGACAATTCGGATAAAAGAGTATCCATTTCCAGACGAAACATCGAAAATTTGGATTTACTTACAACATTACTCAAATTGGTAATCGAAAGGTAATCGCCCATTTTAAAGTTATTAATCCATGAATAAACTTTTTCTTCGACTAATAACATTCAAACATAACTGAAGTATACAGCGGAGAGTGGAAAATTTTAGACGATCCAGCCAAATCCTCACACGTCGAAATGGTCACCTCATGATCAAATGGTACAAAAGCCAGATCTAACACGTTGCCACTATTATTCATAACACTGTTACATGCTGTGGTACATGCATGTGCTTTAACCCAAACGAAAATATTTCCGAGATGAAATTTTCCATCTCATCGTTCATGTTAATAGGAGTCAAATTGTCATCGACATACTCCAATACAATATCACGAATGTTAAAATCTCCAAAAATAAATAGACGATCCTCCGGCTGAAGAAGTGGAGTAATATTTACAGGAACAATTTCGGCATCGCAATTGGTCAATGTTATCGGACTGGATGAATATTTATTGGAGACTGCAACTACAATACCGCCACCCTTTTCATAGGTGTCCCTTTGCAGGCGCCTATCCCTCCAGAAAACAGCATAAGATTATGGAAAATACTCCTCCGTTTTGAAGTGGATTGTTAACCACGTTTCAAATGCAAATGACATCAAAATCTTCCTCCAGAATTGACAAATACAAAGATTTTGATTTAACTCGGATACTATTTGAATTATGGTCAGTAGATATTTAAGAATGAGCGCGGCTGGAGAACTTCTTCACTGCTACAAGGGGTAAACAATGGTGTGTTTAGCAACGGGCAAGAAACATGATCCCTGACCGGTTTTTTGCTATGCGAGGATAATTTTTGAATGGCCGCATTGGAATTATTGAGTAGGTCGAAGTCGATACGGTCTTTGTACAGCAACAGTTTACAATTGACTTCCTCCGGTGAGCAATTTTGCAGTTTTTCAAAGATGTAGTTAATAATCTGGTTAGATGATACGGATGGATCAATACGACTGATATATAAATATTTTTTATCAGGTACAGATACGGTTTTAATCGAATTGACGGGTGCACCTGTCTCACGACAACTTGCGCTGACCTCGGTGATGAGTGCATACAAGAGTTGGAGCTAGACTCTACATAACTTTTGCGAAAAGTGGTTTAGTCGCGTTGTCGTCACCCAATTTATTTATCAAGGCATTGATCAATTGGCGATTTTCAGCAACGTCTGTTTCAATCTGCTATAAATCAAAATTTTTGGCAGCTTTGTCTACAATCACGTCAATTTTCTTCAAAATCCTGGACATGTTGTCATTTTCGATCAGTGGCAATAGCCGGCCCAAATAGCATATATTCCCATATTTTTTAATTGAATTGATCGCAGCCCATTGCACTCATAGCAAAATTGATTTTCACATAGACTACATTTAACGATGTCCATAGACGTAGCAGCAAAAGTTTTTTTGCCAGTGTTACAAGACATTATCGGTATTATTTATGTGTATTATGACAAATAAATATTAAATTTTTTAACTAGATATAATAAATCGTAAGATATTTCCAGTTCTTGTAATCCAACTGTCATACGTTTAACTATGGAAATTCACGAAAGCTAACTGTTATTTTATTACACTTCTTTACCATCAATAGTTCAATAAAATAAAATATGCAATTTAAATATACATATCATTTAAATATGCAATCATGACGTATACAAACCACGTTCTAAAGTTCTAGTCGAAGTACACACAAAAAAAAAATACTGTTTCACGGATTTTTATTATTTTTTATAGTTTGGTATATAAAAAGTTTAGCAAAACTTAGATTAGCACAGCAGATCAAACAAAAGCAACAAATATAAATTTAAAACAACTCCAACAAGACTTTAACTCCTTATTTCGGTTAGTACTCAACAAACCTTCCCCAAATAATTGTTTCTGTATTTGGTGACAGCTTTTCTCGGTGCTCAATTATTATTCGCCTGATGTTTGTTACATTTGAACCACTGAGTCGAAGTTGCGACATTACCGTAGCTGAGGGCCCCTCGTTCAACATCCAACACGAAGATATTCGTTCTCATAAAGTTCGCAGTTGAAAATCAGTATCCCGAATTCTTATTTTAGGTACTTCCTTATACCTGGGATGAACGCACTGTTGCAAGTTGCTGTTTGCAATTTCAATCCGTTAGGTGATTGTATGCTCGCACTGATGAGATCCTTTCGAGCAATCGTGTGTGTTGCTCCTGTACGTGAAGTAATCACATAATTGTTCTCATCAATATCACCTTTTATGGGGCAATCAGTTGTGTGAGTAAACTTTTGGCCCTTTAAGGCGGTGATTCATGTAGCAATTTTGTCTGATAGACATAGATAATAATCGCTCTGATTGGTTAATATTTTTTTGTCTTATACGATAAAAACGAAATTCACACTTAAGCGATACATGTATAAAATTTTATCGTTTGGATATTTTTTGATATATTTATAAAGCAAGCAACCTAACACGTGTTTTTATTTTTGTTCTTTTTGAATTTTTTTTTATATTTTAGAAAATGTATTCTTTTGTTCTCACTGCCGTCAAATCTTATACTAAATTGACCAATGTTCAATTTTTATTTTTGTCGTACGATAAAAAAATATGGCCAACATTCAACCAATCAGAGCGGTTATTATTTATGTCTGTCAGACAAAATTTCTACATGAATCACCGCCTTTAAGCTGACTCGTTGTATTTTAATGACACTTTACATGCGTTACTGTATGGGTTACGTACTTTGGCAATGTTTTGTGTTGCTTAAATTTATGCTGCATTGGAGATGGTGAGCTACCTCGCTTTGTACTCTTGAACAACTTCTTCGATCTTCTGGTAGCGTTGTTTTATTTCAATGCTATATAATTCTCACAATAGTTGAGCTACTATTGATTAAGCGACAGTTCTGTTGGCTACCGTTTCAAATGGGAATTTGGAAATCCCAGATGAAATTGTGCCATCGAATATCGGTGGTTTGACTTTATTCGAGTGTACTTACTGCCTGGACGACCTGCATTGTTGTTCCATTCGCTTTCAGACAAATAATATTTTTTTTCGAGACGTTGACCTCAATCTGCAACTTTTGCTCAATGTCCTGAGCGTTGGACTGCATCAGATCAAATTTCTGTTCAACCTCCTGAGTAACTGTCATTCTCCGTTACGTAAAGAACTATTGCACCAAAATCGTTGAAACCATCCCCACCAGTCACCTCGCCGCCATCCTCACCACCACACCTCCTCTTCCGGGGCTCGCTGACGAACAAATGGCTTACTATATGGGACATTGATTCTGCCTCCGGTTGAGCTTCCAAAATCCCGAGTAGTTCGTTTCTTTCTTCTTGAACTCTAGCAATAAAAAAAAAAAAAAAAAAAATAAATAAATATCTCGGTTGAATTGTTCGGTTGATGATCAAAATGTTGATTTATTTCGTGCATCAAATCTTGTACTATATGTTGAGTTATAATAGCTAATTGTTGTGTCATATCGTAGGTTCCAGCCAGGTAGCCTGGGAACTGTTTCCATCATCTAACGTTTATTTCGTTTCGAACCCTTAATTATCCGGGAATAATTTTTGCTTCCTCTGAATAAATGTCTCGCCCACGTTGAATTGTTTTCCTATCAAACCAATAGGCGAGATCGTAACAATATGTTATACTTGTTGTTGGTCTAGTAACAACAGTTATCTGGTAGGACACAATTTATAGTTAACAATTTAACATGCATGTTTTGTGAAGTCTGAAGTAAAAATAAGATTATGGATCAACCTGATTCCTGAAATAGCTTAAACATTTTTTTGACAACCTTATAGTCCCTCTTTTTTTTAATACTTATGGATAATCATTAAAATAAAGCATGTATCGCCCCAGCAACCATAGGCATTACAGAGTGTTGCTTTTAATCGTATCGACTCATTACCCTTCATATTTTGAGTTGCAGTTGAAATCAAATAAAATTATTCTGATGTACCTCATTAGGTAACATAACGAAATGTAGCAAAAATATGCAAATTCATTTGTTCCATTAAATTGTTATCTAAAGCTCATTTAAATCGCCCCGGTAGAAGAAAAACAACTAGACGACGGTTTTTTCGTGGTCTACTCGCGAATTTTTATTTTTTCATTATAATAATTTTATGTAATCGCTATCACCATTACCATCATCATTACAGCCTTATATATTTATAAATATATACAAAAATACAGTGAAAATTTATATATAAAATATACAAAATAAGAATTGAAATCTTTATTTTCATTTCTATACTCGCAAAAGACAAAACATATTCTCCTCGATGTACAAAAAAAAAAAAAAGTTTTAACACAATGGCTGGATGCGGTTTTTATTTTTAGAATGCCAACCATTTATATATTCAGGCATTGTGTTAAAAAGGAAATAATCTTTTTATATTATTTTTCTTTGTACATACATATAAATAAACAAACAAGCATTCTTTCATATTATATATACATAAAAACAGGATATGATTATTTTAAATGCATAACACATTAGAAAACAAAAATATCGCATAATTTTAATGAATCGGATAACATTGAAAAAAAAAATATTCGTTTTGTAAACATTTTTGAGAATTTCATTACGCGTACTCGTATGTACGTCTACGTATGTGCTTCTGCACAAAGGTATGTAAATTATAATCATTTAACATATTTTTTAATTTTTATGATGCCATAAATACGCAAACATACTTAAATAACATAAACAAAATTATATACATTTTAATGATTTTCGAACGATTGAATTACAAAGATTTTGGTATTAATAAAAAAATATTAATTGCTTCTTAAATACAACAAGCGATTTACTTTTGCGGAGTAATGGGTGTTTGTATAATAATGGGCTGGAAATAATTAATGGTAAACCAGTTAAAACAGACCATTACCAATAATGGCTTTATTCAGCCAACGATTTATGATCTCAATGTTGTTAACAGTGTAGATCGTTTTCTTCCCGAAGAAATTCAAATGTAGAAGTGCTGCAAAATATATAGAAATATTTAGTACAACAAAACGATATACGAAGATCAATGTTCTAATAGTATCTTGATTAGAATTCTGGAGTAATCCTCAAACATAACCATGGACGATGGACCAGTACATCTCTATTGTCTGAAAGAATAATTCCTTATTTTACTTTTTAAAGAATTACTTTGTTCATCTAATAATGGTCCTCAAAGAAGTATGGTTTTACTGCTCTTGACCTTGTCATTCAAAATCGAATTACTTTATCAGAAATAAAAATTTTGCATTCCACTTTCAATGAAATTTTATATCTTGTTGTTTTCAAAACCGACGGACCGTTACCTATTTCTTACATTTTCAGTTTCTGCTTAGAGTCCGACTAGCAAAAAATTCTTAGTTAAGCCGAAAAATTTTGTACCGGAGTCTGGAGAATTTTGAGCATATAGTGCGAAATTTTGTAAACCCGCTAAACAATCTTGAGAGTCCGGCAACTAAAATTTCTGGGAAAATCTCGAGTAGCACAATCTGAGGCAGTATGTTGTATACCATCACATTTTTCGACTTAATTTATGTCTCAATTTTCTAAAGGATATTGATATGCACTTCACTCAAACTTCTTTTTCCAAACGTCGATAAACGTATCACCAACAAGGATTTTAAGTGATGTATAGTTAAATAAATAAGTATCCGTAAACCTCGTAAAATAGAAATAGAATGATGTTTTATTCGAGCATGCTGAGACCACAATAGAGGAATAATAATTGGAAAAATGAAACAGTATATCATTTAACTCTAAAAGCGTGAGACATATAACAAGGCGAAAAATGTGAGATCCCGCCCGTGATGATAATGAAAATTATGTCAAAAATATTATTGGAAAAATCACAGAAATTATATAAACACTTTCCTCCATCACTATAGACAAAGGGCGACAGTCCGACCAACGAATAGTTGCTAAATTTGACGGATTATATCTCAACTCCACTCCATAGAAAATTTAAAAAAATCATGGATATTTCTTTAAATCTTTCTCCATCACTAGACATGTGCCGATAGTGTGGCCAACGAATAGTGACCGAGTTTAAGGAATTATATCTCAGAAAAATTCTGAAAAAATCACAGAAATTACTTCAAATCTTCTTCCGTTACTAGACAAAAGCTGATAGTCCTGGAATGGAACCGTTACTCAGTTTTGGGAGTATATCTCAACTGCATCCCATTGAAAAATTCTGAAAAATTTACATAAATTACTTTAAATCTTTCTTTACCACTAGACATAATCGGATATTCGGACATCAAATATATCTCATAAAATTTCAGAAAAAAAAAATTCGTGATGGCCAAATAGTGAATATAATTTATTTGCCCCAGCCCCGAAAATGTTTATGTTGTTATGGTATCATCAAAATGTCATATTTTATTCCCCGAAAAATGATTGTGTCATGATAGTTTTAGCTATCATGACGACATTAAATATTTTCGAAGCTGAGAGTAAAAATGTACCATTTTTCGGGGCTGATAGTCAAAAATATCATGATATTAATGATTAGTGTTGCCACCTCATTTTACGAGTAATTTATTTTCAAAAGAAAATTATAAAATTGGACACGATGTTATAGGTCACCGATTCAAGAAATATCTACAAATTATAGCTGACATTTTTTGGACCTAACGTATTTCTAAAAAATTAAGCAAAGTATATTTTTGAGATTCTTTCTATTAACAATTATATATAGAAATTGAGCATTTTGACGGGTTTCAGACAATATTCGAACCAATCTTGGAGATGTCAACTTCACATTTTTAATGAATATTTCTAGTTTTATAACGGGCGAACGCTTCCATCGATTTTTTGAAAAATCTGGAAAACTAAAGATGTAATGTCATCCGACCACTACTAAGGGATGGTTACGTGAATTATTTCGGAAAATAGGATTTTGGGTGAACTTTAACGAATTAGAACTTGGACACAATTTTAGAGCACTTAAAACATGGAAAAATGGAATAATTTATTTTAATTAGAAAATTTAAGAGCTTTTCGGGAAAATATAGTTAAAATTAAAGACATCCAGTGATTTTTTGGAGATACTTTTTTGATTCCATGATAAACAATTCATCGAAAGCCTAAATTCACGGAGAAAACGTTTCACTAAAACGACAATTCAGCGGCCAAATAATTCACCGAAAATGATAATTCATTGAAAACGAAAATTCACCAAAAACAGCACCATTTGTTCACCGAAAATAGGTTAAACGCTTTGCATATAAATAATTAAATCTAATTATTTATGTTAATTAAAATTATTTTTCCTGTTTGAAAATATCAAAAGATAAAATGTCGCGAAAAAATGTATCGAAAAAAAAATAAATTGTTTCGTCGAATTTCGGAAAGTCGGGTTTTTCCCGGTAAATTGCTTTAAATTCGATTAAATACGTTGTTTTATTTGCGATAATTTTTTTTCGATTAAAAATTCGATTATTTTGTCTAAATTCGTTTGATTTCGGTGAATTTCATATCCGGTGCGTTGTTTAAGGTTGAATTCTGTAGTAGAGCTCACAGGGACCATGCTTGGCCATTTCTTAACCTATCATGATGAAATTGCATGTAGGAGAATGAAATCTCATACAAAAATTATTTTAGAATCCTATTTTCATCATTTGTCCAACCGACAGTATTTTTTTATAACCAAAATTATTTATTTTGTTGTTAGAAAATAAAAATATTAAAATAAAAAAATTTCAACCGTAACCATTAAACCTAACATACTATACTATTTTATTATTGTTCTGAAGAATTTTTTTTTCCAACCGGGGAAACTCGTTAGACTATGTCGTGCCTGCAAATTTGAAAATTTCTATAAATTCAACGTAAGTGCCATGACTTAAAAGTAGTTCAAACGTGTTGTTCTTGGTGATTGTCAAGGAATTGAAATTTCAACCAGTCAAGGAACTAAAGTAGTTCAAATGAAAGAACTTAATGATCGTTAGCTCTGGTAAAAATTTCAGAATATATCGTACATACAAATTTTCAAAATTTGAAAATTTCTAAAAATTGACCGTTCAAAAATCCATGGCTGGAAAGTAGTTCAAATAAAACGTTTTAGTAATGGTTATCTCTGGAAAATATTTCAGGTAATTTTTTTGTGAAGAGGTGAGGAAAGCTCGTTTGAATAATAGCGTACACGCAAAATTTGAGATTTTTAAAAAATCTTGGCCACAAGTGGCAACACTATAACAAAAGAATATTTCTGTTGTTATTTTATAGCCAACGGAAATTTTTTATTCATTTTGTACCTCTTTTTTCACAAACTCAAACATTCCAGCGGAATATAATCTCCAAAGTGTTCCTTAAACTGACATAATGATTGAACTCCAAAGCAAAGGAACTCGGTATATGAAATTTTGTAGTTTTACAATGTTCCATTTTTCTCCGTCATATTTTAACGAATTATAATGAAATTTAGTTCGACGTATCGGTTAGGGATTTTAAAGTGAGTTTTGAACGAAATTCTGTTCATGTTGAACCTCACTTGGCCATTTCATAACCAATCCTTATGAACTTTGGTTTCTAGATTGATTTTGACAAACATAAATTTTAGGTGAAACTCTGGTATTTGTTCATACTACACGATTAAAATGGATTTTGACTAGGCTGGAGAGAATTGTTTTGTCTTTTTATCTTTACAATCTGTTCTGTTCTAGTTTTGCCAGTCAATTTTTCGAGGACGTACGGCTGCCCGATTTTCGTAGAACCCTCTGCATATTGGATTGCTCCTTGCCTTGTGCCGTTTGGTCGGTTGGAGAGAACTCGGCTAATTCTTAATCAATAATTATGAAATTTACATCGCAGGTCTATATTTAAATTCTAATTTGAATTTTGAACAAAGTTGAGAAATGAGTAAATGATTGACGCTTCTCGTCTTTTGATTTCCAACTAAATAATTGTGCAAGGTTGCATTTAGATTTGGATTGGCAACTTGCGAATCGTAAAAGAAAATTAAGGGAAACATTCTAAGGCTGTACTTAGACTACACGGGAAATTTGGTGAAAATTTGTCGGTTCGAATTTTCACTATGATTTTTTGATTTTCTGCGACCATATAAGTTCTTTTCAGTTTCTGGCGAATATCTCAAAAACTCCTACAACTAAACAATACTCTCGGTTGTTTTTCTGATAGCTAACGTCATACTGAGACTACATAAGGAATTTGGGGAAAATTTATTGATTAAAATTTTCGTTGTTTAATTTAGATGAGTTTATAGTGGCGTCTTCGCCTTTTTTGAAGCAAAATGGTAAAATATAGCGAATTTTCTCTTTGTTTACCTCCATCCTTGACATACTATAACTCACAACTGAATCGACCAACAAAAGCAATGACAAAAGAAAATTTTTAGTACATGAATCCTCCTTTCCTGCATTTCTGTGAAATATACCACGAGATATATGTCACTAAAGCCAGCTAGCGAGAAATTAATGGATTTCTTTTTCCCCAACCCAATATATTATAATTACAATATAG
Source organism: Nephrotoma flavescens (assembly GCA_932526605.1). Lineage (NCBI taxonomy): Eukaryota > Metazoa > Arthropoda > Insecta > Diptera > Tipulidae > Nephrotoma > Nephrotoma flavescens. The sequence goes on along the minus strand of OW052222.1, from coordinate 252,441,165 downwards.
ATTTGTGATGCATATTTCACAACTTATTGATTAAAAATTAAGAGTTCTTTCAAAATCCATTTTAATCGTGAGGAATGAACATATATTAGAACTTCATCTAAACTTTATGTTTAAATTCAAGATCAATCTATAAATCAAATTTCATGTGGGTTGTTAATGAAATGGTCAAGTTTAGTCCAGCATGAACAGATCGTAGACTAAACCGATACTACTAACCAAATTTCATCTTAATTCGTTAAGAAATGGCAGAGAATGATGGAAAAAAATCCATGAGTTTCTTTACTTCGGAATTCATTCAATTTATCAAGTTAAGGAACATTTTTAAGGTTTTATTCCGCTGGAATGTTTTTTTTTTGTGAAAGAAGAGGTACAAAATGAATAAAAAAAATTCTTTTTAGTGACAGCGTTGCCACTTGTGGTGAGTAGCGTAATATATTATTTTTACTGGCAAATTACGCTGTCTTGTACAGCATAGTGACATGACTGGAAAGTACTTTAAATTAAAAGTGTTCTGAACTTGTTCCAGATATTACCACTAAGATCTTTTATTTGAATTACGTTTCAGCCAAGACACTTTACAAGTAAAATTTCTAAAAAATTTCGAATTTTGTATGTAGATATATTCAAACGGGTATTCCTAGACTTTCCACATGAAAAGTGTCATAAAATTTTGTCCAGAGGTTGCCATCAGCATTGTGCCTTATTGTCTAAACCTCGTAGATAATTAATATTCTACACATGTACAGAATATATGTAGACAATTAAAAAATGACGTCGACAATGTAGAGTATATAGATAATGTCGAGAATTATTGTTTCTGGTACCAATGAGCAAATTTTCCTGAATTCCGTTGTTAATGGAACCATTTGCCTTCATTTCTACCTCAAATTTAAAAATTCGAACCTAAATTTTAAAATGGCAATGACATTTGATTTGAATCCACAAATTTGAATTACCAGAGCCAGGTAAAGCTGGTGGTTTTTAGTTTACTGGTAATTCTGCATTTGCAAGTGACGTTGACAATTACAAAATAAACTTTTTAACAGTCTAATTTTGTTCGAATATTTTTTCGAAATTATTATGTTTTCGTAAAGAAATATCCAAATGTTGACATCTAAAAACGAAATAAATTTAAATTTCACTGATAGGAAGAAAAAGTTACTCTATATGGCGCTAGAGTGTGTTAATTGAGAAACATATGGCATTACAAATAAAAAATTCGAAAATGATTAAAATTTTACAATCTGACAACTATAATTTATTTTATCTCTCAAAACTATTGGCCTAGGTCGATTTACAGTGGAAAGGGCTCCTTGGGCTAAGGAAAATGCATGTGGAATAAATGATTCCGAATTCAGAAAAAACAAAAACGCAACCACAGGAACTCTCGTGACAAATCTTTTCCTAGAGAAAAAGAATTGGTGATGAAATTTTTGGACATTGCCAAAATAACTTTCTAATTATGTCGGAAATGACAAACAAATTGAACCTTGATCATCAATACTTCAAATCTATTATATGCATTATATAAAGAAATGTACAGTGAAAACCAGAAGCGCAATGTCTTGGAATTAAGGCTTTCACAGCATTTTTCAAAGGCAAAAATCTGACCCTAATCATTCCTTAGAACGTTCAATGCGACATATGTATTGATTCTGAAAATAATAGCGCATGCAAGAAGCATTGCAGCACATGCAGAATCAATTCATTATGGTACACGAATTTATTTGACAACCAATGTTGATGCTTAAACTGTGCTAGTCATCAAGACCTCCTACTGGTTCACTGAAATTGATTGTAAACTTTCAGCCCCTGCATTTGTTTCCTGGCTTACACACTATCTGGGAATGGCTGTATATTTCAAAATCACAATATTACTTTGGCAAATTCTCAACTAAACTCAAATGGAATGCGGTTCCGTACAAATTTTCATTGAAAGGAACTTTAAAATAGAGTAATTGAATTACCAAGTGATTATGTTAAAGCAGGAATCTGTATACAAGCCAGACCCATTTGAAGTAATTCAACTCAATTATGAGTTTTTCAAAGATTTCACTGGTTCAGAGTCTCAACGCTATAACACAATCCGGCCAAGCAGAAATTTTCATGTGACAGATATAAATGCAATTTTGTATGATCCTGAGACATACGGATTCAATTAAATTTTATTGATTCATTTCAAGACCTCCCAACGAATTGCAAAACCGTGGCCCCTATTTTAAATTATCCACAGTTGATTACCAAAAAAATAGAACCATCTCCAGGATTTAAAATCTGTAATATCACAGAATTGCGGCTCGTTTTATGATTTACTTTCACATTCTCGGGAAAGTAATGTTGAACGAAATAAACAATCGGACATGATGTAACATAAAATTATATGCCTATCTACCTATAATACCTTCTGCTTTTTTATGGCAACAAATTTTTTTTTTTTTAAAAAACCGATTTATTTTGGTTTATTTTCCATAAACCATAATGACCGATCACAATGAATAAAGTCATTCTAGCGCCGGACAAACTAAATTTGATCGGTTTTTTGGTTCTGCTGAAATGTTCTGTTGTCAGGTCGCTGGTGATTGGTCACTTATTGGATTTGTAAAAATTTAATTGTAACCTTCAAAATTTTCGAAATTTGCAATTTGAACTGGAAAACTGTGGGTTGGCAACCCCGTACTGAAAAAAATGGAGAAACAACAATCTACAAAAAAATCTACATTGTCTACGAATATTCTACCTACTCTACGGATTGTCGACATTGTCTACGCCAAAATGAATTGTCTATACTATTTCCGATACCAACACGGGGCCATTTTCCCACAATGTGTGGGACCACAGTCCGCATAGAAATGTCATATTTCTATTCAAAGGAGTTTTATCCTGTATGGGATTTTATAAAAACTCTTTGTCAATGCTTTCCAGTAGTTCTAGTAGATGGATGATGAGAATTCAAAATCACCATTATTTTTCACCAACATAATGCTTGGCAAATCTATCCTCGGTTACATTGCCCTATAATCTATGACGCGTTCAGTAATTTAATTTTCATCTCGGAAGTATAGTTTGGTGCGTAGTTCAATATCTACCATTTCCATTATGGGGTTGATGTTTTGAGTTTTGTATCGCTTTCGTTGTTCTTGGTCGGCTTTGTCTCGGGCTTTTTTGAGGGCTGATTTCCATTTATCGGGGGAATCGCTCAAAAAAGTTATATTTAGGTTTCTGGGTAACAGAAATGAAGTAGTCGGCTAAGATTGGAGTTTTCGTTACCGATTGTAAAATCACTGTAGGTAAAATTTTTGTAAATACCCAAATCAATTGGCCTCTTACATGTAAAAATTATTCACCACCGAGCTGGGCCTAATTTAACAATACCATATAGAGTTTCCTCTCAAACAGAACAATGCACGTTTAAGTGGAATAATTATTGAAATTACCTCGCGACTTATACTAACCTCTCATGGCTAATATCTGATTTGTCGCACAAATAATCATAAAAGATACATACTTTAAAAAATAATTACGTTCTAGTTCTTAATTAAAAAATAAGAAATTTTGTAATTCAATAATTTCGCGTTCATGTTCAGATTTAACTAACTAATTGAAATGCATTTAAAATAATCATTGACCGTTTATGCCGCCAACACATAAAAATATCAAACATTGTTGTCTGTGTACTTAAAAAACAGCCGCTGTATCATTTTTGTAACTTCTTTATACTCTATCATCTTTTCTTGGCATTTTTTCGTTTTTTTACATTTCTAGCAAAACAATGATCGCTCTGCTAGTAGTAATAATAGTAATAATAATAGTTACGATAATAGCAATAAATTAACAAGTCGCATATCAGAATCACCGCCGCCGCCGACCACAACAACAACAACAATGAAAAATTTACAATCATTTAAACTTGATGATGATGTTGGCATTGATACGAGCACGCGAAGCTTGACAAAATTGACAAAAACCATGCTCGACGATGATATGAAAGAAAGTTTATCAAAATTAGAGTCCGACATTATCAAAACGATTGAGAATAATACGAATAAATTGAAAGAATCGGATGATGAACTCTCAAAAATATTAACCGACAAGCATAAAAATCGCTTAATCGATGATAAACTATTCGATGATATTATACCAATTTCGGAAACGATAACGGATAGTGAACAAATTGAAATTATAACGAAGAAATCGAATGGCTTAGGTAGTGATAACGGTCAATCGGATGACTCGATCATATCAGAAGATGATTATATTATAGAAGATATTGATAAAATTGTAACAACCTCGGGTACACCAATTAAAATACCAATCGGTGGGGATCTCAAATTTAATATGCATGAAACAACTACAATACCATCATCAACGTCACCATCATCCCCAATTGTAGTTGTTACGGATAATATTAGGCCAACAACAATATCAATACCATCATCATCGTCATTGTTGTTATCATCTTCAATTGGCTCATCGTCGTCTTCTAAAAACCATTTACTAACAACAACCCCATCGAATGAATATAATCATAATATTATTAATAATAATAATCATAATAATAGTAGAAATAGTAAATTAACTAACATTAATTATAATTATGAAACAACAACACTACTACAAGACAATATAATTACAACAAAAAATTTGATCGATCCAAAGGTAAGAAAATTTTGTATGAAATTTTAAAAAAATCGCAGTTCAAATTATATACCTACATGGAATTACATATCACAATTTTGTCTAAAATTTGTAATTTTTTTACTAAAATGTGTTCAGGATTAATATTTATTATCATGTTGACCGGTACGAGCTTTAATTAGGTATTTGTCATTTTTTTCACAAAAAAAAAAACAGAGAGATTAATAATCCTATTGAGACACGATATACAAAAAAAAAATGAATGTAATTCGCAACTTGAGACAATCTCAACACACACGTAAATTACATACACACACCACAAACCATATATACATATACGTAGAAGCTATAAATCATAAAGCTTTGAAATTTTATAAAAGCACACCGAACAAACATCTAATTAAAACTTTTCAACTTAAACCTCTCCGGTCAACATGCAAAAAGCAACAATGTAATAACTCACTATCTAGTAAAGTTATGTGTATAGAGTTTCACAAGCCCCACCACACCTATATAAGCTATATAAACATACACAAACAGCCATACATATACAAACTCCTGAAAATATATATTTTACATTTTTTTTTGTGTTATATATTTGATTATAAAGCTTCTGGAAAAATTATTATTTCCAGGAAAATTACTTAGGTTTTTGTATTCTGTGATTGAGCGCTTAATAAGCTTTTTTTAATACATTTTAAACTTTATACTATCTCAACTCAATCATAATGCTTTTTATAATTTTTTTTTGTTTTTTGTATATGGTATACATCATATTTACTATCTACGGAATTTTCTAGATTTCCGTTTTTAACTTTTCTATTTTACATATTTTTTTTTTGTTTTTGTACATTTTTTGGTATGGTTTGTGATATGGTTTTCGACACAACTTAACTTTTTTTATTCACTTTACAAAATAATTTTTTTTTTCTGGTTTTGTATTGGTTTTCATAATATTTATATATATAATATTTAATAATAAGTTTTATGCATGAGCTTTGTGCTTTTTCATTTTACATTATATTTTTTATTGTTTTGGGATTAAAAGTTATTAAAAAATTAATTAAATAACCAAACATAGTAATAATCATAATAATATAATAAAAATGATAATTTGTTAAATTTTTAATTTTCCAATTTAATTTATTTACATTTTTATTTAATAATAAATACATATTTGTGTAAATAAATTATTAATTATTATATATGTACATACAATTTGTAATTTAATTATATGTATAGATAAAAGCAAAATATTTATTACATTTTTAATTTAAATAAATAATTTAATAATATTTGTTTATTTTTCCTTACAGTAGATTGGATGGAATATTGAATTGGATTTTTGATTCACCTTTAAAATATTAAACTACTGTTCGTTTAAAATCTGTGGAGAGTTTCTAGACCCAAACTAGAAACGATCAATCGCATAAATTGTAGCATTCCCTTAATCAAAATTAATCATATTTTGTATATGGTTACGAATTTTAGGCGTTTATGGGATTCATAATGGATTCCACACTTTAATTACTAAAACTTCAGCATACGCCACAAATTCCAAATATTTAAATCGTTTTTGCCCTGCTGCCACTATTCCACTATATCATTCTATCTAGTGATAAAGAAATTTACTCTTTTACACTTTTTACGTACACGTTAAACTTTTAAATTAAATTTATTTTCAGAATAAAAATAAATAAGCATATGTTATAACGGGGAAATTGAAATCAACTTTTACACTTCTTTACGCTTGTTTACACTTTTTTTACACTTTATTTTTTTAAAATTTTTACATTTTTAAACTTTTTTACACTTTATTACACTTCTTTACACTTTTTGCATTATCTTACTTTTTTACAGTTGCTTACTATATTTATCACTTTTTTACTCTTTTTACATCTTTTATACTTTTTTCACTTTTACAATTTTAAGCTTTTACACTTTTACGCTTGTTCACTTTTACACTTATACTTTCACACTTTTTCATTTTAACATTTTTACTTTTAAAATAATTTTATTGTTTTATTGTTTTGAACATACAAATAATCTTCCGGGGTACACCCCTTATTTCTAGGACAAGGTTATTTCTTATAAATCTGTAGCCAGCCCAGATATATCCAAAACATTTAAAATTCGCCCCGTTATTCTCGCGCCTTGTCAATTTTGCGTATTCGACCACCCAACAGTCAATCATAATTCCGTTCGACAAATCATCTACGGCTATAGTTCTCATGGTGGCTCTTTCAAATTAAACTCTCATTTAGCCACATCTTTCTTGTGGTTTCGGAGGACTACATTAAATTAAATTTAAAAATAAAAATAAATAAACATATGTTGCGACGAGGAAATCGAAGACTTACACATTTACCGTTTTTACACTTTTGTTTACAAATTCGACACTTTTGTACACTGTTTCACACTTGTTAACACTTTTCTGCACTTGTTTGCGTGTGTACACTTTTTACAATTTTTTTTTACTTTTTACACTATTTTAAATTGTTAGCACTTGTTTACACTTATTACACTTTTTACACTTTTTTAACTTTATTACAATTTTTACAGTTGTTTACCATTTTTGACACTTTGTACGTTTGTTTACATGTTTACACTTTTCACACTATTTTGAATTTTATTACTCTTTTTACACCTTTTATATTTTTTTCATTTTTACATTTTGTACACTTTTTGAATTTTTTACACTTTCTACACTTTCCACACTATTTACACTTTCTACTTCGCCACCATAATTATTAAGGTTCTTAATAATTTTATATTCATCCAAGAGGTCATATGTTTTTAACAATTTATCCAAATAAGGCAAAACAAGCTAGTCAATACACAATCGAACTCGGAGGCCGAGTCACGCTCGGGGAAAATTTTCAAGTGGTTAAGATCTATCGAGGCTACTTCTATAAAATAATTTACATTCAAACTGGACCTTTACTAATCATTTAAGACGAGAAGCTAGGTAAAGTCCGAGTTTGACTCGTCAAATTAAATTGGAATAGAGCTATAATTTTGGAGACATAGATATTTAGTATGTTTTTTGATAAACATTTCTGAATCCAAGAAAGTAAAATGGGATGAATAAATTGTCGAGTGGCTCCTGAAAGTAATCATAGTCAGAATCGGAATTTTCAAGTCGAAACGTAATTGTAAGAAAAAAATGGTCATATCAGATTTATATTGGTGAATTAGTTTTGTGTACCTCTAAAGACTCATTTCATGCACCATACAATATAAATGATCCTTGAAGCATCGTGGCCAGAATACTTAGTTGATTTATTGCATGATCCTTCTCAAATCAAACTCAATAATAAACGGTCTCGTTTTCCGACGGATAGAAGATTCAAGCCATGTTTGCTTTTACAACTTGCTCTGCCTATTTCAGTGGCCAAGACAGCTGCTAGCTCGCAGTCAATTCAGTGAATAGTAACCCCTCACATGACTGTGACTCTGTAATTAGTATAAAGAAGGTTAATAAAGTATTTTCAATCTTTAACCAGTTTGTAAAAGCTCGTGTTCTTATTTGGATTAAAAACTTTCGCTTCTGTCTGAAACGTAGTACAATATAAATATCTAGATTACCAGAGGATCTAATTAAGGTCAAACGAGGTGCCAACGTCGATTCTGACCACTTTTTAGTAGTTGGGGAAATATGCTGTTCATCTATTCGTATATTAACCGATTGCAACGAATCTCGCGTTAGAATACTGAAGCATTAAACAATCAGGTTACTCGAGCTAACTTCGAAGGTATAAAATATCAGAAACTCTGAACATTCAACCACTGCCTCCTTTTGTGGAAGAGCAGTGGAACATAGTAAAATTGGCGATTATAATTGCTTCAACGGCGAATCTAGTTAAAAATACATCAAAACCTGGCTTCAATTCAAGAAAAGGATCGGGTTCTGTAAAAGAAATTGCTACCGGCTTTCATCCATGTCGTAGTGCAATCCGCGACGAATCTGGAGAGTTACAAATGGGCACAACTACCGTCCTGACAGTGAGGCGAAATTGTTTCTCGTCACTCTTAAACAGACAGACGTTATCCTCCACCAAACAGTCAACATCATTGCATTCATTTCATAATTTACAGCGAACGCATTTTGGGTAAATGCCAATGCTGTTTTTGTTCAAGCAGGTCAACAACCGAACAAACTTTTTCTCTAAGGATTGTGTTAGAAAAGCGCTATGAAAAGTACATCCCTGTGCATTTTCGATTCCGAGATTTTCAACAGGTGGATGATAACCATGATATACTTGCAAAATTGATAGCCATGTGCAAAATATTATAGGGTGTCTCGAAAAGGAAGGTGATAGTCGATGGCAAACCCCCGGAAACTTTCGTTTTAATTAATTAAATCAGGAGTGCAGCAAGGGGACCTAATAGCCCAAATTTGATTCAACCTTTTCGTTAGAATATGTCATTCGCCAGCTCAACATAGCGTAATGCAGCTATCAGCAAATATTAGCTTACCCGGTTGACATAAATCTTGGGTCGTAACATTGTGTCTGTCAAAGAAATTCTGCTTCCGTTGGAAACAACGAAATGAACAAGTTTAGAATTTTTAACAGGTGATACACGCAATACAAGAACGTGAATAAGTTTAAATGCCCGGGATCGATGGTAAATGTGCAAAACTCATGGCCGGTCTCCACTTGCATATTTTTCTCGTGACGGAAAAAAAATCTAGTCCATTTTTTTTTCTGACATTTTTAGTACATTTTCCAAAATACATACGCAAAAATGGTTTTGAGCATGCGCATTGAAATTTTGTCAAGAGAGAAAAAGATTAAAATATTCAATATTTTTGTCATGATGTTGTGACAATTGAGCATAATTTGTATTTTTATGCTCAATTTTGAGCGCACATTATATTATTTTGACATTTTTAATTAAAAAATCGTGGATGTTTTTGTTTGTGAGAATCACAGCACAGCACACTATCTAAAATGGCAAAGCAATTCATTTTTTTCTACGTAATGAAGACAGAGAAAATATGTCTAGTTGTGAAGAGTGTAGTAGTAAGTATACTATACTAATAATGTCATGAGCCGAAGCCATTTACTTTTTGTCACGAGAAAAATATGCAAGTGGAGACCAGCTATCAGTCTCTGCAGATATAACATCACAAATCGCAGCAGGTTGCTGAGGATTCTACGCTAACGTTAACATTTTCTAACCTCGTAATATATTGGAAGCTAACAACACAGACTTGCCGTGGATGGAGAATAGGTCCTCGCGGAAGACCCCATATTCGATGGATGCACCACGTAAAACAGGGCTATTGATTATCGTGTCAGACGCCCCATTGTTGTCGATTGAGTTTTCTGGAAGATTATTTTTGAGGCGGCCAAATCCCTTCATGGGATGTAGCGCCAGTGAAGATAAAGAAGAAGTAGAGGATCTAAAGTCTAGCCAGTGGTGGGATGCATCAAAATCAGCATCACATTTCGTATAAAAATCGTCAGAAAAAACTGGGGACTCGAGCACCTATTTTTTGTAGTTTTCGTAAAGCCACAAGTTCATAGATGGGTAAACCACTCAATGCAATTTACCAAAGTCAGTCTAATACCCTTGACAGACTAGGATTTAGCTAAACGCGTTTAGTTAAACTAGTTTAGTTAATCTACTACAAATCCAATTAGGTTGACACACTATGAAGTTTAGCAAATCCTGTTTCAATAATAAAATACGGTAGCGCTATGTTTGTCCGGAATCGGTATTAAACAAATGTTATTGTGGTACAAATAAAAAAAATATTTTAATTAAACGCAATTTAATTTATAAAACCTAAACTTTGTGTTTTAATTGTATCCCAAAATTCCTATTCCATTTTAATACAAATACAACATAAAAATGTAAACAATATAAATGAATCTATATATACAATATATATTTAATACATCACTGTGTATCCGCCATATTTTTTTTTGCACGAGAATTGTCGGATTCCAGCGAGATTTGAATATAGATTACAAAAAAATATGAATTCCAAATACAATACCATGGTATATTTTCCGGCACTACTCTACGGTAAGAGGAATACACAAATGTGTATGTTTAGACCAAAAAAGATACAAAAATAAATTTTGACATGATACGTTTTCATTACCCACACAATTATTATGGCAGGCAGGAAAAGGGATATAACCCTTTCCCCACCCGTATACACAATTGTGTATGTAAATTTCGATTACGAGAAACGAATGTGTGAAACATAGAATTATGTGTAAGTTGAAGACCACAATACACATTTGTGCATATCACTTAATTTTGTTTTCGTCAGGAAAACAACACAATATAAAATAAAATAATTTATGTTATCAAAAAGAAATAATTAACATGTTATTTAATTTATGTGTTATCAAATTATTGTTTTTTTTTCAAGAATTCCCATTTAACTAAGATCCGGTAAAATGTGGTAGACATTACAACCTGTCATTATTTACATACACATTTGTGTATTTTGAACTTAAACTGGAGCAAGAAAAAAACTTGAAAGGGATAACTCAAAAAGTAAGCGGCATCTATCATTGTATCACAGTACTAAATGGCACTGTCGTATTTATAAATTTTAACATTCATTGTTAGATGGCGCTCTCGCTAAACGCATTTTTATGCGATAAACTTCAAAATATTGAGATATTTGTGCACTAAACCGGTTTAGTTACTCAACCTAAAACAAAATTCGTTTAGTTAATCTCGAAGTTGACACATTAAGAGATAAACTCGAAAAAATGATTAAACGCGTTTAGCTAATCCTAGTCTGTCAAGGGTATAAGCTAATATTTTGGCATAGATCAGTTTTGGTTTCGGGTATCGATGAACAGAAGTGATTTAAAAAGCAGTAAAACGAGCTATGGCTGGAATGAATGAGTATCGAGGTGGTATAGGAACTAAATGGTTTGTAAAGTAAGAATTGGTTTGAAGAGCATAGTTCCAGTGATAACTCTGAGGTTATATCCTGAGGATTGTTAAGTTTGGTAACTGAAGAATTGAAACTCGGACATTTACAGCGAGTTGTTAAAAGCTCGATCTAAGCAAGAGCTCCCTATAAAGTTTGCTGTCTAACGTACTGCCAAGATGTTTGTTTGATAGAGTCTGACTGCCTAAACGTGAAAACAAGAAAGTTGGTCCTACATGAAGAAATCACATGAAAACTACCCTCAAAACACTATTTCGCTTAGCAGAAGTCGAATACAACATTTAAGTGTTTGCTTGAAACCGAAACGTGAACCCGATCCATTTAATGATAGTTTAGTCAATAGAAAATCCAGAATAGGCATTGCTATTAAATGTGCCGGCAATATCGAGGAACATGTCAATAATAAACCTCTTGTTATTGGATGGCCAATTCAACAGACAAGTTCATGTATAGCGCAGTTTCACTGGTTTTACAATTAGCTCTATAAGCATGCTACTTGTTACTGGGAATGAATAAATAGTTGACTCCGAGAAATCTGTCAACGGTCTTTTCAGTGCTTTAAGAAAAGTAGATTAATAGTTCCTCAAAATTGAGCAAAAATCATTATAGCTCAATCGAGGTTAATTAGGCTGTGTATTAGCGTCCAATAGAATTCACGTTCACAATGTCGCCAATGACTTATGGGAAATGGTCAGAAAGTAACAGTTATCCGTTCTTTGTTGGAGGACAGCCTGCCCCCAGAAAGACGCATGTGGTCCATTTGACAGGCTTTATTTTTTCTCAGAGTTCTCTGAATCCCGTGTCAAGAAGTGTGTGCTTTTCAAAATTCTTTGTAGTCTCAATACTTGCAGGATCGTCTAGCGAGGGCAAAACCCCTTCTTGTCCTCTTTACTGCCTTGTAAATCTAGTTCGTCCTTCATCCCAAATCGGCTACGTATATGCAACCCAAACTTTGTGTCACATGGTATAGGAGTCTTTCTGTCAGATAGAACAAGTGGTGGTGATTTCCTTGGCTTGTAATCTAATACACTTCGATACTCTGTCAAGAACGGAGATATAAGTACCATATATCGGTTTCATTTACCCTGTTTAATTACTCTAAGTTTCATTCGGCAATACTAGTCGTTGTAACGTGATGCGCAGAAGATGACTATCGACCTTCGAGAAACAAATTAGACTCTGCAAGAACTCTTCCCACCTCGCTGCAATTGTTTTTTATCGCAGTTATTTTGTACTTCAACCATATACTTAATATTTTTCTTTATTTGTGTCCTCCATTTTTTTTATAATATAATAAAAGCAAAGAAATAAAAAAAAAGATATTGCTCCTAGGAGGAGCATAGAGCGGAAACTACCTCCTTCCAGCGCCGCCTGTCTCTCGCCAGCAGTTTGATTTCACGCCATGCACCTATACTGTTCGCGATTCCCTTTCGACTGATCTGCGCCATATGTTCACTGGGCGTTCGAAGTTTCGTCTATCTTGATGGTTCCATTCAAAGGCCATTTTTGCAATATCATTGTCCGGTTTCCGCAGGGTGTGTCCTACCCATTGCTATTTCCTACGTTTAATTTCGGTGGTGATTGCCTCATTATTTGTTATTATTTGTACTCTCCAAATAGCTTTTCTGGTCTACGCATGATATATTCTTCTTAAAACCCGCTTGCTCTCGTCTCAAAAGTGAATCAATATTATCCACGCGTCACGATTAATCGGCTCTAGTAAAGGAACAATAATAGGTGCGCTGAACTTAAAAAGCTCGGCGGCCAGGTTATCAGGACTCGCAGCTTTATGATTTGTAAGTTGTTTAATTGCAGACTATTTCATTTTGAGATGGTGGTGAAGCTGGGTTACTTCTTATAGGTTTGCGACGTATTGTTCTTGGGAGCGAGTTGATATCCTCCTCGATGGTGTTATCCTCATAGAACTCTTTCCAACGTTGAAGTTGTTCTTGCTCAGAGAAGACGTAGACCTTGCTCAGTGAAGAAGTAGACCCCACGCATATTACTACAAAGAGCAGCACTTTCAGGCTCCGCTCCAACCTCATTTTTAGAATGCCTGCGATCTTTTTCTGCCATTTTTTTTTAATTCGTGCTTCGGCGCGGTTATATTCTCTCTTCAGTTGTTCGTTTAGCACCGATGAGCGTTCATTTGTAAGCTGGGTTTTTAGGTTGGGTCTTCGTTCTATTTGACCCCAAGTGTCATCCCTTGTCCATGGCTTTCTGTGATCTTTAATTGCTTTAATTGAAGTTGCAAATTAAATTCATTCATCATCGCGAGATGGTTCAAAAATTTTAATTCATTCACCATCCAAAATGCCCATTGATATTCTATTTTCCATTGAACTGTTCTTGTTGAACTATTCTTTGGCACTATGGTAAATTAATTTTTTTGGATGAGTTGGCATGACATTTCTTGAAGCAATATGATCAAAATACTTAATTGTATTTAAGTTCATTCTGACTACCTGGATGGTGTGTAAAATTTTCTAGCTACACACACGAAGCCGGCGCATTAGACAATCCGAACGAAATTACCAAAAATCGATGATAAAAACTTTTGTTAAGAAAATTCTGGGTTCTGATAGCTACAAACTCTAATTGACCCTTCCGGTATTACGGTTTGCTAGTCAAGGAAACGTCGACATCGATTTTTCGACTTATCTTCGATTTACTAATGGTGGTTTCATTCAAGGGATTTGTTGACTCTATAATTCATATTCCCATCTTGTTCCCACTATGTTTTAGGGTCCTTCATACATTTCTTCATTTAAGTATCTAGGCCTTCATATCCAGCGTTATTTCATATACCATCATAAAATCTAAGAGCATTAATCTGCTCCACTGCAGCCCCAAATGTGTTCTACTGCCGCTTCAAACTATACTCAGGAAACAGTAAAATTCCTCTTGAGCTTCAGGATCTTTCAAAAATATTTTGTTCACTAGGCTTCTCGACTAGGAACACTCGAAGTAGTAGCGCGATAACTGTTGATGTTTTTTGATTTGTTGTGTGGCCTTCTACATCATGTGGACTAACACAAGAATTAGGAGTTCAAGAATCAGCCAAATTAGGAACCACCGGAAGAGCAAATATCCAATTCAAATTCCGCTCATCTACTCCACAAAAATTGTCGTAATAAAAAAAATTAACCAACTTTTTCTCTTGTGTAAAATTAGGATGGCGAAGATGAAGAAGAAGAAGAAGAGGAATACCTACCCAATATACCAACGGAAGAAGCACAACCATCAACAACAACGAGAAGTACGACCCCGATTATTTATAAAGTGCAACCACGGGTAATTTGAAATTAAAAAATTGCAATGTCCTTAGACTACTTTATATGCATCTGTTTATTAAATTATTAGATCAATTTAAGTTCTGGCCGTTCACCATATATACCAACCACTGAACCTGTCGTATTAACTACAACCACCGATGAACCAAGTTTGCCGGTGGTACACATAAAGTCAGAAGAACATCGCGAGGAAGGTGATGATTATGATCCAGATGTTTACGACGACGACTACAATGAATTTTTACCATCCACCGAATTACCAATCAGTGCACCAACCACCACAACAACATCAGTAAAAACTACTGAAAAAATAATTGTGCCTATAACTGAACCAGTAACAACCACAACTGAACAATCAACAACTACCACAACCACAACGGAACAACCAACAACAACACCCGCCACAACTACTACAGAGAAAACCACGACAACAACAACTATCCAAGTGCCAACTACAATACAAACGGAACCACCGACTACTACAACCACAACGCTAGCACCACCAACAACCACCGTTCCAACTACTACACCGACGACCACAACGGAATATTACGAAATTATAGAACCAATTAACAATCCACCATTGATTAAAAATCGTTTGCCAAAACAACAGCTTACCTCTGGTAAACCATTCATCCTTAAAATTTCGCTAGACATATTCTACGATTCCGAGGATGGTACCAACCTAAAACTTGAGCTACTTGATAAGCATGACCTTCCCTTAAAAGCTAATTCATGGGTACAGTTTGATGAAGCGAAACGTGAAGTTTATGGTTTACCACTCGAAGAAGTTGTATCGAAATGGATTTATCATCTAAGAGCGACCGATAGTAGTGGTAAGAGCGTCACCGAAATATTAGACTTGACCGTACAACAACACAGAACGCATCGTAGCGAGAATCACGAAATAAGTATTGGTGTCCGTCTGCTCGATAAATTCAGGACTAATGTTGATTGGCAAATTCGACTTATACGCGGTATTGCCGAAACGCTAGGTGAAACATCAACATCGAATATTGTGGTACGTGAAATTCGTATCGGTTCAATGGATCCAACATCAGCGACGTTCGTATACTCAAATGAAACACTACCTAAAGATCGATGTCCCGAAGATAAATTAGATCACGTTATGAAACGTTTGACTGTGTCCAGATTATCAGATTCTCTTTTACCTGAAATGTCGGTTAAATCGATACATGCCGAACTTATTGGCCCGTGTAAAAAAGCAACCCAAACGATTACCGAAACAAATCCATCCCCTAAAAATTATCCTCCGATACCACGTAACGCGGTTGATTTTATTCACGCAACTGTTGGACAATTACTTATTTATAAAGTGCCACTCGATACCTTCTACGATTCTGATGATCCCGTTCTTAAACTATCGTTATTAACGGCTGATCGTACACCGCTCGATCCGAAGAATTGGTTACAATTCGATTCGAAAAATGAAGAATTCTACGGTATTCCGAAACAAGGTGACGTTGGACAAAAGGAATATTTATTGGTGGCCGAGGATCGAGGTGGACTCACTGCAACCGATGCTCTAGTAGTTTCGGTTAAACCACAACAGAAACGTGATTTTAGTGTGCAGTTTGAAATGTCACTTGGCGTACCATTTGAGAGTTTCAATAATTCAGGATCACAACGACGATTTGTTGAAAGATTATCGTCGGTATTTAATGAACCGTCGACTTCGAATATTTATATACGACAAATTCGGCCGATTTTCAACTATACGCTAGTCAATTTTTATAATACGACGCTGTACCGAATGCATTCACACTGTCCCGACGATGAAATCGAAATGATTCGCAATTTTTACACGTACTCGGATGGTACAACGCGCGATCGTGTCCGGGAACAGTTCGGTAGTGAATTTAATCTACTGAATATTTCGTTTATTCCGGTTGGATCGTGCCAAGGTCTCGATACAATACATCATCCGGATATTATTACGCCGATACATAAGATGCCAAGTAATGAACCGGCGCCACCACCGGCCAAGGATGATTATTTATTGACATTCGTATTACCAGCTGTGATAATTATTTCAATGTTAATCTTTGCCTCGGTTATCGCATGCTATTTGCATCGTAGACGTTTAACGGGCAAAATGGAACTGGGCGACGAAGAAGAACGGCGATCGTTTAAATCGAAAGGTATCCCAGTAATATTCCAGGATGAGTTGGACGAGAAGCCAGAGATTGGAAATAAGAGTCCGGTTATATTAAAAGATGAGAAACCACCATTGTTGCCTCCGTCGTATACGAGCACAAATCCCGATGGTAAGATATAAAATGGTCTACAATTTAGATAAAAAAAAAACTAATTAAAAATTATTTTTTGTTGTTGTAACAGACAACGATGACGTCGATGATTATGTGCCGCCACCAGCAGTACTTATGGGCGGGCGTGAATCACGCGGCAAATCACCAGTAACACCTTCATATCGAAAACCTCCCCCTTATGTATCGCCTTAAAATTTAAAAATAACATTTAATTTTAAACAAAATATATAATTAAAAGTAATTTCTTAATTAACACAAACAGATCACTATCGAAATAAATTAATAATTTGTCGTCCATAAAAAGAAAAACATTAAAATTAAAATTTGTGTGTAAAATAAAATTAAAATTTAAAATGATATTTAAAAAATATACACTGCCAAAACCAAATAAAACAAATTAAAATAAAATTAAAAATTCAGAATAATTTTATAAGTTTTACCGAGATTGGCTGAAATTGGAAATTATTATAATAATTACCAACGCATGAAAAATTATAACAGTATTTATATAATATGAGGAATTGAAAGGTAGCTATAAATGTGGCGGCCGACATAAAATTAGCCGCCATATTTAATTTATATATGACATTTTTTATACATTTTTTTTTTTAATTTTTTATAATTTTATTGTGAATGTTTGAGTTTTTATTTTTAATGATTTTTCCTAAATTAGTTTATTTGCCTAGATATGATTTGATTTATAACTATTTTTTCCAACTTAATACATAAATATACATATAATTTGGAATTATAAAATTTAAATTAAATTAAAACAATCCTGAAAATTCCAGTGCCATGCAACCAAAGAGAACATAAATCAAAATCATTTCGCAAATAAATTTAATAATTAAAATTCCAAATCCAATTTGCTTCCAAAATTATTATTTTTTTTTTCTTAATAATTTACTTCGTGTTTATTTAATTAATTATGTCTGTCAAAATTAAAATTAAGTGACGATTACGTTTTTTATTATTGTATCCTTCTTTTATAAATAAATATTTTACTTTTGTGTACTCGATTTTATATTTTATAATATATTATTTTATTATGTAATTTTAAATTATAATTATGTATTATATCTATAAAAACTAAAATAAAATTAATTAATAATGAAAAAAAAATATAGAATTGCTTTAAAATCAGGTTTTTTTTATATACGAAAATAATTAAAAATTAATGTAATAATTTTAAGTAACTAAAAATTAAAATTGAACATAGAAAACCTAAATAAAAAGAAAATTGTAATAATTAATTAATTAAACTAAAAATTATTATACTTTACACATAAATTAATCTTAAACAAAATTAAAGCAAAATACGAATAGATTTTTTTTTTAATTATTAATATTATTATATTATGATTAAATATTATTACAATTATTTTTTTAAATGTATGAATTTATGATTATGATTAAAATTAATCAATAAAACAAAAACAAAAAAAATTAGGAATAAATTTATTAAAATTTAGAATTTACAAGAAACAAAATAAAAAAAAACAATATTAAATAAATAAAATAATTAAAAACAACAAAAAAAATTATATACAGTTTTATTGTATGTACTAACATGTCTAAATTAGAATTACTAATTATAAAAAAAAAAATTTAATTATTTAATTAATTTGAAGGAAAAAAAATTGTTAAAATGTTGGAGGGATGGTTGAATGATATGATTTGATTTTATGAAATGTTAAAAGCAAGCCTATCGCTTAAATACCAAATAAAAGCAAGTGCAGTCGCTTTTTAGCAATGCACGCAGCTGTCTTTTTAAAACGTGGCTGTAAAATTGAATTTGAATTATTTTAAACTAAAAATATTTGTTTTAAGTAAATCAAGTTAAATATTTTTTTTGTTGCACTGAACTCATTAATATTCCAAGAACACTTTCGACGTACGAAATAAGCAACATCGCTGAGAAAAAACAAAATTCAGGAACAAATTAAAAATTTATCAATATTATAATCATCGAAATAAACGTGGGAACACAACATTGGATTAGGTTTAAAATACCTTCCAATAAAACATCGGTTTCGTGTCCATATTTCCAGTACGATTTCTGTTTTTGTCGGCAATCTATTGTTTCATAAACCCAAATAGAGATTTAAGCGAAGAAACGGTGTTGGTTTGTAGGTGCCTCTGGTTCCTTTTCGAGACTATCACTTCGTCCCTACCAGTCTCATTTTGGCTATATGCATGGTCAACTGATTCTGAAGCACCTGGCCAGCGGCGTTTTCTTACGACCGAAAATCTTTAATAGTCCGTTGAAGTACGCTTTTCTTAAACAAAGGCGATTTGACTCCGTATACTCCCGTAACGTTGTACGTGGTAAAAGGGGAATTTTATTATATATTCCAAAAGCTAATGCTGTGTGCCTCAGGTTGATTTTAGGCGGTGATACATGTACAGATTTTGCCTTTAAGGCAAAAAAAATTGCCTTATACAAAATTGAGAAATGTTCAATTTAAAATTTTTGCCTATAAGGCGATTCAAGATGGCCGACTTTCAACCAATCAGCGCGCATAATTTTTATGCGTTAAAGGCAAAATCTGTACATGTATCACCGCCTTTTTTCGACTAAATTATGAAATAAACTGAATTGCTCAGTAGTTCGCAATAAACATTCGTAGGTGGCAGTAACATCAAAAAACAAGCTGTGCCTGACTAGTCGAAATACTATAGGTCGGTATCCAGCTCGCGCTAAGATAAATTTTACATACAGATTTGACGTAAAATTACGCTAGCGAAATAACAAAAAAATATTTAGCTGGCGATTTCGCAGATGTGGTACGCAGCTGATGCGAAAGATTTGTAGTTATCTCATTCACATAAAGATTGCGCTAGTGGAAACTCTACAAACATTTTCGCAGCAATTTATCTTCCAAGAAGGATAAAATTGAGATAAATTTTGACAGCACAACGTGAAAATTTTTATTTTTTTTTTAAATGGATGAACTAAAAAATTCTTTAATGTTATGAAAGTTTCGAATATCAAGAAGAATACTTATGATTGACTACGAAGTGGATACAGGAAATTTAGAAAGTGGAAAAAGGATTCCAAAACAAATATTAAAAATAAAAAAGCTAAAACGAAAGAATTGAAAAATGAAGAGAAACAAACATTATGTTTGTTGGTAGAGAAAAATCCATGTATAAATAGTCGATTGAACTATATTTTTGTTTGTTGTAGGAGAAATAAAACAAACGTCAAAATTTATCTCTACATAAACTTTTTAGCTTACTAATTTATCTGTAATTTAGTGGAGACTTGTGGAGACCGCGTTAAAATTTATTTTAGCGCGAGCTGGATACCTAGCTTATGATTTCACTAGGCGAAGCGAAAACCAACGAACGCTTGCGGGGTCGGTGGTTTTGGTTAGTTAATTTATAAGCTAAAAACTTTGTGTAGAGATAAATTTTGACGTCTGTTTTATTCCTCCTACAACAAACAAAAATATAGTTCAATTGACTATTTAATAAGTATTTTTATAAACATTTAAAATTAAAAGTTAAATTCCCGTTTGGCCTCCTTTTTCCACTTTCTAAATTTTCTGTATCCACTTTTTCGTAGTCAAGCAAGTAGTCTTCTTGATATTCGAAACTTTCATAATCTATAGAATTATTTAGTTCCTCCATTTAGTTTTCACGTTGTGCTGTCAAAATTTATCTCATTTTTATCATTCTAGGCAGATAAATTGCTGCGAAAATGTTTGTAGAGTTTTCACTAGCGCTGTCTATATGTGAATAAGATAACTACAATCTTTTCGCTTCAGCTGCGTACCGCATTTGCGAAATCGCGAGCTAAATAATTTTTTTTGTTATTTCGCTAGCTAAATTTTACGTCAAATTTGTATGTAAAATTTATCTTAGCGCGAGGTGGATACCGAGCTATACCACGAAAAACGCAACGCTATCGTGCACTGAATTTGTAATTTATCTGTCAAGTATGTAGTGTTTGTGGTTAAATTACATCAATATAAAGATTTTATTCACTTCATGGATTCAATCGCTCATTATTTTTTGAAAAACTCTAGTGAAGAAGAATTTGATCGGAAAATTAGAGCTAATTCTTCTCTTAATCTTCCAGAAACAACGTTAGTAACATGGGCTGAAAAGTCCCGGGCCTAACAAAGAAAACACATTTTTTTTTGTTCAAAATTAGCTTTATTCATCAACGATAACTCCATCAAGAGCAACACAATTCCAGCGCCGCTCTAACATTTCAATACCATTTTTGTAGAACGATTTATCTTTTGCTTCAAAATAGGCCTCAGTTTCAGCGATAACCTCTTCATTCGAGCAAAATTTCTCACCGGAGAGCATTTTTTTGAGGTCTGCGAACAGTCAGTAGTCGCTAGGAGCCAAATCTGGCGAATACGGTGGAGTTTTGCCATTGTTTTGATTGACTTATGACTCGTTGCGTTGTCTTGTAGAACAAAATTTTTTTCTTTCCCATATGTGGTCGTTTCTTTGTAATTTCGGCCTTCAAACGCTCCAATAACGCTATATAATATTCACTGTTGATGGTTTTTTCTTTCTCAAGATAGTCAATGAATATTACACTACGCACATCCCAAAATACCGAGGCCATAACCTTTCCAGCCGATTGTTGTGCTTTCGGCCTCTTTGGACGAGGTTCACCAGTTGCTGTCCACTCAGATGACGATCGTTTTGATTCCGGAGTGAAGTGGTGGATCCATGTTTCATCCATTGTCACATATCGACGCAAAAATTCCGGTTTGTTACGTTTAAACATGGCCAAACACTGCTCAGAATCAACTCGTTGTTGTTTTTGGTCATCAGTGAGTAAACGCGGCACCCACTTTGAACAGAGCTTTCTCATAACCAAAATGCTCATGCAATATAAAGTCAACACATTCTTTTGATATCTTTACGATGTCAGCTAACTCACGCAACCTCACTTTTTGATCATTCAAAACGATGTCGTGGATTTTTTTTATGTTTTCTGGTGTTGCCACCTCATTTGGACGTCCACTGCGTTCTGCATCATTGATGTCTCTACGACCACGTTTGAAGTCAGCAAACCAACGTTTTATTGTTGTTTCCGATGAAGCGGAGTCCGTATAACACTTTTCAAGCCATTGCTTCGCTTGAGCAGTATTTTTTCCCATCAAGAAGCAGTGTATAATTAAAACACGAAATTGTTTTTGATCCATTGTTTTGAAACTAATGAATAGAATATAATGAAATTTTGACAGCTGTCTTTTCAAGGTGATTACCAACTGAACAAAAAAACGTGTTTTCTTTGTTAGGCCCGGGACTTTTTAGCCCATATAGTAAAATAACTACAGATAGTTATTTCGAGTGTCAAAAGAAGCGTTTAAATGTTTGTTGGAGGAAATATAGGGAGGAAATACTTACATCTTTACATCACAAAAAATATTAACGCTCTTGTGCTCGCCACAAAATACTACGCGTTGAAAACATCGCTTGTCATCGAATATGAGGTCGTTCATTTCTACTAGTAACCAAATTGTTTAAATTTACGCTTGAAGCGATCAAATTTTCGCTTTGCGTTTTTTGTGGTACAAAAAATTTAAAAGTGAACCAGCAACGAATGCCGGCGGAGTCGGTGGTAAGGCTCCTGATCTAGTTACCTTTTCGCTAATCCCCTTATCCGATCTCTCACCATTTATCACTTGTTTTTTTTCATTACCAGTTCTATCCGCATCTTGTAAGCTATCTTCGGCATGTATAACCTAAATTTTTCGTTTGATTGGCTCTGCCAGTCTGGTTTTACGAAGATGAGTTACGTCTGTATAGACTTTCGTCGTCCGATTGTACCATTACCGATCTTGGAACATTCAACTTTTCGATCACCACACCGGTTATCCAATTTGTCGGACCCGGTTGAATGCATAAACTTTCTCATTGAGTACCGGTTCTTTTAGAATCTTTGTATTTTGATCAGCATAAGATTTTTGCTTGTTTCTGAATTACTTTAGGCTCTAAAAGTTGATTGCTGATTGGGAGGTTTGTTCGCGTTAGTCTGCTCATTAGGCTCCGGTCGGTATTGTCTTTGATACACTTTTTCATCATCAGCTTGATGCAGTAGTCAGCAGTCTAAACTGCTCGTTCTGCTAGCCCGTTACACCTTGGAAAATGAGGACTAGATGTCTTATGCTCAAAATTCTATTTTTTGCTGAATTCAAAAAACTCACGAGCAACATACTATGGGCCATTATCATTTCAAAGAATTCTAGGAGTGCCATGTGTAACAAAGATCTTTTTTAATATTTATGTTTTTACTGTGGAAACACATAGTGAGTCTGTAAGACTCATCTCATGCTTTAGTGTTTGTTTTTCTAAAATGGTTCAGTTAGGCCTATATGTATAAAAACAATTAAAAATATGATTATGTCCTCTGAATCTTAAATGGTTGATCTTGGAATACATACCGCATAATTCACATAGAAATAATTTTTTAAATGCTTTTTTACCAGATAAATTTAAAATGAGTCTTCGAGACTCAACTCATGCTGATTAGGGTTAAACAGGATACCATCGTACGATGCCAGCTCTTCTTTAAAATCATCACAAAGCGCTCAATTTCTCTAGTCATTTTTGAATTATCTTCCGACCAACCATTCAAAACATAATTTTTTAATGTCTGAAGGTGTGTCTCCTTTTCAATATCCGCCCTTAAACTTTGTATTGCGTTGTCCGATATTGGCACTATTTCGCTTGGGTTGTCACAATCACGGCTTAAAGCATCCGCTTTATGTATATCTGTCCCTTTTTTTATAAATTATTTGAGGAGAATGCGGCAGGATATCGAACAAAATTCTTTGAAGCCGCACTGGGGCTGATTGAATGGGCTTTTTGAATATCGATTCCATAATGGCTTATGGTCTGTTCCAATAGTTAATTTTTTCCCATGTATGTACTCGTAAATTTTTTTACTGAGAAACGTATTGCTGTAGCCTCCTTTTCTATTTGTGGGTAATGACCGTCCACCGATAACGTCATGTTTCGAGGGTTTCGTCTATCCTGTTATTTTTCTTGAGGTTCCGTTATTTCCGAACAATTTGGAATAAATTTTGCTACATAAGTGATTATTATTAGAAGACGTTGAGTCTGTTTAACTGTAGTAATGATGAAATAGTCGCAATTTTTTCTGGGTCAATTTCTAATCTAATCTATTTGACACAATATGGCCTAAGAACTTAACTTCTGATTTATTAAATTGACATTTGTCTCTGTTTAATTTAATTCCGGCCTGTTCGATTATACTAATTACTCGTTGAGTATAAATAATCAGATCATCTCTCGAAGCAGCATGGATTAAAATGTCATCCATTGAGCACTCAACATTTTTGAGTCCATCTAATAATAGTTGGTTCATAATTTGTTGGAATACTTCTGGCGCTGAGACACAGGTACGTGCCAAAACCCTTTCTTGCAATCGTAAGAGTGAAAAATTTAGAATGAGCAATTCTTGCCGATATTTCCTCTAATGTTTTAAGCGGATGATGCCTTCTCAAAATATTTTTATTTAGCTGGCTCGGATCCGCATAAATTCTAATTTTGTTGTCTTTTTTTACAATGACAATTAGAGAAACCGCAGGGGTTGGTTCTTTGATTTTTCCAATTACCTTTAGTTGTTCCATATGATCCAGCTCTTCTAGGTGGAATTATATCAAATTTATAGGATTAGCGATTAGGTCAATATCATAAATAAAATTCTTTATACAGCCTAAACCCTCAAAAATTGCATATTCGGTTTCAATTTCATTAACTGTAAAATTTTTAACATAGTTTCGAGTAATTAAATTTAATTCTTTACACGTTTTCCAACCTAAGATAGGAACTACATGCTCTTTCACAATTTTGAGAGTAAAATGTAATGAGTTTGTTTGTTTTTGACTCATACATATCGATTTTTATTTTTTTATAATCATTCAGACCTAGTACATTACATTGTGCCCCCGTGTTCAACTTAAAACTAATTATACAATTTTTGATTTTTATATTTTCATAAAATTCATCATTTTTGTTTGATTTATTTATAGAGTTAACGCTTTGAATATGATTGACAAAATAAACTTCGTCATTATCGTCACTACTACAATTTTTATTTTCAACCGTATTGTTTTATTTTTATTATTTATCAATTTACAAGCAATTTGGAAATGATTAAATTTACCGCAATGTAAGCATTTTTCCCCAAACGCAGGCATTGCCTCGGCAAGTGTTTTCTATTACATTTTTGACATTCAAATATTTTATTTTTAATCGAATTTTGAAAACTATTAATATTTTTACTTTTGTACTCACTCGAATTGTTTGTATTGTTAAGCTTGTTCTTACTTATAAAGTCTATCGATTGTTTCCCGTTCGATGACATTGTAAAAAATTTGCCGTGTTGCCATCTCATTTGATTTGCATATACTTATTGCTTTTGCAGCGATTTGCATTTAATTACTTGCGCTCTGCTGCTCGTCAAAAATTTCTCGAACGTTTGATCGTCTTTCTGCATAACTGTGTTAAAAATGTATCGTTCAAAAGTTTTGTTAGCTTTTGGGGTGAAGTATGTTTTGAATTTTTCTTTAAGTACAGCACATGTTTTTTTCGGCGTCCTTTAGCTGGAATGTTTTCAGTATATTTTGCGCTGTTGGACCTATCGTCTTCATAAATGTTGCAAATTGAACTTTCTCTGATTTTTTTGCCAATTCTATGGCTGTGCAATAGAATTCAAACTGATCCAGCCACGAATCATAGTCTGTGCCACTGGGGAGCACCACTAACGGCTTTGGGGCTTTCAAACCTTCCAGTATTATTTTTATATATTTTGTTTTTTTTTTAATTTCTGTATTTTTAACTTTTTTTTGCACGTTATGTCCGAATAACGTAATTAATAACCCGCATAAAACGTGGCTCACTTAGTATCCATTTTGATTTTTTTTTTATCTTTAATTATTTTTCTTCTTTATAACCATCAGTCTATTATTATTTTTATTAATTCAGACTCAGTTTCTTTATAATATTTATACGTTAACATAGTATTATTTATTTATTATATTGTTTTGTTTTTATGAATTTTAATTATTATTTATTTTTATTCTGACACCATGTAATAATAGGCACGTATTTGAGTTAATACTGATTAGTGATTCCTTTATTCTTAATATTCAGTTTGCATAATTTAATATAACAGTTTCGTGGTACCTGCATATTCCGCCAGATATCACTATACATCAATATTACACTTGTGACAGAACAAATAAGTTTAATATATGCGCAAAGCATAGATGATGACGTATTTTGAGAACAAGGAAAGCATTGACGAATCATTATATGTGACAATACAAGCCACTTTTCATCTATATGCCAGTCTACCATAACCTGTTTGGTTTGAGCTGCAATATTGCCCACTAATGGTTACTTTACAGAAATTTGTTTGCCATGTGCCGTTTCATGGCCGTTTCAGAATTCAGTAAAGTGTCGGAATTGCTTCGTATAGACTAAAACACCAGTCTCATTCGCATTATAAGACATTCGGAATGGCAACGATTAAGGTGATCCTACAAGTTGTTGGCATTCCCGCTAGTTTTGTATTCTTTGTTTAATTTTACACATTTTTTAAATTTTTTATCTTTGTCTCGTTTAAAGAAATTCCACGCATTACAAATTTTACGATAAACATTTTTTTAGACTTTTTTTTTTAAATAAATCTTATAAAGATATTTGTGTGCGTCTTAAATACTGAATGGAACTAGGCCCATTTCGTAACCGATCAAAATGGATATCGGTTTGTGGATGTGAAAAGGAATTTTTAATCCTGATTCTAATAGGCACAGCTCCAGAACATTTTTTAAGGCGAGTCAACTTAACAAAATAGTCGACAATAATAGTGTGTCGAAAATTCATTGTGATTTTATGCAGTTTAATTCCTTTATGTATACCGAGTTTAACAAATATCACCCATCCAGATCCACCCATAATTTCATGATACAGACCGAAGGTACTCGTTAAGTAATTTAAGGCCATTCATCCTGCCTAAACTAATGGCAAAATATTATTTCAAACATTTATATTTCATTCAAACCGAATTTCATCCGGATTTTAAATCCCAATGAAAAATCAAATTTTGAAATTTTTATAAAGAGTCTGTTTTCTGGACTTCAAATAAATTATTTGGTGTTCCAAATAATTTATACATTTTTTTACTTCCAGAGGAGGGGCGGTCGAACACCAAAACCCACTCATTTGGATCAATCTTTGAATTCTAAAAGGATGAATCTGAAAGATTTCCATCTCGAAGAGGATGTATAACTAATTTCGGAGGAATTAATTTATCTTGGATGGAACTTAGATTCTAAAATATTTGTGTTGATTAGTTTGGAACCCGCCATTCATATTCACAGGTCATTTTAGTTGATGAGGTAATGACGCCATTTGTTTCCCGTAGTTTTGTAATTGTAATCGTTGTACAGCGAAATTCCCTTAATTTTTCTATTATTTGTAGCTGCAAATGATAACTTGTCTGTTATTGATGTACAAAGAAACAGGACATTATTTCTTCAAATTAATTTTTATTTCTCTACATAGTCTTCTTGTAAGTTTATACAGTTCTCCCAGGGATGCTTCTACCCTTCAACCCGTGCAAATAGCACTCGGCTTCTGCAAAATAGTTGTCTACCAAGGTGAAGACCTCCTCGTTCGATGAAAATCTCTGTCCTCCAAGAGTAACTTTTAGCTTAGGGAGGAAAAAAATAAGATGCTTGGGCCTAGATCTGGTGAGTAGGGATTGTGATCAAGCAGTTCAAAACATAATTGGATTTCCGCCATGACAACCGCTGAGATTATTCTTTTTTCTGCAAATGTGGACGTTTTACGACAATTTCTGCCTTCAGCTTGTCAAGTAATGATGCGTAGTATGCTCCTGTAATAGTTTTCTTTTTTTTTTGATAATCGATTAAAATAACTCCATGAAACAGTCGCCATCACTTTCCCAGCCGAAAGAACAGCCTTTGCATTTTTTGAAGCCAATTTACTCTTGGCAGTCCACTATTTTCGCTTTTGACCAGTTGCACGCTCGAGCTAAATATTTTGCTGATGTGTTCATTTCACAACTTCCCGTTTTGGTTTCCAAAAGTCAAATAAAAGAAATATTGTTGATAAATATCAGGATCAATTCCATTTATGTAGCATTATACTGAAATGTTTTATTTTCGCCTCTGAGACAAATAATTAGCTCAGAACGTGTGCAATGAGCTTATAGGCAGAATTATTAATTTAAATTTATTTGGATAAGCCGTATTTGGGTTTCATTGCAATAATATAAAAGTAACTGTACCCAGTCATTACTTATCTTGTTTTTGGCGTTGATGATTAGGATCGTGAAACTTTGATCATCCTGATTCTAACAGTTACGGATTATTTAGTGTCGATCGGAGGCCGTTGAAATATAGTATTTGCAGGTAAGGCAACAGAAAGAAACCAGTGAAACATTCCAAAACTAAGTCTCCAACATTAATTATAAATAAATTAAATAAATTTTACAAGCGAAAAATTATAATATAATCGATTATTCATTATAATTTATAAGAATTAAATTGCAAAAATTAGTAAGTATAATCGTATAAAATAACTAAATAAAATATATTTTTAAATTATTAAAAATTATTAAAATGAAAATAAGAAAAATTTAAATATCAATTTTAATTGTATATTTTTATATTATAACAAAAAACAAATTAAAATACAAAATAAATAGAATTAAATTTAATAAGAATCATAATTATACGAATAATCTTAATTTATTTAGGAATATTATTAAATAAATACCGCATTATTGAATTCTAATCTATAAATATAAATTTAATAAATGAACAAACAATGAACTATCTAATGATGATATGAATTTTTTTTTTAGAGGGAGCATTGATAACATTTTTTTTAAATATTGTGATTAATCCCCTTCTAGCTTCCTATAAAACAAATTATTATTTTTATTAGTTTCTTGGTCAAATATCTACCAAAAATACAGGTTTATATTAAGTATTAATTATAAATTAAAAAAAAAAAAAAATAATTATTATTATTATATAGTGCTGTAAAATTATGCCCTTATTAAATAATATATTAAAAATAATAATCTAACTCAATCCTTTTGCCTTAAAAAAAATGCCCAAAATAATTTTTTGTTTTGTAACAAATCCTATACCCAAACTTTTGTCTAATAACCGATATATTTCTATATACATTAAACCACACTGGTATTTTATAATATTTATAATTTTTATATTTTCTAAATTAATTTAAAACAACAACAAATCTATGATAATCAGTAGAATTATTAAATAAATGCACACACGAACTAAATATGATTATTTTAATAAAAATGTAATATTAAAATAAAATAAAATAATTATTTGAAATAATAAAATTAAAAATTAAAACAAACAAATGAACGGAATAATAAAATATTGTAATACGAAAACTAAATTTTTGGATTTTATTCGAAGTGTCGAGATTCACCCCTCCCCCTTGGAAAGAGTGGTACTCACCCGTTCGAATCAATATAAAAAACGTTTGACAAATCTCAAAAAACATAATCGAGGAATGACGTTTTTCTGACAAATTTAAATTTTTGCGGTGGCTGCTTTCACACACCTATAGACACCACACCACACTTGTGCCTATACCCAAACGTTTGTTCTATATGTCCTATAATGCCAAACAGGAGAATACAACATAAACTACAGTTTATTTCGCTTCCCCGTTGGGATCTGTTTTCGGTATAGGAAGGAGCCTTCAGACAGTCTCGCTTAGAGAAAGCCCACATTTTTGTCTCGAGTTACTCACCTGCAATATTGCCGCCATTTGGAGTATGACTTTCGGTTGTAGTGGTCTTCTTGATTTGGTTGTTTTTCGAATGATCCCACGAGTATCGAAGGAGACAATATAAGGCTATCGAAACAATGAAAACTTCTCGTGTCGCGCTCACCAAAACTTCTACCAACCCAAGTAATGGTTATTTGAAGTTGGTATATTGCAGTCTCTTTTCTCTTTGCAACTCGCGCGAGTTGTAATATCGCCAACACTTACAAAACGGTGCCAGAATTAATGTCTAAAGTCATACCTCAAATGCTCAATAGGTTTAATAAATTTGGCTATAGACGTATTCGACATTTTTATTTGTGTGTTCAAAAAAAATTGGACTATCATGATAGTTGTAAGCTGTCATGATAGTAAATGGATTTCGTTACGTCCCACCACTGTATAGTGTATATGGCCCTAGACAGACAATCACAATTAATCTTTTCACTGGATTATTATCGTTGAATGTTGAATCCCATTATGGGGATTTTATTTAATAAATTTCAAATCAAAATCAAACCTCATACCAAACAAAAGACATTTTAATTTAACAATGAATTTCTATATCGAAAAAACATTGTCAATAATGTAGAGCACCTCAGATGAATTACTTTTTAACAATTTTACTGACATCTATATAATAACGATAAAATAATTATATTATTATACCTTCAGCATTCGCAGTTCCATCTATTGACGAGAAGTAAAACCAAAAATCAAATATTGTTCAAGACTTGGGTATTTTTTAGTGATTTCAAACAAATCCTAATAGATGGCATGTCGGTTTATAAAAATTATTATATAAATTATTATATAAAAACAAACAACTTTTATCATTTTTTCGTGCGACCTATTTGAAATCCGGTCGACTGAAAACTATTATTTACATGATAAATTTTATTCGGCAACAATATATCATAGTTCCTCCGATTAAAATAAAAATTATAGACCGCAGTGTACACATATAACCACGTTGTAAAAGTTAGAAATAAAAACGTTACAATAATTTTATTCCACTCGATTAAAGTAATGAATATTAGTGCGGCATACATGGTACTATACGTTAGAACACTTTCCAATGCAATCCACGGCGTTTCTAACGGTATACGCTCGTGATTAGGTATAATCACAAGCGTACAACAACAAACGAACGAAATCGATAAGAAATGTATTAAGATAAGCAGCTTTAAAATTGAAACGTTGAAATAAATTAAGTATGCCTCGTTGATTTGATCGACACATAGTCTAGTTGTATTTTCTATTAAACGATATTCAGCTTGTGTAACACTTATCGCATGCAAATTATAATTCATATAGTTTATAATTGCGTTTAAACTTGGTGGTGGTTCCATGGATGAGTTAATGACACCCGTCAACGATTTCAAACATTTCACTATGCACACGAATATTATTAAGCCATTTGTGATTCTAAATATCCGGGAAAGTGTTGGACAATATAATATTTTGATAATCTTATCCCTGGTGCTGCTGCCCGCCCTATAAAAATATACAGAATTATTCGCAATGAGTTTTTGTTTTATTCAAATGTGCGTTAAAATGTGCTTACATTATCGTTGGTGGAGTTCTCGCGTGAAACTAAAGATTAGATAATGAATATTAGTATTTTTAGTAAATATATATGCAATGTAGGTATATTGATTATTATTGACGAAATTTTTAAGTCAATGTAATTAGTATACAGTAAAATGAACCAAATGAACAAGACATCAAAATAAAATGTATTTCTACTATAAACTACTCGCGCACCAAAGTACAGCGATTTTTTTGCTATTTTATAGATCTTCATGTGGCTAAATCGTAGGTGCAGGATAGCTGAATATTCGGAACAGTTTTGCACATTGTAAATTAAGCAAAACAGTTGCAACTGGAAGTTTAAAATAGATTTCACAGGAATTTACTCTTCTAACGAGACGAGACGAGATACTGCACCTAATTTTGGAAATTGAGTGCTACAAAAACATTAATAATTAAAAATTATGTCAAGATTTAAAAATTAAAATTAACCATTGGAAAATGTGTCACAATGTTATATTATACTCAATTAATATGTATTCACATTTTAATATTACCTGATAAAATGTAATCCATTCAAAAATTATTGTGGAATAGCGATGTCTTAATTCGATATTATATCGGCTATTGGTCACACCAAACTAAATTTACTTGCATTCGAAGTTGTTCGTATACAACCTGACACTGAATTGAATGCATCAATGACACCTTGCTTTGCCGTACACAAAATAACTACATAACATTGGGTATAGACAAATGAAATACTTAATTGTGATAAGAAATTGGTTTACATAATATTATGAATGTATGTATAAAAATATGTAGTATATAAGTTGTAAATGTTATTACTTTAAAATCGTAAAAATATGCATCGCATACCAAAATTAATTAATAAAAAGCACGGTCATCAAAATGTAACCAATGTCAGGTTTAGTCTGAATTTATTGCAGTAGATTGCATTTCAGGAAAATACATGACATAAATAATATAAATTAATGTTTATACATAAGGTATGTATAATTTGTCTAGCATAGCGTAAGAACCAAACTATGAATATTAAAAATGATATCGTTGGTCGATTTGGTTGTCAAATCAAATATGCCACTGAAACAACGTTTGGTCGATCTACACCTCGAAAAACCGATCGTGCGTTGCTCGATCCAGACCAAAAATTAAACGCTCATTTAAATCTTGGTAATTGAAGTGTGATACCTCCATGAAGCTGGCGCCTTCTAAACATAAATATTTGAATAAACCAAAGTACGGAGATTTGGCTGTTTCATCGGGCGTGGAGAAAATTGAATTGGAGCGAGGTAGGTACACCGAATAATTAGAAGTATAGGTTTGAACGCTGAACTCTAGAACCAAACTTGTGTGACATTTTTCCGAAACCCACGCATACGCAGCATTATAAATGAGTCTTTTCTAACTGACTTATTATTGGGTTAGCTAACCAATTAGCAGAATTTCGAGCTTAATCGATGGCATTCATTATTTTTTATTATTTCTTCATATGTTCCAAATTCGCTTGATGAGGTGCCGGCTTCATTGAGGCAAGTGTCATTATTGGAAAATAGATAAACTATGCGTGTGTTGCAGTGCAATCCAATTTATGAATGAAGCACCAAGAATGTCAGAATTACATTCTCGGGTGATACAAGCCAATCGAAACATTTCTTGGTATACAATCGCAAGTACAATTCAGAATTACGAGAGAATTACGTTCGAAGTGCAAGAGCAAACTTATCGTGTACGATCACTGCTTATGATTTCCAAAATTCTTCTTCTAACTCGATTCGTTAGGTGCTTACAAAGAAATAGCGATTGTGAATCAGGGGCAGCATACAGCAGCAGCAATAGCAAAAAGAGGATATATTTACTTCGGCGACCAAATGACACGGGAAAATTTAATCCGGGAGCTAATTAACATTAAAATAGCACTTCGACGATTCGCAATCCACAAAATTAAGCATGCATAAGGTTTATTAGGCGAACATTAGAGGCAAAAAAACCGGATTGCGTCCTATCAATCAACCGAATAACATGGATTCTGTGTTAGTAGCCAGTGGACATATGCTGTATCAATTTATGGTCAGGACGCTAGGAGAACATAGTAGTTACATGTCATATAACAGCCGTCATGTAACGTCGTGTCATTGTTAGATTGAGAAGTAACTGGAAAAATCATTAATACTGGGCCACGTTCAACCACGTTTATCGGATTTTTCGTTAAACCACATTTATCGGATTCGTTCAAAAAATCATCTCTAAAGAGAGAAAACTTTTTAAAAACCACAAGCACAATACACGAATTAGCTTCCTCGACGAGATAGGTACCTCTACATTTACAACTACAGAAACCCTCTGTATTAATTTCAACAACCCAAACCCTCTTAAATCGATCTTAATGCATCGATTTACCTTCCTGTAGAAGAAATAGGTATCCTCGAATTTAAAAAAACAGCCACATCTGGCTGTTTGAGAATTGTCTCCAAGTTGAAAGGGTAAGCACTTCCAAGAATAAGTAATGAATTCAAATTTACTATAATATTCAGTTGGAGATGATTCATTTAGCACCATATTGCAAAGTGGTTTAGGTCGACTTGAAAATGATTGGTTTCACCGTTTGTTTGAAATATTTTTTATAAATTTTCATATTGCCGGCGTACAAAGACAACCGAGACTTTAATAACGTGTTCAATGTCAACTATAGATAAGATGAATGACATTGGTGGCACGCCAATGACTTTAAATTTGAGCAATATGATGAGGCATTGACCTTCCCCGCTCCATGGTGTTAAAACCGAATGATGTAAATTCAACATAGATTGTTGTGGTGGATCGACCCCTTAAAAGCCATGCTGAATATCAGAGAACAGAGCTCTGCATTAAACTACATTGTATCATATATGACACTCTCAAATAGCTTGAGAAACCAGGACAACTTCACAGTCGAAATATTCCAGAAGAGAGTGATTTTTAACAAATTACCAGCACATCTTGAAACAACAACTGCCGGCAAACCGTGAAAAATTCTGGAGTCTCAGATTGTTCATTTTCCTAATAATTCTGTTAGAATCGAAGTCAATGGATACCAGGGATGTTTGACTGCAACCTTCCAAATAGTTTGTGCAAAATTTATGCAAATGTATTAATAATAATTTTCTGGTCGTTAGGACGACGATCCTCATATTTTAAAGTTGATGGGTATCCATATGATCTGAGATTGGCTTACGTCAGGCTTTATACTCTTTGTAAAGTTCGTTGGCTAATCTGCTGAATGCGTTGCAGGCCATTGCGTAATTAAAAAAGTTATCTTCGGATTGAGTTTTTAAGAAATTCTGCCATCGTTTGTTTCGGAGAGTGTGTGTAGTTCGCTACTGAATGGTGGCGATGACAAACTGTTTTCTGGGGCAATGTAAGGTACTACGTCCGCACTCAAACACTCAAAAATTGCGAGCTTGACCATTCTGATAGCAAAAAGTAATTGGCATCGGTAGATGGCAAGAGTCAATATTTGTAAGGATTAGATTAGTTTTTGTGGCAGAACAATGATTAGCATCAAATGAAAACAGCCAGTGCCAGAGGATGTGTGATGTATGCAATTCTCCGAACATATTCGTCTACGCAGATGCAGTTAGGCAGATAGAATGAAAATGTGTTTTGCCGTATCTATAGAAATGAAAAATTCAGAATAATCGAAATTAGAACGAACTGCTATGAGAACTCCTCATCCGTTTGGATCCGAAACGGTATTGTTCATTGTGTACCATTTTTACGAAAAACATTAAAATCAGCTGTAAAGTATTCATTACTAAGAATGTCGCTATTTTAGTTTCTATTAAAACAGAATCATCAAAGGGAAGTGTTTCCGATTTTAAAGAAACATCTTACGAGATTAAGTGCGGAGTCCCCTTACATTTTGGTACTAAAGGGACAAGGTGTTTCACATCGTTAAGGTTGTTTTTACGCTTATCCACGAACTTTTGTACAATGAGACATGAGTAATTCGATTCAGAAAACGTGATTTCGAAAGGTGCTACCTACATGGCCATTAAAGCGTGACAGATTTCTGCATTTAATAAAATTCAGCTCATCATGAATATTGTATAAGTTTAGGTGGAATGAAGGTGGACTATAATATCATTTTCGAGAACGATTAATTGATGCTGAAATTGGTAAGTTATTGAATTACTGGCAATACTTTCATCCACATTATCATTACAACTAAATGGTATGATATTAAAGGGCCGAATGTCGAAGGGCCGAATATGTCGATATTAATTTAATTATTTTTTTAGTACCATATACCTATTAACTGAAGACCGAATTATGAAAATCCAGACAAAAAAATCCCGACTTTTAAAATCCCGACTTTTAAAATCCCAACTCAAACTCCCGACTTTCAAAATCCCGATTTTCGAAATCCCGATTTTGCTGAAACTTTAAAAATCCTGGCAAAAGTCGGAATTTAAAAAAAAAAAAAATAAAAATTAAATTTTGTTTTTTATAGATAAAAAAACAAAATTTAATATTTAATATTTTTTATACCTATACCTACTAGAGTAGGTGTCATTAATAGATTATAATCCGCTCCTACGTGAGGTACGCAGTGCGACTTGTTTGCTGATCCCGGTCCCTATGTCCCCCGAAGTTCATTTCTAAAGCCCCTCGGAGGACTAAGCGGGGGAGCGCAGCGGCCTTCAGCGTGCCCGTGAGAGTTATGGAAACCGTTAGCTTCTACAATTATTGCATTCCAAAATGCCGGGATTTTGATTTCGGGATTTTGAAAGTCGGGCCCCAACTCAACTATTTTCCTTCACCAAAATGTATCGTTGACTGGATACGTGGAATTTCATGAATATTCAAGGATGAAAAATAGTAAAATACATAAATTCATAAAAAATTTATTTATGTTTATACGAGTAAAAAAAATTACAAAATATTCCATAAAACAACAAATTCAAAAAATTATATTTCTTTAAAAATAATAAATCAGCCCTTCGACCCATTGGGCCCTTCGACATTCGGCCCTTTGATACATTCTGCCCTTTGACACAATCGGCTCTTCGAC
Source organism: Nephrotoma flavescens (assembly GCA_932526605.1). Classification (NCBI taxonomy): domain Eukaryota; kingdom Metazoa; phylum Arthropoda; class Insecta; order Diptera; family Tipulidae; genus Nephrotoma; species Nephrotoma flavescens. Next base: position 252,404,562 of record OW052222.1, on the reverse strand, counting down.
ACATTCGGCCCTTCGAAATTCGGCCCTTCGAAACATTCGGCCCTTCGACACATTCGGTCCTTCGGCATTCTGCCTTTTGACATTCGGCTCTTCGACATTCGGCTCTTTGAAATTCTGCCTTTTGCACCCATTCCAACTAAAAATATCAACTATATACGATTTGTTAAAGGAGATACCTTACTTTGTTTCAAAGTTATGACTTTACTCGCAGTTGGACTCAAGTTTGTTGTGTACATTTCGGTGAAGCCACATAAAGTTCCTTCCACATGTTCATTGCGCCGCACGAGTTGTGAGAGCACGTCGTTGTTTTCGCATTCATTACAAATGAATGCAAGTTTTTTAGACAAATTGGAATACCTCGCATTTTCAAGAGGCGTTCTGACACGTTGTCAAAAGACACTGCACACTGCACAAGCAACATTTAATGGAATTAAATTTGCGGCGAATCCTAAGAAAACTAAGAAGGTTCTTTCCACAAGACTTTAGGAGATTTAATTCTCCAAAAAGTAAAGGGACCACACCATCCCACTCTCTTCGGAGACCAGGCATATTGGGGTCCGATTGGATCAAAAGCTTACATAGCTAAAACTTATAGAAGAGAAATGCTAGAAAACAAATATCTCTTTCTCTCTCTCTCCAGCAGTTACATCCATTGAAGGAGGTTTGCCGCCTGCACAGTGGTCTCGTAAGTGGTCCTCACCCCTTCCTTAAGTCTCAACATATTATTACTCGAAGATTTTGTTCGACGTCACCATGCCGCGTAGTTCGGATCTTCCTCTACCTCGCCTGGCTGTTGAAGGAACACTTTTCTTATCCTACGGTTTGTTGGGGATCTTTCAACGTGACCCAGCCATCTCACTCAGTTGCAACTTTAATTGGACCATATGAATCGAATCACCTTTCTCTCAAACGTAATACATAGTAATCTAGCGATATTGGTCGTCAACGTCAACCTCTCATTTCCGGATGTTAGTACCAGCAGCCCTATTCCTGAATACGATACGAAAACGAAAGTATAAGATTCTTATTCGATTTTAAATAAGATTCGTGCGAATCTGATTCAATTCATATATGATTTTTGCATTTTCGTTTTCGTATCGTATTCAGGAACAGGTCTTTCGAATCTTTATTGATAATAAGTAAACAATTTGGTGGATGTTTAGAGATTTTGGAGAATGTCATAAGTTTTGGTGATACGGATTTAGAGGTTAGCTTTTACGTACAACGGGATATCGTATATGTTATCGTGGCACCCAGGGAAAATAGAAAGTCACAGTCAACGATGGAGAATGAAGTACATCGAGGTGATAGGTTGGATAGCGATGTACGTGTATGTTCATCTATGCCGGATGAAAATGGAGCGGTCGACTGGAAATCATTCAGCGACATATCGAAGCTTCTTCCTGAGTTCGATGGTCTATCCTCATAAATTTCAAGAGCCAAAGACAAATATATAATATTTCGGATTTAGCTACACGACACTTTGCCCTATTAAAATTGGTTAGATCGGCTAAAGTTTGGTTGAATGGTTTAGGAACAGTCAATTTTGAGTGGCGGGAATGGAGAAAGCTACTACTCGAGAATTTTCCAACAAACGGAAGTGCATTAGAAAGGCGAAGAAGAGCAGAATCATATAGATGGAAAGCAAGTGAAGAAATTTTACCATATTATTTTCAAATGTTATAGTAGAGGGATTGAATGACACTCGATGTCGCAGTTTTTCCAGACCATTTAGAAGATATGATAGACCTTCCGAACGTTTAATCGATTTAAAAGAAGCTGACAATTACTACAGGGCAGAAAAAAATCAAGCATTAAGACGCTTAAATAGTTCAACGAATCAATACAAAGGAGTAAATCAGATGCGTAATAAAACTAATAGCATCAGTTCAATACGGCGAACCGATGGAATGGATACAGCTAATGTTACGAAAAAATCCCAAGTTTGAGCCTAAGGCTAAAAATTTAAACATCGAAAATGGGGCTTGAAATCTTGCTTAATGCCTAAAGCTTAAGCCGACTGATGTGTTTTGTGCTAGAGTATACTTGTATTTACGTAGACCTAAAAGTATTGGATAGAATAAAAGTTCGTGGCCTTTTTCCCGGTAGATGGCTTTACATTCATATATCTCAGTAACCATTGATCGTATCGGGCAATTCTTATGTGTGTTTGAAAGGTGACATTTTGACATACAAAACATTAAAATAGATGAAGTGAATAAAAAGATACAATAATTTAAAACATGGAGATAAATAATGAAACAATTCGATATATTTTACAATTTTATTATGACAAAATTAAAAACGCGGCTCAGGCTTGTGGAAAAATTTGTGTTGTTTATGGAGATGGTGCTTTATGAAATTCAAAGAAATGGTTCGTGCACTTTTGTTCTGGAAATATGGATTTCAAACATGCACCTCGCTCTGGTGGACCAATCACTGGAAAAGTCGATGAAATCATGCAGCAAATTGAAGACGACCGGCATATAAGCAGCCATGCAATTTGTAAAGAACTAAGTATTGATCACAAAACGGTTGTAAAACATTTGAAAATGGCTGGATACCAAAAAAAGCTTGACGCTTGGGTACCTCATGAATTAACAGTTAAAAATTTAATGGGCCGGATTTCTATCTGCGAAACACTGCTGCAACGGAACGAAATCAAGCCATTTTTAAAGCGAATGATTGCTTATGATGAAAAGTGGATAAGGTAGGACAACGTTGTTCGAAAAAGATCATCGATGAAACGAGGTGAAGCTTCCCAAACGGTATTAAAGCCAGGATTGACGCCAAGAAAGGTAATGCTGTGTGTTTGGTGGGATTGGAGATGAAACGTGCATTATGAGGTACTGCCACCGGGCGAAACAATCGATTCTTATCTTTACTGTCAGCAACTAATGTTTTTAAGGCAAGCAATTCAGTTAAAACCTCCAGAATTGATCAGCAGAAGGGGCGTTGTATTCCATTTGTATTCATGATATAACGCTAGAGAACACGCACATTATTGATGACCCGGCAGAAACAGAAAGAGCTTGGCTGGGAAGTTTTGAAGCACCCACCATATAGTCCTGACCGTGCACCATAGGACTACCATTTGTTCCGGTCCATGCAGAACCATCTCAATGGTTTTACATTAAGTTTAAAAGAGGCCTGCGAAAATGAGTTGTCTCGATTTTTCGCCTTTAACCCACAGAAGTTCTACAGCGATGGAATCATGTCTCTACCAGAAAAATGGCAAAAGGTCATCGATCAAAATTGCACTTCTGCGAAACAGCGTGTTTTGGTTCTCTCGTATTTACTTTTTTGTTTTTTTAATTTTAATTGTATATTACGCTCACTAATTTATATCGTAGATGAGAAATGGGTGCATGGAGAGAGCACAAAACAAAATTGGCACACCCGCGTGTTTTGGTTCTCCCGTTTTTACTTAATTTTTATTTTTGTTATTTCGTTGCATATTCTTGGGACAAAATTTCGTTGCATTTTTCTATATAATGCGACGCCAAAAACATCTTCGATGTTAAAAATTAATTTGTTTTAAGTGTGGTAAAGAGGGTCAGTTTTGGTAAAGATGGTCAGCAATTCTTCAACTTATAATTCATCGAATGAAAACCAAAAAGTGTTACATGTACAGGTTAATACTTATCAGAAGTTTTTCAAGAAAGCAGAGATGAATGGTGAAAGTATAGATTATTACGTTGACCTGGGAAGCAGCTGTACAGTTTTTAGAAGTGATTGCAGATCGAATTGGTGTAACCTTTTACAAGGACGAGAATCTTGTTAAATTAAAAGGTTATGGAGGTGAGGAAGTGCAGACAGTTGGTGTTACTTACAACTCTCGTCCTTAAAGTAGGCGATGTATAAGCGAAGGTGAACGTTTTCATAGTAAACCTGAATTCCAGAATGTGCCAATTTTAGTTGGGCATTCTTTTACCGAACAATCACATGTCCATATTATCGCCAATTCAGATGGGCTTATTATTCCACAATGTGAGGATAGAAGTTTTAACCAAAATTTTCCTAATAATTGTGTTAGAATCGAAGTAAATGGATACCAGGGGTGTTTGACTACAACCATCAAAATAATTGACGTCAGGCTAAAAATCACTGCTAGAAAATTTATGCAAATATATATTCGTAATAATTTTCTGGTCGTTAGAACCATGATCCGCATATTTTAAAGTTGACCATTGAGTAATTCGAAAATTTATATTCGGAGATTTGAGAGAGTGTGCGTAGTTTGCTACTGAATGGTGGCGATGACAAATTGTTTTCCTGGGCAATGTAAGGTACTACGTCCGCGCTCAAACACTCAAAAATGAGCTTGACCATTCTGATAGCATAAAGTAATTGGCATCAGTAGATGGCAAGAGTCAATATTTGTAAGGATTAGGTTAGTTTCTGTATGGCAGAATAATAATTAGCATCAAATGAAAACAGCAAGTGCCAGAGGATGTGTGATGTATGCAATCCTCCGAACATGTTCATCTGCACAGATGCAGTTGAGCAGATAGAATAAAAATATGTTTTCCCGTGTCTAGAAATGAAAAATTCAGAATAATCGAAAACCGGCTCGTTTAATTTAATCTGTTATTCTGTGTTTAATCTGTGTCAAGATGAATTCTTGTTTATAACGTCATGTCAAAATAAATGTCAAATTGCATATTTTAGGTCGATAATAATGTTTGTTTTATGGATGCATTTATTTTTCATTTTTATGGTATAACGACACCAGTGAATAATAGCTGCAGTTTCAGTAGAAATTCCCCATTCGGCGCCGGATAGTGCTCGAATAATAAAACACGACTATAAATAGACCCATTTTATCTATTTTCGAATTTTATTCCTTTTCATTACGAGTGTGTTGAATTGAAGTAATAAAATTAGAAAGTTAAATAAAAAGCTCTACCCGTTTATGTGTTGAGGCAACGAGATATGTCTTTTTCTATTTTGAGGTCATATGGCGTAATTGGAAATTTGTGTTACTTGTTGAGTTTTTCTTCTTTCACTAAACACTTTTGAATGCGTATCTCAGACGGCTTAATGTTATGTGTGTGTGTGTATGTGTATGTGAGTGAAAATCAAAGTAAATAAATTTAATTTAATGAAAAACTTTAAATAAACAAATTATTGCAGAATGGATAACATAAATGGTGAATTGAATAAGGCAATAATTTAATTAAGATGATCTAATTACAGTGGGCGTACATTGTTACGGGGCCTAGTTAACTGGGAAGTTGGGCCGTGAAGGGAATGATCACAAAGCAACAAATCTTAAATCTATACAACTTTGATTTAATTTTTCATTCATCTTCTCGTACCACCCCAAAATATACATTTTCCTCCCGATATAGAAAAGTTTTCTTCTCGATTTCATCCTATGCCAGCATTTATATCCTTTTTGTTAAGTATAAATGAAAACACTGTATAAACACCATAAAAAGGGGAAAGATATAAGAAAAAATTGTGTGCGGTGGCAGAGTATAAAAGGAGCAGATTTTCGTAAAATCATCGCAGTTGACAATTTGTGTGCCGAACAGTGAACATCCAAGTGAGTGAAATACAGTGATTAACCGTAAAAGTGTGTTTGAGTGCGATAAATTAGTAAAAGTAAAAATTTATTAAAGTGCAATGAGTGGTTCCGGAAAAGGTTTACTCGGACTGTGGCTATATCATAGCGGTGAACATGAATGGGCTGTTAAACAAGGCAGCCCATTACACAAAATAAAACGTAGTGAAGTATGTGCGGCTTCAAACGAAGCTTTAAATTAAAATTAATTTTAAATTTTGTTTTCTGGTGTGCAAACTAAAGGATACAAAATTATCGAGTAAATCCCCAACCGAGCGGACCTCATTGATTTTCACATTAAAAAATCAGGTTGGGGGTTTAGCCCGGGTACTGCAAGTGTTCCAAGAACTTGGGATTAATGTTCTATTCATTGAGTTTCAACACACAAATTCGAGTAACCAACAGGTACGTTTTACATATATATTTAGTGAATCCAAAATGATGGATTAATCGACTGTATAATATCGTTCGTATACATAGGCCGACGTACTTATAGATATCGAATGCGATTTAAATCATATCGATGAAGTGATTCGTATGCTAAAACGTGAAGTACAGTCTGTTAATGTGGCATCGTCGGACAGTGATATGTTTCTACCACCAACTCCATTATCGGCTGGCCAAAGTTTTGATTTTAGCGAAATGCATTGGTTCCCCCGAAAAATTAGTGATTTGGATAAGGCACAAAATGTTATGATGTATGGAAGCGATTTGGATGCTGATCATCCTGGATTTAAAGATCCGGTGTATCGTAAGCGACGTGAAACTTTTGCATCGATCGCGAACGCTTATAAACAGTTAGTATATATTATTATAACGACGGTTGGCGAACGCTATACTAATTTTTATTGCATTTTGTGTTTAGTGGCAAACCGATCCCAAAAATTCAATATACTACCGAAGAAATTAAGACTTGGGGTACAGTATTCACAGAACTTCATAAACTGTACGTGAAACATGCTGTACCCGAGTACATGGAGAATTGGCCCGAACTGGAAAAATATTGTGGCTATCGTAATGATAATTTACCGCAGCTTCAAGATGTAAGTAATTTTTTGAAACGGAAAACTGGATTTCAACTGCGCCCCGTCGCCGGTTATTTATCACCGCGTGATTTTTTGTCTGGACTTGCGTTTCGTGTATTCCATTGTACCCAGTATATTCGACATGCTTCAGATCCGTTCTACACACCTGAACCGGATTGCTGCCATGAGCTACTTGGACATATGCCGTTACTAGCTAATCCAAGTTTTGCACAATTTTCACAAGAAATTGGTCTCGCGTCGTTAGGGGCGGCAGACGAGGATATTGATAAATTGGCCACCGTAAGTTAATTTTGCCGACGGATATTAAATACGCATTTCATACCAAATATATTTTTTTTACTTTCCAGCTTTACTTTTTTACCGTCGAGTTTGGACTTTGTCGACAGGCAGACAACTCGTACAAAGTGTTTGGTGCCGGACTACTCTCATCCGTCGCTGAACTTAATCATGCGGTCACCGCCACCGATAAAATAAAACGATTTGATCCGGATGTCACGTGCAAAGAAGAATGTATTATAACCGCTTATCAAAACGCTTACTACTATACGGATTCGTTTGAGGAGGCCAAACAAAAGATGAGATTATTTGCTGATTCGATTCAACGGCCATTTGGCGTGCGGTACAATGCATACACGCAATCGGTTGAAGTGTTATCGAACGCGCAAAAAATTACAGCCGCCGTGAGTGAATTGAAAGGTGATATATGTATGGTATCGTCGGCGCTTAGAAAAATTTCTGCACGCGACACAAATCTGAATATAAAGCATATAACAGAGCTACTACAAAATGAGCTTCTGGTGAGATTTAAAAATGTTATATATTTTTGTGTTTTAACTTTTTACCGTATTTTTTGCACAGCTTGGCGACAAAGAATCGGGAGAGGCGTCACAAAATGTACAGGAGACGCAATTTGATCGAGATTCCAGTCCAAATACGGATCAAACTTTAACTATTTAAATTTGCTTGGCAAATGTGTAGTGCTTTCTTGATGGTACATCTCTCTGTTGTATAATTTAATTGTGTCAATAATTCATCAATAAATCTAAAAAAGTATTAAGCTAACATTTTTAAGTGATTTTAATTTATTTGGAAATATTGAGTGAAATTTAATTCTTGAGAATATTCTATACCTGTAGATTTAATTCCCCTATATACGGTTGCAATAAAAACAAAATGTATTATCCTGATTTTTATCTAATTCTGCCAATCAACTTAAATCAATTTATAACTGTTGCTTCTCTATATCCTAGAAATGCTATATACAACTTTGATTTTATTATTTCGTCTCATACCATCTGAATAATTTTTCTTCGATTTTTCTTTTCTGCTGTGTAAAGTGGTAATTCAACAAATGGTAGCAAATATGTATGTAGGTTTTATTTACCCTCGTTACCGTCCTTACAATGATTTTTTTACTTCATTCATTTGGTTCAGAATTTAATTGTGAAAGAGAAAAACATTTACAAAGCTGTAAACGATGGTTTCGGTGAAACCATCCCACAGCCAATGTGACATACTATGCATATTAGTGATTGGAAATTTTCAATGACAAATTGTAACAAGTTTCTGGTTAAGTAGTAGAGTATAAATGGGATTGGGGGTAGAAATAATGCCTCTGCGGTAAACAAAATGTATAGCATACAGAAACCAGTGGTTAAAAAATAAATCGGAAACATCATGAGAACACGAATAAAAGGTAAAAGCACATTAGACGGCACACATTCTGTTGAGTAATCTACTGACGAAGTCAGATTCTAGACTACCTACCATGCAGCTATCACTCCCAATTTTTGTTAATACAAATAATAGATCATTGACAAATCATTAGTCTGGAAGATATTGACGGAAGCAAGTTTTTTTTTTAAATTGAGTCCACCTTTGCTCCAGACTCAACATCGTTTGATCCACGCAGCGTTTTTCAGCCGCATGAGAGAGCTTTCAGTGGCTAGAGGGTTTTCTGTGGACTGGCGAAAGAGTTTGATTTTGCTGCAGATGGTGTATTTTGAGGGTTGGCTTTAAATGTACCAATCGAAAGCATTACCAATGGAAATTATTAGTGATTAACCAAGTCTGCATTTTCTCAAAAATACAAATTAATTAAATACAAAAAATTGTGATTTCATTGCGTAACACAATAAGAAAAATTTATTTAAGAAATAAAGAAAAAAAAATACGAGAATACAAATGCTGAAAAATTGTATTAACTTAACACTTTGCTGGGCTTTTACAAAAATAAATATTATGGCCATAACACGAATATGAAGCAGGCAAAGATTGAAAATTTAACACTAAAAAATTAAATTTATATAAATAAAAATTTATAGAATATAATTAAATAGGAATTAAGTTTAAAATAACAAAACAAAATTCAATACTCAAATTTTAACGATGACGGTGATCGATGAACCTCAGCTAATACACCTCAGCTTGTATCCAATATTCGAGAGATGCGTAAGAAAAAAAAAACGTTCCGGATCCGTTTATGTATACATTCAGGTAGGTACCCCCACCTGCGTTAATAACTAAACGGGGGGCCCGTTTAGTTATTATTTATTTATTACAACTGATTTACAAATCATCTAGTTATTTTTCTTACATCAATTAAATTCTAGTTTGGAGGTATTGAAGGAAATAACGGTGTTATCCGACCCGTTAACAGGTATTCTCATCTCTTGTAATTCTTTACATGCGATGGGATTTGTGGCCAAATTTTTTCATTAGACATAAGCTACTAATTAGAAAATAAAATTAACAAAATTTTTGTGCAATGAACATTTACTGTTTTGCGTCATTTTGTTTGATCAAGCAAAATCTGTGCATTTTTCACGATCACGTGTTCTTTTGATGTACGCAAGTAATTAGGGTTGAGGTTAAATTTGGAATGCATTAACATGTTCGTATTGAAATATTTTGTATTTCTTGTTCTCTTTTCGTTTTTCTTTAAAAACGTAACGGGAAAATATTAACAATGTTTTTATATCTAAAAAGGTTTTCAATGTGTGTGTGTGAATGTTTTTTTGTGTAGGAATATGAATTGTCGAATTTCAGGCACGGACGTACGCGAAGCGTGCCAGCAGTGACGAAGTGGATTGTCGTCAAGGATGGAGTTGAGATATAGTCGACCAGTTTGCATTACTCGATCTAAACTACAGAGACTACAGTTCTGTTTGGGACGAACAGGCTTAGATGGGGGATAATAGAACGATCTTGCCTATTGGTTTGATGGGCAATCTCGATTTTTTTTTTTTTTTTTATTTTTTTTTTTAAGGGGGAACCACTGTTTGTGAAAGAGTTTCTGTATTTCGCTTTTTATCCGAATTAACTCATTTTCGTCAGCTTACTTTCGTGAATGTTGGTTAGAAGGTAGCAAATGGATGGACATATTTATTTGTGATATATTTTTAGGGATTTGGAGAGGAACAAATGGATACACAAATTTTCTATGGTGCAGAGAACTGGAATGAGTTTTCACGATATGTAAAATCATTTAAAAATACAGTGGCGGCTAGGATATCATGAAACTGAATTGCGGTGTCTGCGGTTGTCTTGGGATATTACCAGGGGTTTTGTTATCGTTTTGGTATGATATGTAGACGCTTTGGGGGAAGCCGATCATTTTTGAATTTTTAGGACGATTGCTGGAATTTTTGAGCGCGGTAGATTTGTCGGTAAATCTGTCATGGAGTTATCATGGCATTGTAAAACGTAAATTTTTTGATTTGTGATATGTATAAGAGGGGGAACACTTAGTAAATAGTAGCGGTTTCATAGAAAGAGGATTGACCCGTTTATTTGGAGTTTTCGCTGAGTGTCCATTTGATTAGGAATTTAGGGCCTTCAAAATGAACTAGTTGTTTCATTAATTTCTATTGAGGATTATTGATCTTTGAAGCTGTGCTTCGTCTAACTAAAATAAAATTTTAATTTAAAAGTCAATCAAAACTGTAGTCAGTTATAATTAGTAACAATAACTTATTTGCAGATGACTGTGTTGCTTAATATTCAAATTATTGATTTAATTTTTTTAGATTCTATAAAAATTTAGGATTCTAGAACCGTGCGAGCTATTCAATACTAAACTGTTATCTGTTTAGTTTCCTTGCGTATGACCAAAACACGCTTTAATTTTAGGCATTTTCTTTAGAATGCTGATATTACGCTACAAGTAGCAACACATTTATGTTGTTATTTTATTACCAGCGGAATAAAATATTAAAAGTGTTCCTTAAAATGACAAATTGGTTAATCTCCGAAGTTCTAAAGATTCTAAAATTAGTTTTGGACAAATTTTGGACAACCGATACTAAGTTCATGCTAGAGTAAACTTGCTCATTTCACAACCATCCCTTATGAAATTTGGTTTCTAGATTGATTTTGAACTGAAATATAAATTTTAGATGAAAATATGGCATCTGTGCATTCAACACGATTAAAATTAACTTTGAGCTTGAGAGAAATCGGCTAATTTTTGATTAATAATTGTAAACTTTGCATCGTATACATGAAAAATTCGGCGAAAATTTATCGATTAGAATTTTCACTATAGTTTTTTGAACTTCTGGGGCTATATAAGATTTTTTTTAGTTTCTGGCCATATATAGCAAAAACTCGAACTAGGAACCAGAGTTTTGTTTTTTTTTTCTTATAGCTAATGGTTCTGTCTACTAAAACAGTTATGTTGGTCTACAAATTTGACTTGGAAAGTTATTATTATAAAAATTAAATAAATCCGATTTGGATTTGAAAATTGACAAGTAGTTAGTTGACTACTGGGGAGCCTATTATGATTTTTTCGATAGTGTTTTTTTTCGATAATGGTGATTTCATTTGTGTGATAACAGGAATCTAACAATGTGGGGATAAATGCTTACAGATTGTCTGGGTTTGAGATATAACGATGGTTTCAGAGCAAAGTCCGTTTGATGTAAAATTGTCAATCGTTGCAGCTGATGAAGAACTGCGTTAAATAGATAATTGCCGTCGTCCGAAATATAATGTATCTCCATTATTAATTGAGTTTCAAATTTGAACTTTGGATAAAACTCTAATTTGATTAAATGCTTTCTTTTATTTTAAATTAAAATTTAATTTAATTGTATATAAGTTTTAAGTCGGCTTTATTGGTTGGGTTATTTGGTTATTGGGTTTTCTATACAGCTGTACTTGTTATTGTTTCTCTCATCTTACAGATTCTTGATTACCTTAATAGTATAATTCTGTTAATTCGTTTCGGCAATGGGATTCTAGAACTGTGTCAAAAATTATGTTTGATGTATTACCTCATCGATTCTAGATTAGCTGCTTTTGAAACCGGATGTTGTTTCACAATTTTTTATTTAAAAAATATGCATAATTATGGCAGGGGTGGCAGTGACTGGTTGTCTTTTACATTATTTTAATTAAAACCATTATTATTCAAATTATTTTATTAGAAGTTAATACATTCAGCAGATTTCAAAGCCTGTGGAAGACTGAAAGATAATTTGCTCTTTTATTCTTTAATGATATTAGGGGATTTCTGGATTGGATTAAGTTTACATGATTTAATATGTTTTTGCAGAACCAGTTTAATTTAGTTTATTGAAAATGTAACTCATAATAATAAAGTTTTATTGCAGGAAATGTATGGGTACTACTATATATGGGTACTTAATTATTTATTAAATTTTTTTCAAGATGCTGATTGCCGAACTTTTATACCATAAAACCAAAAATAATTGTGCTGTCTTGTGCTTATCAATTTACTAACTATTGACTACTTAGGTGTCTGTAACCGGGTCAAGTCTATCATATCTAACAACCTTTCCTATCCCTCCATCTTGTTATATGTAAATGGGGTGTACGATAGGCCCGGCGTATCCGGGATCCCTGCTTAGTCTTGGCCGTACATTCTAATCAATCAATCAATCAATCAATCAATCAATTAAATTCTAGTTTAGAGGGTTGTAGCCCTTTCGCTAGTCCCCTTTACAATTTTATTATATTTTTAGTCGATCTTGATTGGATGGTCGTATCTCAGAATTTTGGTGTAGGCTAATACGTTGCATGTGTTTGCTTCGAAATGACTGAACAATATTGATATTGGTTTTGGTTGAACATACAGCCCCAGAGCTGAATACCATACGTTAAGTTTCAATGGTTGACACTTAAGCCATTTTTGGTCTATTGTGATACCATGGATTCACGCCACATCATTAACCCATTCACCTATTCACCTACTCACACAACTACAGTATACCACCTGCACATTGCAAGCTCCATGTCAACCTGTACATTGACATGGACGGTGGGTCGGTGCTGAATTCTGCATTCCATCAGAGGGTCTTAGTTGTGTTTATTAACATCACCGATTGTAATCGATGATGTAAATTCGATTTGCATCTAGCATCTGATGGGATTCGAACCCAGTACCTCCCGGTCCAAGGGCCACTTTATTTTGGAAGCATTGTATCATTTGTACATTGGTCTTCTTGGCACAACCCTATTCTAGTTTTAGCATTTGCCTGTATAGAAGCAATTTGTTGTGTATTGAGAGCTCAGAATTTCTACCCGTGAGCCAGTACATTTTCCTATATTTGATGTCATGCCAAGGTATTTAGCTGTATTTGCATATGGAATTTGGTTTGAGTTGAGAACCACGGGAATACAGTTTATATTTTGATTTGTAAAGTTGACGTGTACTGATTCCGCTTCATTTAATGTGATGCGTCATTTTTTAGTCCAGTTGCTCACCGTGTTAACTGCATTTTGAAGTTTGCTAGTTGCTTCCGAAATATCGTTTCCAACTGCTAGTATAGCTGTATCGTCTGCAAATGTTGCTACTGTAGTACCTTGAAAAATCGGTAGGTGTCTCGTATAAAGAATAAACAGAATAGGTCCAAGTACGCTACCTTGTGGTATACCGGCTGATATTCTTTTTATTTCAGAGTACGGTTTTATTACAGAAACGGTTTTCCAAACAGATCGATGAGTTGTCTCAAAAACTGATGGAAAAACTTGTATCATTCGCAAAGCAAGATAGCGAAAAACAGTCACGGAAAAAGCATCCTAAGGCATCAACCCATAGGCATAAAACGTCGGAATCGGGAAGTGGATCTAAAACTAGTTCAGAAATATCTCATCAATATCGGAACTAGTCACGATCATTTAATTCGAGTTACAGACGGCGCGCGGATCCATCTAAATGGAAATTATCCTTTTCAGGTAGAGAAAGTAAGCGGGACGAAAACGTACAAGATTTCGTTATGCGATTAGAGGGATATGCAATGCAATATGACATACCAAAACCCGAGCTGGTAACTTTAATGCGGAACTTCGTTACAGATAAATCGGACAAGTAGTACTACAATTTTATTAGAAAGAACAAATACGCCACTTGGAAAGATATGAAGGAGTCACTAATAGACCGGTTTAGCAGTATCGAAGGGGACCCTGAAACATAAGATGTCGTACTCAAGCACCGAAAGAAACATTCAACGATTGTCTAACGGAAATTGAGAGTGCAAATTACCGGTTAATAAATCCGCTTCCAGACGACGAAATATTAGAACTCCTCCTGGACAACATGAATCCTGCATTGAAGAGCGCTACTCATAACATGAAAATTAACAATATCGCGTCATTGAGGAAAATGTGCGACAATTTCGAAAAATTATGGAATACGTACGGATTTGATCCCAGACGTCTCATCGAAACGCGGGTAAAACGAACGCCTGCTATAGCCCAACTATCGGTTCAACAAGAGTCTTCATCCTGTGTGCAAAGTTTCAAGATATTAAATACGACCATGAAACGGATGAAGATCTGGATCATAAGGAACAACATCCATCGGACGTCAGTGCAATCAACCGGGTACAGTTCGTCGTATGCTGGAACTGTAAGGACTTGGGTCACAAATTTACAACTTGCAAAATGGAGAAAACTCACATCTTTTGTGAAGGTTGTAGCTTGGCGAACATGAATATAAAGGATTGTCTTAGGTGTTAGAAGAAACAGCAAATTCAGGGAAATTCGAGGCCGAGCGCGATCAACCCTGAGGAATCACGTTCGGGAAAAAATGGGAGCCCCAGACCAATAATGAAGCTAAATCCGAACAAATTATAGCTTCCTCGAATCCAGCAATGATTTCAACCCATCATAATAATGATTTCGTACCAGATTTACATAATAACCTAATAAAACGTGTAAGAAGTTATTGGAAAAAAATAAAATCTTTTAATTAGTTCTGCAATATCTCCACTATTATTGAATTTATGCCTAATGACCCTCGACCTTACGCAAAAATTTCAATTCTCGGTCATATAAAATTTGGATTGTTTTGCGAGGAGTTTTTAAAATCGTTGGCAGTACCTGTTAAGAAATTAAAACGTACGTTCAAACAGCAGATGGAACATCAAACGTAGTGATCGGATACGTACATCTACCAGTGTCATATATGGGTAAGACCGAAAACCTCAAATTTTGCGTAGTACCAACACTCAAGTCAGAAATATATTTAGGAGTAGATTTTTGGAGGTAGCAACGTAGGACCAGACGTCATCAGTGAAGTGACTTTTCAGAGCAGCACCACGAAGAAGAGTGAAAATCGCCATGAGTTAAGCCCCAAATATGCAGAACAGCTTCAGGAAATCATAAACAGTTTCCCTTCATTCGGAAAGACAGGACTGGGAAGAACGAACCTTGTAACACACCATATAGATGTTGGAAACTTTGCACCTATAAAACAAAGACACTATCCAGTATCTCCAGTGAAGCAAGAGTTAATATATCAGGAACTAGACCGAATGATTTCCCTTGTGGTGATAGAGGAGAGCACTAGTGCATGGAGTTCCCCAGTAGTTAACGCAATTACCAAAAAAGATGCCTACCCGTTACCAATCATCGATGGTCTCTTGGGAAGACTTAAAGGATGCATTCTGGCAGATACCTCTCTCCGAGAGCGCGAAAGAGATTACGGCTTTTGCGGTTCCAGGCCGTGCTCTCTATCAGTTCTGCGTCATGCCGTTTGGATTGTGTAACGCATCCCAAACCATGTGCAGACTGATGGATCGAGTGATACCACATGTGATAAGAGATAGAGTGTTTGTCTATTTAGATGACCTCTTAGTCATCTCAGCCAGTATCGACGAGCACCTGGAAACCTTAAAAGCCGTATCCCATTTTTTGTACAAAGCAGGGTTGACGATAAATGTAGAAAAAAGTCATTTCGTGCTCAAGGAGACGAGGTATGTGGTTGTGGATTTCAAAATTAAAAGAAGTCAAATAAAATTGTTGGTTTTTGTGCTATAATTGTTGAAATTCATTTTTTAGCCTTTCTGTTAACTTTTGTCACTTATAAAATTCAATTAAATTACTTTGGTGAAAACACTTGTAAACATTTGATTAAAGTGACAATATTTATTTTGTTTTCGGGAATATCGATTTCGAAAAATATTTCTTCTTCAGTTCTTTTTACAACTAATACACTTTTTTTAAAATTAAGCTGCTTATATACTATTCTTAGGTTTAATTTATTAGGCTCCTCCAACTAATTTGTTAGGTAATTACACCTACACACAAATAGTAGAGAACCAACATAAAATTCACGTTAGAAACAGAAAAAGACAATAAAATCAACTTTTTAAATCTAACGATAGAAAACGACAAGCATAAACACGCCTTCAAAATATACAGAAGATAATTTCTAACACGTTTTAAAGAGCACACAAAAGACATAAACGCAGCAGATCCAAAATCAAACTACGCACAACACAATAACACACCAAAACAGAAAAACATCAATTCACAGACTTTGACGACAAACTAACAATATTACATAAAGCCAGAAAAGGATACATACTCAACAGACTCGAAGAATTCGAAATTCACAAATACAAAGACAGCAACGTTCTCTTAAACGACAAACTGAATTCCAAAATAAACAAGATTTACGACCTAATCAGCCTTGCTACACGTAGTCTCATAAGACCGGCTTCACCTTCCTTTCTTTTTCCTTTTCACCTAAAAAATCCATTTTAACTGCGACATTAAATTTTTCGGTGAATCCGAAATTAAAAAATAGAAATGAAAATAAAAAAAAATTAAGTGTGCTTTAGACCACACTACTGAAGTAAAACTTCTAATATATATTTAATATTTATAATATAATATAGAAACATTATAATATTGAAAAAAAAAATTGGTCACCCTGTGCGTTCTCGAGTGTCACCTAGCCGTTTATGTCTGATGCCACAATAGGTAACCTTGTAACTTGATAACTTTTTCAAGGCCAATTAGTCGTAATACATAATGTTTATGTATGTGTAACAAAATGGACAAAAAAATCATTTTTGAAATCTCTTCGCATATTAAAAATGGCCATGAAATATTTTTTTATTTCATTTATGTATAACCACAGTACACAATGTGGTTTCATCGAAAATTTGTTTAAGTCGCATTAAAGCCTGTATCATAGGCAAACGGGGAAAGAAACGAAGAAAGAATCGGTTTCTGTGATACCTCGTGTGGAATGGAGCTATAATATAGAAAAAATACATATATAAAATATATCACACCGACAAATTTTTTGGTCACCCTGTACGTTCTGGAGTGAGTAAGTGAGTGAGTGACATTAGATGTTATAATATAGAAAAAAAAATGTTGGTCACCCTGTGCGTTCTCGAGTGAGTCAGTCAGTGACATAGAAGTCTACATTATGACTTTCCAATTTTCCAGTTTTTCAATTTTTCAATTTTCCAATTTTTCAATTTCCAATTTACCAGGTTTCCAATTTACCAATTTTCCAATTTTTCAAATTTCCAATTTTCCATTTACCTATTTTCTAATTTTCCAATTTAATAATTTTCCAATTTACAAATTTTCAAATTTTCCAATTTTGCAAATTTCGAAATTTCCAATTTTCCAATTTTTCCAATTTTCCATTTACCAATTTTCTTATTTTCCAATTTTTTTAACCAATTATTAACATAAAATGGTATCAACTAATGTTCCACCTAGGGATTTATGAATTGTCATGGCACATCCTGATACTAAAGGAAAATGATTTCGTTTTGCGTTTATTGTTTCGTTCGCCTCTTTCGATTACACTTTTCGTAACGCATTTGCCAGCTTAGTCCCCAAGTCAAGCGTGTCTAAAGAAGTTTTACTTCAAAAATTTAGGGCCATTTTTGATATATAGATTATTGTTTAAATTTTATTTTCGTGAGAACAGAATAAAACAATACAAACAAATTTGGTGTTTTAATATAAAATAAGGGTTTAAATTAACAATAAAAATCTATTGCGAAGTAGTTTGAAACCAGAAACTTTAATCTCGTATAGCTTGGGTGAATTATAGACAACAAATAAATACAGTAGGAGGAGCCTAACAAATTAAACCTAAGAATAGTATACCGGGTGATTCTTTTAAACTGAAACGATCAAATATCTCGAAAAATAGCTACTCTACGGAAAAAATGTCCATAATCAAAATTTAATCATACCGCGGGGGAAATACATTAGTGCAAAAAAAATAGTCCCCACCCCCCGCTTTATCGGTGGGGCGGGGGAACTTTTAAACTAAGATAGGAAGCCATATTTTTTATTGCAGATACAGATTCTACGACTAAAAGTACGTATGATTTGAATGAAATATTTTGTTCGGTTCATGATAGATGGCGTTGTAATCGACGAAATTCAATTTTTTCAATTTCTTCTTCTTAGAACACACGCATTCGATTCTGCAATACGTTTGAAATAAAAAACATCTCGTTTTCATTGGAAATACTCGAAATTCGTCATCAAAACAATTTATTCAGTTTTGTAAATCACATTTAACGTTTGTGTTATTTCTTATCTTCATGTTTTTCGTAACTGCAAAATAAACGATAAAATACTTTAGAATGGAGCGTTTAACTGTGCCAGAGAAAATTGAAATGATTCTGGTTTATGGAGAAGCTGGCAGAAATCTGGAAAATGCTGTTGCTATTTACGCTCAACGTTTTCCGGAGAGGATTCGTTCACGTGCTTCATTTGGCCGTACTATCAAACAATTTATTACTGATGGAAATGTTCAACCGAAAAAGAGGACCCGTAGAGCAACAGTCACTGGAGAAAATAATGAAATTGCTGAATTGGCAGCTTTGGCAGATTTCCAAAGTCGGGTAACTTTTTGTCAATGGGCACGTGAACAAATACAACAAAACCCCAATTTTTTTCGTTGCGTAATGTTCTCTGGCGAATCGTCTTTTACAAACCATGGAACGGTTAATCGATACAACATGCATTATTGGAGTATTACAAATCCGCACTGGCTTCGTCAAGTTGAACATCAGCGTCCTTGGACTGTCAACGTGTGGTGTAGAATAATTCGCGACAAACTCATGGCCCCCACATTATTGAAAGCAACTTGAATGGTCAAATGTACCGAAACTTTTTGGAAAATGAACTGCCAATATTACTTGAAAATTTGAACTTAGAAGTGAGATGGAACATGTGGTTTCAACATGATGGTTGTCCTGCACACTATTCGGTGGTGGCACGTGAAATACTTGATCGTGATTTCAATGGTCGCTGGATCGGTAGAGTTGGTCCGATAAATTGGCCCGCCAGATCACCAGATCTTGCTTCGCCAGATTTCTTTTTGTGGGGCTATCTCAAAGACAAAGTTTACAAACAAGAACCAACAACACGTGAGAACATGATTGAGCGAATCAGAAATGCGTGTGCTGAAATTCAACCAAACACACTTCTCAGTTGTGTACAATCATTGGAAATGCGTATTAATAAGTGCATTGAAGTCGCAGGCCATCATTTTGAACATTTATTTTAAGCTAAAATTATTTTATTCGCCTGCCATTTACATTAATAAATTGTTTTGATGGCGAATTTCGAGTATTTCCAATGAAAACGTGATGTTTTTTATTTCAAACGTATTGCAGAATCGAATGCGTGTGTTCTAAGAAGAAGAAATTGAAAAAATTGAATTTCGTCGATTACAACGCCATCTATCATGAACCGAACAAAATATTTCATTCAAATCATACGTACTTTTAGTCGTAGAATCCGTATCTGCAATAAAAAATATGGCTTCCTATCTTAGTTTAAAAGTTACTCCCGCCCCACCTACAAAGCGGGGGGTGGGGGACTATTTTTTTGCACAAATGTATTTCCCGCGCGGTATGATTAAATTTTGATTATGGACGTTTTTTCCGTAGAGTAGCTATTTTTCGAGATAATCGTCTCAGTTTAAAAGAAACACCCGGTATATAAGCAGCATAATTTTAAGAAAAAGTGTATTAGTTGTAAAAGGAACTTGTTACGATTACATGATCGTAACAAGCGCTGTTTGTATTTTATTTTTTATTTTCCTCGGGTTTGTGCCTCCACTATCTATGTTTGCTCAGTGTTGGTATTTTTATTCACCTCGGTTGTTGTCCCCACTTTTGTAGATGTTTGTTTTATACGTATCTTTTTGTAAGGTGGCGCGAGGGTGAGAAAGATGTTGGGAAAGAGAGAACAGTGTGTATCGAGTGTGGTGTACAAAGCAAAACATTCCATAAGAATGTTTTTCTTATATGCCTCTCGTTTACACCAATGCGAATTGATGTAAACGAGAAACAGAGAAGAAAGACAATTGTTCTGGAGTGTTTTGCGCGTCGTATTTCGGCGTAAGAATTTTTTTTGTAAGGCATTCGAGTTTTGATTTTGAAAAAGTAAAGTCTGTGATATGAAAAAGAAAAGTGTGATATGAATAGAAAAGGTCGAGTTTATGATTTTATAGACAGTTAAAGTAAAATCGCTTATAAATACTGTGGTAGTGAAGCCAGTTTTTTTGAAATTTAAGTTTTTTGTAATTTAATAATAAAAAATTTTCATGTAAAATAATAAAACGTGAATACTTATGTTATTTTGATAAATGCAAATTGGTTTTAAATGGAAAGTTAGTTGTGAAAAAAAAAACAAAAAAACATAAAAATTTCGCTTGCTGATTTATTGGGTCACACATTGGTAGTGTCAAAATCATACGATACGAGTGGTTGGGAAGTAAATTTTTTCTAAAGGCAGTATAGTGCATATTTTCACAGCACACCAAATAAAACTCGAGTGCAATTGAAATTCAAGAGTGTAGTAAATCTACTGTGAGAACTAAAGTGTAATTGTGTGATTTACTACAATATAAAGAAGGAATTTATCGAATTATTCTCATTTTTTTTTTGTATTCCAACAATTAAAAATACAAAAAAAGATAAATATATCGAAACGCCACAGTTTATTTTAAAGTTTTATGTGGCTTCTCAATTAAACGGTTGCTACGGGATAAGGCGAAACCACGCCCAACCTAATAGTGCCCAACCAGGCACGCGCTCGAGCGCTAAGGCGAGACAACGCCCAAGCAATTACTTACGGTGATCGGCACCAAGGCCGCAACGGTGAAATTTTTTTTTGGTGGCAGGGCGAAGGACGCCCAACGCATTTTGGGTGGCCAGTTGAGGCCAGCCATATTATTGGTAGCCAACCGGCTATTGTTGGTATTTCGGTATCGGGGAAAGGCCCCGCGACATTCGGGTAGCCAACCGGTTGCTTGTGTTCTGGTTATCGGTGGTCGGCCGCAACGTAACGGGTTGCCAACCGACACCTCGTTTTGTTTTTGGTAACGGTGAAAGGCACCGCAACGGTCCGGGTGTGGCATATCACCTGTGGCATGACGGCACCAAGGCCGCAACAATAAATTTATTATTTGTAAGGTACATTTATTTTTTTTTTTTATTTTTTTTATTATTTCATTTTTTTTGTTGTTTTTTTATTTTTTTTTTCTAAATTTATTTTTTTTTAAATATTTCTTTTTCATATATATATATAAAATTTTTCTTTTGATTGTAATCGAGCGCCGAAATAACGGTCGCAAGTCGCGCGCTCGGTGTATATTGTTCTCTTTCTCTCTCGTTTTCTCACTCTCTCTCGTTTCTCTCTCTTCCGCTTTTACTCCTTTCTTGTTTTTCCGCGTGGGAAGGTGGTTTCCTTATTTTTTGTTGTGTTTATATTAAAAAAATGAATTATTAAAGTTTTTCGGTGTGGTGTGATGAAGGGGGAATTCCCATCCTGTGTCGGTGTAGTGTTTGCGGTTCCTTGGTGCCCGCATCCAATTTCGTAACCAGGGCTTAGCTCTGTTTGAATTCGGATGGATGCGCGCACCAACGCACCTCTACCGTTATTATTATTATTTTAATTTATTTTGATTATTTGGTTCGTTCCTCAGGTTTCGACCGACGAATTTCGGCGGAACTCGGTTTATTATTATTTGCGTTCCCCCCCAACTTTCTGTAATCATCACGGTGTAGGCCAGGAGCCCTGCATGCCTCAAACCCCACGACCTTCGCACTTCTCCGCTGAGAACGTAGCCGGCAAAACATCACCGTGGAGGCCTCTGCAGGTGCTTAGTGAAAATCTGCAGGTTGGCAGTAGTCAGCCTGTAACAAACTAAAGAAGAAATATTTTTCGAAATCGATATTTCCGAAAACAAAATAAATATTGTCGCTATAAGGATTAAATTTTTACAAGTGTTTTCACCAAAGTAATTTAATTAAAAAAATTGTTGAGTTTTGTTAATTCCTAGTCCTTTGTAAATTCCACATACATTTAAAATTAATTTATGATAAAAAAAAATGTTAAATAATGACACTCCACTGCTCGAGAGCAGACGTAATGTGCTGAGAAAAGGAAATAAGCACCTTAACAATTAAACCGATTCGATCTTTTTTCTTCACTCGTTTTAAATGAGTAACTCACGAGATAAAATCGACATACAGATCTTGAAGGAGCTGTTGATACGGATCAGGAATTTCCTGAACATTAACCTGATTTCGGTCATTATTATTTACCTGTGAATCCTTGAGCTCCATCTCTTCCCGATCGAATCGCGTCGTTTAGCAATGACATTATATCGCGAAAGAAACTGACAAAACCTATCAAATGTCAAAAACTAAAAAATCAAAATATACAAAAAAAAAACTCGAAACTAAGGATACTACATAAAAACCCACTTCACTTTTTGTTAACACTCGATTTCGCTCCCCCATCTAATTTGTGTACCACGGGCTATATATGAAAATTGATACTTAAGGAGTAAACTAGGCCGACCAAAAATATATTTATTCGGTTCTACCACAATTTGTATAATCGAACTCTAAATGTTTACAGCTGTTTATGTGACATCAATTTGCTTTCGACTATTCTACAAACTATTACGTCCTCTATGTACATTTCATTAATAAAAAACTTTATGAGCCTTAACCATTATATATAGGTTTTTTTTATATAATTCTACACGAACAAACCGAAAAGCATGATAAATCATTTCATTATCAAATACAACGAATGTACGCTGATAAAAGTTCATTCATTCAACAATACATTTCAGAAGGAGAATGAAATTGCTTATCTTATATCATGGATATGACGTAATAGTAAGGATACATCCAAAACTAATTTATACAAAAAAAAAAATGTAGAATCAAGCCCACATCGTATGCATAATTACAAATTTGGAATGATAAAAATCGCTTTGAATTTTCTGTTTATTGAATGCCTTCTTATCAGTAATATCTTCGAGTACTGTTTAAATTTGATAAAGGCCATGAGAATGCCATAAAAACTATATCGAATAGACGACTAAAACGTATAGTTCTCACTTGAAACTAATACAATGGCATTTTAACAACTTATGCTACACACACACACACATGCTACAATCTAATACATATACGAGTAAAAACATAGAATATTAAATGTTTCTCTTTTGTTCTTACGAAAGGAAAATGTAAACAGCACAGTGCAAAATGGAATTGGGTGTGTGAATAAGGTGGTTAGTTATTGGTTGCTATTTAATTCAATCAGTTATAAATATTTATTAGGCGAAACTGAATACACAATTCGAGTTGTGGTATAGAAAAATTGTGAAGATTCGAAATTTTTATTTATCACCATTGTTAACATTTACTTACATTAAATTTTTGAACCAGAAAATATCGCTTTAAAACTATAGAAAGCAGAGTGGGATGTTTTTTAGTATTCGCTCGTATTTGGTAAATTTGTAACAAAAAGAACAACGGTATACATTCTAGAACTTCTTTGGTTATAAAGGGCTTACTTTTTTTTTAGATCGCCGCATAATTCCTTCAAGACAGTTGGTTTTGTTCTGTTAAATTACCACGTGGTAATTTCGTATTACTTACAGGTGAGTCAAGATTTTATAAATTAATAAGTTTATTGTACAAATAAAATGTGATCTAATAAGTGTCGAAAATAGTGTAGACAATTGATCTTCGCGTAGTGTAGACAATGTCGATAATTGGTAGTGTTGTGCAGAGTGGTTGTCTGTTACAGAGATAAAATAACTTCTCATATTAAAAAAAAACTTTTTTTTTTTTAACAATTTTCTTTATTTATTGAATCTTTCAAACATGAAAATAACAATAAGTTTTCAAATCTTAATAACTAAGGTAATTATGTAAATCTGCGGGAGCAGAATTTACTTCTTATCAATAAGTAAATTAATAATTTTATAATTTATGTTATTACAACAGCCATCGTTTTCTTCTTCAATCGCGAAGACGTATAGGTATATCTTTTAGGTTTCGCGCCAGCAAATTCGGATGAGATACCAGTTTCCCTGCATAGCTGATCCGCATCTTTTGTAATTCGTCTTTGACAGTTAGGATGTTAAGGTCCTTATGTATATTTTTGTTTTTTACGAACCAGGGTACTCCTGTAATCATTCTGAGAATTTTTGACTGTGTTCGTTGGATAATGTCGATGTTTGAATTTCAGGTTGATTGCCATAATTGACACCCATACGACCAAATCGGTTTAATCATTGTGTTATACAGGAGAAGTTTGTATTCTAGGTCAATAGTTGAATATTTCCCTATCAACCAGTGCATCTTATCAATTTTTAATTTGATATGATCTCTTTTCATTTCAATATGTTTTCGCCAAGTTAATCATCGATCTAGATGGACGCCTAAATGTCGATTTCTCTTCATTGACTTTTATTTTCCATTTCTTTAGCCATATTTTGATGTCATAAATATGTAGTTGCAGAATTTTGAACGCCGTTTGTGGGTTTTTATGGCTACATACGATTGCCGTATCATCTGCGAAAGTAGAAGTCAGAGTTTGCGAAGATGTTGGTAGATCTGAAGTGAAAATTAAATATAACGTTGGGCCAAGCACACTACCTTGTGGTACTCTAGCCAGAATGTTTTTCTCGTTTGATTTAGAAGTGTTGTATTTGACATAATATCTGCGATTTGTCAAATACGACTTCATGAGTTGGTAAATTTCTGGTAATTTAAGATTAATTTAATGCAGCAGACCCTCGTGCCAAACTTTATCGAATGCTTCGGCAACATCCAAGAATACGGCGGAGCAGTATTTTTTCTCTTCGTATGCTAACCTTATTTCTGTAGCTACTCGGTGCACTTGCTCAATGGTTCCGTGCTCGGCTCTGAAACCAAACTGATGACTAGGGATGATATTTCGTAGTTCCGGTTTAATATTTTCGATAATACTTTTTTCGAATACTTTCGAAACGATTGGTAGTAGGCTTATTGGTCTATATGACGAGACTTTGGTAGGATCCTTGCCAGGCTTTGGGATCATTTTTATAGTTTTTCCAACACTCAGGGATATATCCTGATTCGTAAATTGAATTAAATATTTGAGCCAGTCGACCAAAGGCACACTCAGGCGGTTGTTTAAGCATTTCACCGGTAATTCGATCATACCCAGGGGCTTTCTTTAATTGAATTTGATGTGTGATAATAAACTTTACCAGTGGTTTCTTTATCTTAAATTTTCTCACAGGCCTGATTGGTATATTTTCTGTTTGAACCACCGATAAGCCAAGGTTTGGAGTGAATACACTTTCAAGGTGATCAGCAAAGGCTTTAGCTTTTTCCTCGTCACTTCTAGCCCATTCACCGTTAGAAAGACGAATTGGCGGATTTGGTTGCTGAGGCCGTTTAAGGTGTTTAGTGGCCTTCCATAATGAATAGTTTGTGTCCGAATGGGGAGATAATTCTTTAATATAATTTTGCATATAATCCATCTTGTTTTTTTGTAGTAGGCTTTGCAGTTGTCCTTTTGCCTGATTAAAGTTATGTTTAGCATCTGGCGATCGATTAATTTGCCGACGTTTCTTTGTTAATATTTTTTCTATTTCAGCGGATGTTATGGTGTGTCTTGGATGTTTGCTCTTTGGTTTAGGCGAGGCCGCAATAGCTGCGTTGACTAGTACATCATTAAAGTTTTCCATAGCAATGTTTATATCGTTAGCCGTCTGCAATGTAGACGTTAGGTCGATATGTGAACTGAAGTACATCTTGAATTTCAACCAGTTAGTGGAGGTGTTTGTTAGATAGTTATTCGTGGAATGGCTTTTGGTCGGCCCAGTAATGTAGTAAGACCGGTGAGTGGTCAGAAGATAATTCTAAAAGTGGTTTAGCTTAGATTATTTCTCGGTGTATTTTACTCGTGACTGCAAAATCAAGGACGTCAGGAATTTTTCGACGATTTGTAGGCCAATAAGTTGGATGGCCATATGACGCAACATCGTAGTAGTTTTATTGAATAACATTCATTAATTGACGTCCCCTCGAGTAGTAGTCAATCTTGAACCCCAGTAGGTATGTTTGGCATTAAAATCGCCGGTGACTATAAAACGTTGACCCATGGTTGCAAAAAATCTTTTGTAGATATCTGCCGAAACGTTAGTATTTGGAGGGCAATATATTGAAGCGATGACTAAGCTTTCTTTATCGAGCTCCACACATACAGAGGTTGCTTGAATTTCCTCAGTGCTATATTCATTTAGAACATAATGGCAAATCCGCTTTTTTATAATAATAGCAGTTCCTCCTCGACTTCTGCCCAAGGGGTGTTTTGTATCATAAACTTCGTAACCATTAATTCTGAAATTGTGTTTATCCGTTAAGTGGGTCTCAGAAACTAACATGAGATCAATTTCGTGTTTAGCTAGGAAATGTTCTAATTCGAGTTTGTGTTGGCTTATACCGTTTGCGTTCCAGTGGCATGTCTTCAGATAATTTATCGGAGACATTCTAGTTTCTGGATCATAGTAGTTTGATTTTGCAGCATTGCTTGTAGCATATTTTGCATTGTTGTCATTAACTGCATCATCAGTTGCATGCAGTTATTCAGGGTATTGCTGGTTGGTGTTCTGGGCGAACGAGAGTCATTTGGCGTATGCAGAGGTATATTATTCTGCGCATCTGCTGTAGTTCTATAGTGCCTCCTGTGACGTGATAATTGACTAATATTTATGTAGACTGGACATCCTCGATAATTTGCGGTGTGGTTTCCACCGCAATTGCTGCATTTCCTTTCAGTTGAAGAGATCTTTGGTTTTGGGCAACTTTTGGTTTGGTGTAACTCCCCACATACGACGCACACTGATATCAACTTGCAATATGTCCTTGAGTGATCATATTCTTGACAGTTTAAACACTGTATTGGTTCGGACCTTTTCTTTGGTTCTTCAACAGTTATGCGTCTGTGTAAGAGGTACTTTACTTTATATATTGGATGAACTTCTCCCTTTTTCAAAATGTTTTCGGATGGGTCCAGTTCAACTTTGACCATTGGTTGTGGTTGCTTCAAGCGGTTCATGATCCTATATACATTCTGTATCTTAAATCCATCTTCAACAAGCGCAGCCTCGATTTCGGTTGTCTCAACATGAACATCGATGCCTTTAATAACGACAAATAGACCCTTTGAAGACTTCAATCGGTATGTATAATAGTTTCTGTTGTGAGCATCGTAATAATTAATGACTTCTCTATAGTCGTTGACCTCATGCGTTTGAATTTTTACTTCGTGTATTTTGCCTCTAAGTAAATTTGTTACGTGAAATGTTTTACCATTCGTTAGCACGCTTGATTTGAGTTCTTGCACCACCTTGTGCATATCGATTTCGCGTAAGTAGAATGGAGGTGGCTTGTATTTTCGAATAGCCTGTCCTTGCGTATTTGCATTTACAGTTTGGCTCTCTTCCGCATCATTTTCGATGAACTTTTCAAATCGGTTGTTTAGCGGTAGTTTGAAATTTACGACGTTTGATTTCTTGCTTATCAGTAGGTTTTCTATTTTTGGACTATCCCTTTTCCGTTTTACTGTAATATAGCGATCGATGCCAGTTTGCATCAATTGAACATTGCGTTTAGTGATCTCTTTAATGCTTGTGTCACTATACTGTGATTTTCTGAGAGTTTATTTATCGGGTCGTTTACCACTTCTGGCTCCATATTCAACACTGGAGTTGATAACGATCGTTTAACAGAACTTGCGGTAGGCGGTTTTATAGGTGATCTTGTCACCATCCCTCTTTTTGCATTACATTTGCAATCAACTTTATTCAACGAACAAATTACACTTCCTTCACTGGCGAACAAGGTTGAATTTATTATTAATAATATTGACATGACATTGAAATATCTCCAATCTGAAAAACATAAATTATTGTTACAATGTAATCGCAAATTGTATTTATCAAGCTTCAACGTTTAGATGCACTATGTTTATTAGTACCTAGATTAGAATTGAATTAATTATTTAATTATAATTATTAAATTAATGAATTACTTGTTGATTTTTGAGCGAGAAAATTAAACCACGCTTGAAATAGCAGAAAGATTAAACATTCTTAAAAGTACTGTCACGTGGAATACTAAAAAAATGCGAGAGATGGGCAGTCCAGCTGATGTTACTTCTGCTCTCAAAGAATACTACCCTAACATCACTAGTATGAATACAGTTGAAACTTCTACCGAATTTATCAAACCTGCCATCAACGTTAGCGTCATTACCTGTGTTAGAGAACGCTTTCTATCTAACTATTACCAAAGCTGATAAACAACTAATCTCCCAGCTTAAGATTCCAGAAACCAGTAAAGTCTTGACTATCCATGAAGCACAAGGTTTAACCTCACCTAATGTAATGTAATATGTATAAGAACCAATTCTCAACCGCATGCCATAGTTGCAATCTCTAGACACACACAATCGTTTAAATATTTTTCACCGGTGGCTAATGATAGATTACACTCACTTTTAATGAAAGCTCGAACTTATACTATTACCCAAAAGGTAAATCAACCCATAAAGTACAAGAAAAGATTGGTCTACGAAAAATGTGCAATTTATTATCAAAACCATCAAAAGCATCCAAATTCTACAACTTCGTTTTAAAAGCAAACTACATCATTTATGTAATTTGTGAAACTTCATTAAAACCCGGCATAAGGAGCAGCGAATTTTTTGGTCATGATTACGTTGTTTATAGATGCGATCGGTCTCCTGAAACTAGTTCAAAGAAATCGGGTGGTGGCGTACTGATAGCAGTACATTCTAAATATATACCAACTCTGGAATGCTCCAGTAACTTTAGCACCATCGAGAGTTGAACAAATTGGTGTAAAAATCAAAATCAACCAAACCAATCTAATCATCTACGCAACATATATACCACCTCAATCAAATACTGATCATTATGCAACTTGCATCGATGCGATTGATGAACTTATTAATACAACGAACTCGTCAGATTTAATCCTTGTGCTTGGTGATTTTAATCTACCAAATATAACTTTGAATTTGGACCCGGAACTTAACTGTATTTTGCCATGCAAAATAACAACAGATGCGGAATCTTTATTTGTGGACGCCATGCTTGGTTATAATTTGTACCAAATAAACACAATTGCTAATAATCGTGTTAGATTATTGGATCTTGTCTTCAGCAACGACATTGACACCTTTAAAATTTCTGAATCCCTACTACCTTTTGTCATAAATGATGTCAATCACAAATCTTTGGATATTGCATTTGACTTAACTAAAATGGCGAGATCAGAACACCTACAAAGGGGCTACAAAGTTACATTGAATCCATCAACTGGCAAATAACTCTCAATTCCAATGATATTAACAAAAATGTGGACAAATTTAATGACATTATGCTTCAATGCTTCGAACTTTATGTACATATGTGCTGTATGTAAACCACAAAATTCTCATCCCCACTGGTTCGATGATAGACTAGATAACTTAAAAAATCGGAAGTCGAAAGCGTACGCCAAAATGTTAAAAAGCGGGTTAGAAGCGGACAAAGCTATGTTTCTACAACATAGTAACGAATTTGAAATTTATTTCAAATCAAAATACAGGTCGTATCTTGATCAAATTCAAGACAAAATCAAAGTAAATCCAAAACAATTTTGGAAATACTTTAGGAATAAACGCGAACTTGAAGGATACCCTGCTAATATGACCTACAACAATACCAGCTCTTCAAACTCAAAAGATATAGCTGACATGTAGTGGATTGTACGAACAACAGCACATCAATAACTCCTCCTATTATTTTTGAGTACAACATTTTATCGGCTTTAAGGGGGTTCGGAGATGGTTGCGGTCGTGACGATATACCCTCTTCTATTCTGAAGGAGTACGCTGAAATTTTAATAATTCCATTATGCTATCTATTCAATCATTCCTTAAGCACCGGCGTGTTTCCCGGAAAATGGAAAATTTCAAAAATTACTCCAATTTTTAAATCGGGTAAGCGTGATGATATCACATGCTACAGAGGAATATCAACTACATCATCAATTCCGAAATTATTTGAGTTAGTATTATGCAACAGCTTTAAATCCACAATTGCACGTCATATATCAATAAACCAGCATGGTAGAAGCATGGTAGAAAAGCTCCGTCAAGTTGATGTAGCGTACACGGATTTCAGTAAAATATTTGATTCTATCTGTCATCATAAAGCACTCCAGAGTTTATTCGATTTTGGGTTTTCTCTCGATTACATAAATTGGTTTAAGTCATATCTATCAAACCGGCGACAATTTGTAATAATGGGAAGTGAAAAATCAAACGTTATTAAAGTTACATCTGGTGTTCCCCAAGGATCACACCTTGGACCTTGGATTTTTATTGTTTTCATAGACCGAATATCCGAGATAATCAAAAACTCAGACATGCTCATATTTGCAGATGATGTGAAAATTTTTCGTACTATTAATGGTTTGTTAGATACGGAGAAACTTCAAGAAGACTTAGATAGATTAAGTGAGTGGTGTGATCGAAACTCACTATACTTAAATACTAAGAAATGCAAAATCATGTCTTTTCATCGTAAAAGAAATCCGGTTATTACTTCATACAAAGCCAACAACGAAGTACTGCAAAGAGTCAATAAGATTATAGATTTAGGTGTTACATTTGTCGAAAACGCCAGTTTCAATAGGCACATTGAAAATTGTATTGCGAAAGCGAATGCCATGTTCGGATTTGTTAAAAGATGGACAGGTGAATTTAAGGATATTCAAACCTTATGTTCACTATATTTCGCTTATGTTCGATCTCAACTGGAATACGCTGTAACGGTCTGGAATCCATACTATGCTGTGCACATAAAAAGAATTGAAAGCATTCAAAAGAAGTTCCTGATTTTTTTGTTAAAGAAAAGTGACTGGGATTACGACCACAACTTACCATTCCATGAAAATGTGGCTCGCTTACCTCCATACCCAACAAGATGCACGGAATACAAAATATGCACGCTTGAAAATAGACGACTTCTCTTGGGCGCGGCTTTTATTGGTAACGTTTTGCTTGGTCACGTTGATTCAGTTTACATCTTGGAAAATATATCAATTCACGTGCCATGCAGAACATTTCGAAACCATGAATTTTTAGCACTTGAACACCATTCTACTAACTATGGAGAAAACAACCCCATTAATAGGATTACTAAATCGTTCAACTTAATTGACGACCTATTTGATTTTAATTTATCAAAGAACAATTTTAAAAATATATTGAAGAACTATTTTTTAAATTTTTATTTGTCAAACTAAAATTTGGTTTATATTTTCTTTTTTCAAGTTTTTTGTTTGAAGATACTGTTTTAACTATTGTAAAAAATCTGAAATCATACATGTTAATTACAAAAAAGATTTCTTTAAATAAATAAATAAATAAAATAAATAAATAAATAAAAATAAAGTACACAAAGAAAGAAAGGCTCTGGAAGGGCCAGAAAGATAACGCCATTGGAAGATCGTTTCATAATATTACAATGCCGTCGGAACCGTTTTAAAACTTCATCGGACATAAGACGCAACGGGGAACAAATTTTAGCCAGCTTAGTGAGAAAATACTTGTTAAAGCTGGTTTGAGAGCACTTAAATCAGTCCAGAAGCATGAGTTCACATTACGAGTGAAAAAAAATGTTTGCGATGGGCCCAGGAGCATGTTTCTTGGACTTCTGAGATGTGGAATGGTGTGATTTTCTCCGATGAATCAAAATTCAAGCTGCATGTTTGAGTAGGAAGCATTCTCGTAAGAAGAAAACCGGGCGAGAGTCTCAGCAACTTCCACCGAAAAATGTCTGGGGATGCTTTTCTGGAAATGAAACCAGTCGATTATGCTTCCTTAGTTCCAGCATTACAGCAGCTGGTTATCTTCAGGTCCTACACAACGAATTTGAGCCTTCTGTGTTAAAGTTTTTTGGCGAGACTTGCAAATTTATTTTTAAACAGAACAACGCTCCATGCCGTACCGCCAAAGTTTTGAGTTATTAATTTTTAATTGTAGATAGAAAAATTGGCTTTCAGATAAACATAAATAATTTGTTAAAAACGTGTTTTTTTTTATCTCTTCATTTAAAGGTAAAAAAGTACTTCGAACAAACAAGTATCGATTGAAAATATTTGATCTATAATGTTAACGCCGAATTAATAACTTAATTTATAAACAAAAAACGTCAGTTGACGTTTAATGTCAAACACGCACGTTCAAGAGTATGTGCTATCGAAATAAGATAGAAATATTTGGTTGCAGCCAGTATTGCAGATGTTCTATGTTATTTCGATAGTACATGCTCTTGAACGCTAGAGTCGTGGTAAAACTTTATTATAATTTTGTTTTGGTTTCTTGTTCCTTCGACTGCTGTCAATCAATCATCGATTTTGAAAAATATAAAATAATAAATATAATAAAAATACAAATATATTGTTATAATAAATATAATAAAAGTTGTCGTTTGATTTCCGACCTTGTTCATTTTTGGAGAAATCAATTTTATTATTTAAAACAAATTGAGGAAAAATATCTCAATCTATAATGAAGCTAGAAGTAGCAAGAAAGCTCCCAGAATCGATTCAAGCTTTAAAAAGTTTGTTGAAAAAAGTTTAAAAAGTTTGTTTAAAAATTTATCAAATTCAATGAATCGGAGGCGCATCGCGGTAGTAAAAGCAAATCGCGGTCCAACAAAATATTAATATTAAAGATAGAACTTCTATAAATCAATAAAAAACAAAAAAAAGGGGAAAGAGACGAAGGTGAAGCCGGTCTTTTGAAGCCGTTTATCGATTAGTTCTATGTTATTTTTGACGGCGTATTTTTGGATTGTTTTTATGTTGGTGTTGAACCATTGATTAAAATATTTTGTGATTTTATATGACGCTGCGGTTGTGAAATTTATAAGTGGCCTTAGGGGTGTGTTTGGTCTGTGAAATGTTGGTAGCCCTGTTATTGTTGGAGCTTTAGGTTTTTTCATTTTACTGTGATGTATTTGATTACTGCATTGATGTCTTTACGGAAATTACATGTTGGATCATGTTGTAACTCTTACATGCTGCTGCTGCCTATGAATTCTTGTACTTTTGAATCATGATCTGACTTGTACATATGATGACAACCATGTTGCATTTGTTTGCTTTGGTTACAATCGCGTGTTCTTGGATTAGTTTTTTACGTAAGTTGAATATGATTTTATTTTGAAGAGATTCTTGTATATGTCTGTGTGTTTTTGTCCTGGTGTGGTTGATTCCGTGCCGTGTTATGTTCTTTTTGTTACATGCTGAACTTATATTCAATTTTATATAGGGTTTTCCAATAAGAGTGATATGATTTCTTTAAAAAAAAAACACACTACATAATTCTTAAGGAAATTGAAATGTTTTTTATTTAATGTGAAGTACAATCGATACAGTTAAGTTCTGAATAAAACGTCATTCGAATGGCCTCCACGACTTCTTCTGCAGGAACAAATTCGATGAACCCAATTTTCGAGCACTTTTCCACTAAATCAAGTCGTATGTCACGTTCACGAATAGCACGCTTAATATTGACTTGTAAAGCTTGAAGAGAGTTTGGTTTATTACAAAAGACCAACGACTTCAAATAACCCCATAAGAAATAGTCTAATGGTGTTAAATCACAACTTGTTGGAGGCCATTCAATATTACAATTTCTTGAAATAATCGAATCTCCAAACTTTTCTCGCAATAATTCAATTGTTGCACTTGCTGTGTGGCACGTATCCCCGTCTTGTTGGAACCAAATGTTATCAAGATCAACTTCTTCCAATTTCGGCCATAATAAGTTGGTTATCATCGATCTATACCGATCTCCATTGACAGTAACGGTGTTACCAGCTTCATTTCGAAGAAAATACGGTACCGATGATTCCACCAGATCAAAAACCACACCAAACTGAAAATTTTGGTGAATGTAATGGTTTTTCATGAATAATTTGTGGATTTTCTTCGCACCAGAATCGACAGTTTTGTTTATTTACCGCACCACTCAGATGAAAGTGAGCCTCATCGGAGAAGATGATTTTCTTACAATAAAAAAATCGTTATCGTTTTCAAGTTGTTCCAAGGCAAAATCAACAAATTCACGACGTTTACGGTTGTCCAATGGCTTCAGTTTTTGAGTGAGAACACTTTTATACGGATGCAAACCCAAATCCTTTCTCAAAAGCCGCCAGGTTGTGGTTTGAGACAGTCCCAATTCTTGAGAACGTCTTGGATTCGACAAATTGCGGTCTTCAGCAACGCTTGCCTGAACGGCAGCAATATTTGCATTACTTCGAGCGTTTCTTTGTCTTATTGGCATTTGAACATTATGTAAAGAAAATATACGCTCAAAATTTTCAACAATTCGACGAATAGCGAGCACACTTGGACGATTATTACGACTATAAAATGGCAAAAGCGCACGAAAAGTTGCAATTGGAGAACGATTATTTTGATAATAAAACTGAATAATTTGTAAACGTTGTTCTTGCGTATATCTCACCATGATGAAATTGTAAACATTACTGAATACAATGAAACAAAAAATGATAGATCATGACATAATACAAATGGCCGAAACGTCACTTAAAAATCATATCATTATTATTGGAAAACCCTATACCTTTATTTAAAATGCATTCCTCGCCTTTGCTGAGAACAATGTCCGGAAGATTGTCAACTTTTTAGTAGAACACAAGAGAATAACTCGCTACTAATAAATGGCAAAATCAACACCAAGGCAAACAGGCACTATGACTTGCTGTAAAATTATAGTTTGTTCCACCACCACAAAAATAATAATTTTGTTAGAAATACTAGATTTTTTTGACATGTACATTTTTTTCAAAATTCAGTAATTAACCAGATTTGATAAAGGACGAATGTCCGAAATCAGGTCATCTGCGGTCATTTCCATTTTATCGTTTTATTTTGGTAACAAGGCCCGCCTGTACCACTTTGATGTGTTCATATTTTTGTAATTATTTACTCTCTCTGTCGGCTTAATCAAATCGATAATCGATCGTAAATTAAATGATAGCATTTGTTTCCTGTATTGCAGTAGGAGTCGATGTACCGTGTATCACTTTGACACTTCTTTCTGCAGGTCGGATGTGTGTACTGGAGCCGTTCGCTTATGTGTGATACCGTTGCTTCGTAAGAAATCTTGGAATTCCATGGCCGTAAAATTAGTACGAGTGTCCGTTACCACAATTGGTGTCCGTTACCACAAGAAGGGGGGGGGGGGGGGGGGGGTTGTTGCATCTAGTGGTGATCTTAAATGATTTTAAAATAACATACTAAAGTTAGGTTTTTTTATGAGAACCTAT
This sequence comes from Nephrotoma flavescens, assembly GCA_932526605.1. Taxonomy (NCBI): domain Eukaryota; kingdom Metazoa; phylum Arthropoda; class Insecta; order Diptera; family Tipulidae; genus Nephrotoma; species Nephrotoma flavescens. Next base: position 252,368,960 of record OW052222.1, on the reverse strand, counting down.
ACTTTTTTTTCATTAAGCAATTTTAAAAGTAAATACTTTTTGCTCCCACAATTTTTTTCTATTCGAAGTGATAGTACAACATACCGCCCCTGGTCTACAATTAGTTTAAAAAATAAATATAATTGGACCCGAAAGCGTAGTGTATAGTTTCAAGCAAAATTGATATTCACTAAGCAAACGAATTTTTACTAAGTAATACAGCGTTACATTGTAACAACAAAAAAAATAGATAATATCAATAGCCTTGAATTGTAATTGTGAATTGTGATTAGATTACAATTATTCTTTGAAAACGTTTTTTATCATGTTGTACACTAATGAGGAAGCATTCGAGATAATGATGATCTATGGTGAGTGTCGATTAAATGAACGGGTGGCGAAACTTCACCCTACCCCTCGCCCTATTTTAATTTTTAAATAAACTTAGAAATAGTTTTTATCAAGATCACAATTTAATATTTGTAACTAGTTCACCATCATCAAGACTGTTTTTACATTGAAAATATTGATCTAAAACGCGTTACATGAAACTTTAGTACAACTGTTAAAGTCGCTGAACTTTTATAATTCATATATATCACTGTTGCGCGAGGTCATATTTTGACTATTTGCTTTCTGAATAAATCATATTATAAAGTCTCCTCAGATGCCCCCGCCAAGTTGTATACATGTTTTAAATAAATTAGAATAATTCTGTTTTTCTGAATATATAATTATATAATTAAATACAAATAATAAATGTAATTTCTAGATAAATTAACTTCGTACAAGTTTTATGAGTCATTCTGATAAACGAATTAAACATTTGTAATGTTTTAGCAAACTTTATTTAATTTGAAGGTGTGTGTCTCTGATAAACAATTTTTTAAATCTATTGTACATAGTAGTACCATCTTATGTCAGATAATGGAAACTAATTTTGTATATGTGGGAACGTATTTTTAATTAACAATTTATAATTAATAATTGAGAATTTAAATATGAGAATTTGTAAATATGGTTAGTGTGACGTTTGTTTTTATGGAAATTAAAGAAAATAAACGGGTGCAATAATAAATTTTTAAATATTCTTTTAAGGCAACACTATGGACATCTAGCTTCAGTAAGTGAAACGTCGCGTGTTAAAAACCGCAACCTAAAAAAATTTTCACAACTTTATGCTCATCATCTGCAAATATTAGTACATAATTAAAATGGTTAAGAGTTTAATAAAAAAACTACCTTTGTTGTTAAAACGTATTTTATCCTCAGCGCAAAATTGTCATACTTTTTATATAACAAAATACAATGTAAATTTTATTATCCGCAAAAATATGTGTATAATTGCACTTGTATCTCAATCGACATATGACTGCTGCCATCTATCATTTGTGTAATAAAATTAAGTTACTGATTTTCGCAAATAACCTTAAATAATTATTACAACTTTGGTTATCATTTAATTTTTTATTAAACGTCAAAGTGATTGGAACAATTTTCATGCATTTTTCTGGTTAAATTGTTTTGTGTTAGTGTATTGTGTAGTGATCATTTTATTAATTTACAAGTTGTGTTTAATTTAATTAGGAGTTTGACTTTGTTAGTGTTTATGTAACGCAACCATTTGGTAAGTTATATAGCTCCATGGCAATAATCTAAATTCTAAAAGCATGATAACAGAATATTCCATGAAAAAAATTATTTTACCGCCAAAGCGTTTGCTTTGTTATTGTTGGAGCATGGTTAAAATCCATAATATTTTGTGATGTGAACGTGGATGACTAATTTTATTTGAATTTTCTGCTGGTATTTTCATTTCGTGACAACGTCCATACTTATGAGTCCGTGATAGCGTGTGAGAAGAAAATGATCCAGATACGATATTATTTTTATAGTAGCCTATTATTTTTATATTACATATTTCAATAATAGAAGAAGAATATTATTTTTATTGTTGCATTATGTTTATTAAATTTGTGTGATTCCCATAAGCTTCTATTGTTTAAGTAGTGACATCTGTGGTTTGAATTTTTTAAATCTAATTTTGTTTGATTTGCGATGGTCGTACTTGCATATCCCTTTTCCTACCGAACAATTGTAATTGTAATATTTTGTTGTAATATAAGTCCAATCCACACAAATGTGTATGTAATTGATTGTAGATTGTAATGTCTTCCGAATTTTAACGGATCTTAGTTAAATCGGAATTATTTTTGAAAAAAATATGATTTGATAACATAAATTATATAAGATATTAATTATTAGTTTTTGATAACATATTATTTTACTATTATTATAGATATAATGTTCTTTTTCGGACGAAAACGATTTAAGTGGAATACACAAATGTGTATTTGGTCCAAAATGCTTACAAATTATATTTTTGATATCCCTTTTTCAACCAATAGAAAACGGTTCTACTTTATACAAAAATATATTTTTGATATCCCTTTTTCAACCAATAGAAAACGGCTCTATTTACGACCAAACCACACAAATGTGTGAATAAAACATCATAGTATGTAATTGCATTTTTGATAAAAAATTTCGTTTGATTTGAAGTACAACCAACACAATTGTGTGTATAGGTATAGTGTTTTTTTTCGGACGAAATAAGTTTGAAAGGAGAACACAAATGTGTAAGTTGGTTCAAAACACATAGAAAAATAAATTTTTGACATGGTACTTTTGCCGTACCCACACAATTGTGTGACCGGGCAGCAAAAGGGATATGGTTCTTTTTCCTTACCCTCACAATTGTGATGGCAGGCAGGAAAATGGATATGCTGCACACACATATGCGGAGCACACAGAATAACTACTACAGAAACATGATAACGCTGCTTTAGTATAGAAAAGTATCGTTTTTTGACCTTGACTAAATTCGTTATTTTTGAATAGTTTTATTTCAAATAGACCATTTTCCTCAAACGTCAAAATAACATTATGACAGTTGCACGTGTATGGTAAACCATTAAAATAAAATTGTATTTTTTTATTTTATTCATAAATTTTTATAATACTATTAAAATTTAACAGTACAACCATTTGTGTTGTGTCATAAACTTTAAAAATCACAAATAATAGTTTGTTCTACTCAATTTACTCAGTTATAAAATCAGCCATCGCAACAGGTCATGGCGACTGATGTGGTGTTGCTTAATACACTGGAATATTTGTCCATAAATATACAGAAATACCTTGTAGTACTAGCGAATTATTTGGTAGCCTACGAAATATATTCTTTCAGATTCTCCAACTATTTCATTCACACACCAAACATTTTATGTAAGAATTTTTAATTTTTACAACTAGTGATTATTCCATACATTAGGCGTTTTCGGAAATAGCCCATGTCAACTTTTGAAAAACTTGCCGATAAAAAAATACCAGATCTATTTCCGAACATGTGAGTAATTTAAGGGTAATTTACTTTTAGTTGTTTTCTAATTTCTGTCTATGTCAATTTGTATTAAATTAGTAATGTCAGAAAAATTAAAGTACAAACTTTCAAAGCGTATAAACTATTTAAAAAAAATAAAACAAAAATGTTTATCTGTTAAAATAAATAATTGAATTTTGCTGAATAAAAATATTCACACGCGAAATGTAATCTTAGTTCTTGCATAGACCGGTAACTTTAGTAACTTTGTTACCAACAAAAAATTAGAACTACCCAAAAAGTTACCATGGTCTATTTCCGAAAACGCCTATTATAATATTTGAGTAGGATAGATGAAATGCATAATCGTAGGAATATAATTAGTTTATTTATTAGTTTACAGTAATTCCGTAGACTGCACGCCCTGTTTTGAGAATACCAGCTCATTTATAACGAAGCGTGTAGTTTATAATGGAGTTGTGCTCCGTCTTTATTGTCTTTTTGTTTAGATTGCATTTATCTTCATGCGCAACTACTGTTTCATTCCGAGAAATTAATCCTTTAAGGGTTGGCAACGATTAAATTACTTTTTTAAGCGAGACCCCAAAACAACTCTCAGTGCCTGCTCTAATGTTTGCTGTTTTTGGAGTAGTCGTCATTTGCTAATACACCAGATTGAAGCGGGATATATTAAAGCGCACGCTTGACGCCACAGAACTATTTATAAGTTTCTTATACGACAAAATAATTAATAATTTTAAAACGTGAAAAATAAAATCAATCAACCGATCATCAATACTTACTTATGTTGAAGGACCCACCTATCATGACTCCTAGTTTCTTGACCGCGTATAAATTCTAATAATTTGACTCTACTTGACTCTCTTGTTTTGTTATTCATATGATGGATCTGGAAGAATGGAATGAATAATGATTCAAAACGGAGATCGAAAAACAAAAAAAATGAATTTTTGCCGGTATACTTGGCAGCAAAAGCTTAAAAAGTAGTGTGTGTAAGTATGGGCCTTCAGACTAGGTAAGTTGATACGGGTTTTGAGTGTTATAAGTACACCTAACAGGATTGCCTAAAGCAACAAAAGAATTCCGAAAAGTAATTCACTGAAATGAAAAAAAATAAGTTATTAGCACAATTAACCCTTTGCACTCATATGTCACACTGAGGTGACAATATAAATTTGGCAATACTAATTTATTCTAAAACTCGCATATCGTCTGTAGACCAAAAAAAAAAGTACCACACTGTAAAAAATTACAAAAATAACATTTTATAATATTATTAAATGAAATACACGATATCAAAAAAAAACGTACACCTTATTTTCTTTTTTCAATATAAGTACCTATTTTTTTACACATCTTTAGCATTTGATTTTTTTTCTATTTATTAACTAATCACATTTCAAAAAAAGTATAAAAATTAATTCATTTACTTAACAAAAATTTAACAAAACGTAGTCAAAGAAAAAAACATACAGTTCATAGTATTATTTCTAATAAATACAATAATTAATTTGTGTGCCACCCTTTCTGACCTATGACCTGTTTTAGGCGATTTTGCATTGAATTCACAAGTTTCCTTGTTTCTTCCGACGTAATTTGGTGCCGCTCTTCCATTAATTTAGATTCTAAATCGGCTTTTTTATCTAATATCATAATGCCGCACCCGTTTTTCGAAATTATCCCAAAGATGTTCGATTGGTTTGAGATCTGGCGATTGTGGAGGGTGCGGTAAAATGGATATGACATTTTAAATCAACCAATTTTTTAATAAGTGAAATGCATTTTTGGAATCGTTGTCTTGAACCAAGCTAAAATGTCCAGATATTTCAATTTTTGTCGCACTGCTTTTTAAATGGTTCTGTAAAATTTGCAAATACTATTGTTCTTTATTCATGGTAGTCGCAACAAACACCAGATCTCCGATCGACAAATCACCATGGAAGGTTTTATAGCGTTGAACAACGTGTTCAAATCAACATTTTTTTTTTAAATCTGTGCTTCGTTCAATTCGCTGATTGGACTCTTAAAACTGAAACTCCTGAATACGTGCCACCAAGCAAAGTCACGGTGTACATTTAAACAACGTGTTTTAACAACTTGTTTTTTTTACATTTAAAGATCGAGCGTACTTATTGAAAGTATCTTTATACGTTGTATGTCCAGAACCTTACGACATTTTTAAAGAAGTTGGGCCCCGGTGAGGGCCTGGGTACAAATTTTTTCTAAAAGTTCAAATTTTTTATCAATTTTTTTCACTGTAATGAGTTGAGGTTATATAAAACTGGGTTATATAAAACTGGGTTATATAAAACTGGTGGCAAGCTTGAATTCGAGGGAACCGTCCCTTGGACCACTGTTTCTAAGTTTCCTCGCCATTCATCAATCGTGTTCAAATTTTGTATATAGATTTTATACCAAACTAAGCCGGCTTTAAAATGTGGATTTTTTAAAAAAAACTTTCATTTTTAAATTTATCAAGAAGTTCTGAAGAAGTTGTGTAGTTCTCGTTTCTTCTCACGTTTACTCTAAATTTGTTGTCAAATTTTTACAGCATATAATTTATGTTTTTCAGAAAATTATAAATCAGATTAAATCTGAACATACAAGTATGCGTATAGGTGAGAAATATTCTCTTATATCACGTCACTCAATAATGCCCGAGCCTAACTATTAAAAACCATGTTTCGTGCAAAATTCGACTTCATCAACATAGTTTCCTTCAAGAGTGTCACATTCATTCCAACGCTTCTCTAACTTCATAAAATAGGATATGACCTCAGCATGTGACGCAAACCTCTTTCGTTGAAGTCGCTGGGAGTCACATTCAGAGAATACGGTGGATGGGGAACCAATTCGAACATAATTCATGCCATTTTGCCGTCCTAGCCAATTATGACACGATTTCAACAGTTTTTTTCGATGGAGCAGAGTCCCTATAAGACTTACCAAGCCATTGCTTGCTTGAACGGTATAGTAATTTGGTAGACTACCTCTAATGTAAAAATTAAATTTTGAGATTGGCTCCAACCCGTTTCTGCATTTTATGTTAAATAAAAAAAAGCGCCGCTTCATTCTCTAAAAGCCAAGCGTAAAATACCGTTTTATTAATGCCTCGAATGAACCTAATTAGAAATATAAGATTATTATTAGGGCATATTTGTGGCCGAAAACTTTTCATCTCGTTCATTGCAAATTAAAATGCAAAATCAGGAAAAATGCTATACACAATATACATACATAAAAATACTCGTATACCTAGAAATTGTTGAGGAACATGCATACACAATTTTTAACCTCTTCCCATTTAAATAATCATCGATTCTCGTCATTGGCGATGGCGATGGCGATCATCATACTAAAGCCTAGAGGGTAGTATATTTATTTTCTACATTTTGTTTCAAAAAAATATTCCTTTTTTAATTTTATTTTCTCTGTACACATGGAACATGACGACGACTACGACGATGACGGTTTATACTACAGCAAATACACAAAATAATGCTGATAATGGGAAATGGAAAAAATCGCGAAAATTTTAAAAAAGCTCACCCGTATATTGCTTTATAACGTCGCGTTGCAAAAAATATTTGTATTATTATATTTTATATATCCGTACGTATTTTTTCTACAAAAATGGAGAAAAATATATCCTGATAAAAAAAATAAATCGAAAAAAAGAAAACTGGGAGAAATGGAATGGACGAAAGAAACAAAAACAAATCTGTGGAAAAGGAAAAAGTGTATGTACGCGAAAATTGTATTAAACCCCGTTTGTGTTTTTTAAAAATAATTTTTTACAGGGAAATTCAGTAAAAATTCAGATTTTTTTTTTGTTGCGTTTCGAATCGAAATGTTATTTATGTTACACATAAATGATCCGATATTTAGTATGCGTCCGAATAATTGGAAACGTGGTTTTTTTATATTGAGGGGCATCTATTCACCGATAGGGCTTTGCATTTGTAAAACTAGTGCTTCTACACATCCAATTGCTTCATTAAATTTTAATAATTAATTAACTACATTCCGACTATGTTTGTGCTCTCGAATTGCTTGGATGAAAATGTTATACATTTCTGTTATTTAATTTTTATAAACTCGACTTTCTTCTGTCCATATTTTTTTATTTCATTATTATAAAAAAAAAATTAAGAACACAAAAAAACGTGTTTTAATATTAGCATTATAATTATTTCCCTTTCTCAGACTCACAGACGGTTATTTAAAATTCGCGTCTTTTTCTGTTGTTTCACATTTTTTATATTATTATTTTATTTTTAAATTAAATATTAAAATCAATATAAAATTAAGATATATAATGAAAAATAAAAAAAAAAATGTTGCAAGGGAATTTTTTTGTATTATTATAAATTTACATGAATAATTAAAATGAATAAATGAAATTCTTGTCTTCCTAGTAAAAGATTATACGTATGTACCAAGAGTATAACGAAGGATCGGAAGAACTTGCAAAGGATAAAGAAACGTTGTATTTTACTGGTGGCTAATGAAAATACATTGTTGTATTTATATTAAGGGTGCAATAGTGTGATGTGCATCCATTTTTTTTTTTTAAATTTTAATTTTTGTAATTATCAGAGCTTTTGCACCCAACACCCGATTATTGAAGCAGATATTTCATTTTATATATTAACCGAAACTTTAAGCCATGGTAGTACATCAGTTAAAGTATAAAATTGTAACATTTGTATCAGAGAGAGAGAGAGAGAGGGAAAAAAATTTCTGTCAGAAGTAATCTTATCTTAGTTATCTTAGTTATCTCAATAAATTTAGAAGTATTGAGATCCAGATTTCATTAATTGTTGTTTAGTTCGAAACTGATATAATTTTAATTTAAGTTTTAAAACCCATTTGTTATTTAAATTTCACATAGAAGTTATGTATTTGTTAGCTTAATGATGAATAATAATAATATAATAATAAATAACAATACTGTGGCCCTATTCTGGTAATTCCCAGGGAATAGGGAACCAGGGAAAGAATTTGCATATAATTTCTCTTCTTCTTCTCAAAAATAATTTATTTTTTCTGGCCTACCGAGGAAAAAAGTTTGATGTAAATTTTTATAAATTGGGAATAATACCAGTGGCACTATTCTGGTTTTCCCTGGGAATAGGGAATTGGGAAAAATGTTTTCATAGCATTTTTGTCTAAATTATATTTTTCTGGCCTACTGTTAGAATTAGTTTGGTGTAAATATTTTTGAAACAAAGATATATTGGGAATTATTTTTCCCTATATCAATTTTGTTTAACAAAAGTTTCCCAATCAACTCTGTTTCAAAAATATTTACACCAAACTAATTCCAACAGTGGGTTAGGAAAATATTATTTGGACAAAAATGCTATGAAAACATTTTTCCCTATTCCCTATTCCCAAGGAAACCCAGAACAGTGCCACAGATGTACAAGTATGAAATGCGGATTTCATCCCACATTTGCGCTATTTGTGAAATTGCAAGTAACGTTGGACGAATATGATTCGCAAACACATAAACAACTTGCTGAGCAATTGGCCGTTAGTGAAGAAGCTGTTTGCAATCGGCTACGAGAGTTGGGAAAGATTCAGAAGACCGGTAGATGGGTACACCACATGAGTTGAAGGACAGGCAAATGGAAAATCATTTCCATGACATTTTGCTCGCTGACATTTTGCGTAACATTTTGCTCGCTCGGTACAAATGGAAGTCGTTTTTGCATCGTATAGTTACAGGGGATAAAATTTGGATTTATTTTGAGAATCCCAAGCGCAAAAATCATGGGTGAACCCAGACGCACCATCCACATTGACCGCAAGACCGAATTGCTTTGGCAAGAAGACATACGGCAACCCAGTTCGCGACACGTTGGAATCACTCAGCTGGAAAGTTCTACCTCATGTGGCTTACTCAACAGACTTGGCTTCTTCCGATTGCCACTTTTTTGCATCGATGAGTCACGCACTTGCTGAGCAGAGCTTTGATTCGTACGATGATTCGAAAAAATGACTCCATGAATGGTTTGCAGCAAAAGGAGAAGATTTTACTGGTGTGGTATTCACAAATTGCCCGAAATATGGGAAAAATGTATAACAAGCGATGGAGCATACTTTGAATAAAGCACTTTTTATCATTCTTCCGAATTTAACATATTTTTTTAGTAAAAAAAATCTGCATTTCATACTTGTACACCTAAGTATATCCATAGCGAACTGGCCGGAAACATTTTCTTATTTTTATTTTGTTTTCAAATATATTACTACTAACTTTTACCTAAGCTCTCGACTTGCCATTACCATCAAGTCACACCATTAATATTCGAACAGTTTGCTAGTGGAGACTCGCAATACCATCGAACTATTATAATCGTTACGATAATAGCTTCAATAGCCAATAACCAAAAAAAGTTTTAATTATTTTATGGTTTGGTGACATTTCGATGTGGTTTGGTAGCATTAGACTCAAGTGACTCTGTTGAATATCAATAAACGAATGATTTTCAATTGTCAAATTTAGCTTACGTTTACGGTAATGATAGAAATTATATCAGGAGGGCTAGCTAAGTATGCCAGAAAAAAAAAATAATTTAAACATAAATTATAAGTAAATTAGCAGAAATTATAAGTAACTCCAGTTCCCTATTCCCGGGCAATTACCAGAATAGGACCACTACTCGACTTTTCAGAATTGCTAACTTCTAATTTACATAATATAAACAACCAGTGGCCCTATTCTGGTTTTCCCTGGGATTAGGGAATTGGGAATTAATGACGTTTTTCTAGCAGTTGGGAATTTTTTATTGGGAAAAAATAATTCCATTTTATAGCAGTTTTGACGTTAATTTTTCCCCATTATGTTTTTAGGGAATTGTAATTCGTACCTTTTTTCAATTTTGAAACATTATTTTTGCTAATAAATATATATTTAAAAATAAATTAAACTTGTAATAAGGCCGCAATATGTGTTTTAGTTTATAAATATTTAAATATTTACATAAAAAAAAATTCCCAAAAAAATTATTCCCTGTCTGCCAGAATACACATTTGGGAACGGGAAATATATATGTGGGAATTAGTGCAATTTGTAATTACAGCAAAATATTTTCCCAATTCCCCGGTAAAACCAGAATAGGGCCACTGGTGATAATTATTGAAATTATGTTCTATTTAAATAATTTAACTAAAATAAAGTTCTTATTAGTTTAGTGTTTGGCAAATTCCTGACTTCAAAATATGTGCTCAATATCGTTTATTTATATATTTAACATCATAATTTAATAATTTTTTAAATTGTTGTACTATAACCGGCTCAAAATGTTGACAATGTATTTATGTCAAATATTAGCATTTTCTATCTTTCTCGCTTACACATTCCGTGAAGAGATTCTTTTGCCTGTTGTTCAACCTGTTTACGCCTGCGCAGTCAGAGTCTTTTTGTATGTCATTCACCGCTGTTGTTGGAATACATGTTGATCATTCGTGGTCGATGGCACTTTTTCTCATGTAAAAGCAGTCGAACTCAGTTGAATTTAAATTTAATGATATACTTTGCCCGAGGAGACGCTTAATTTCGTTGTTCATACAACCTAATATTTCCTTTTACGCAACATTAATTTGACCAAAAAGGAACGGTTGACTTTCAAGTCGTGTGTGCTTTGTGAAAGGCGCGCCTGCATATGACTTACACGACTGCAAACATTATTTTAATTACAGTAATCTTAACTTTGAAGAGAAAATTAAGCAGTTGGTTTCAGGGGCAATTCAGGTTTTTATGTCTAACTGGACATCATTTGAAGATGTCGAATTTGATATGACTTAACATGCGCGAAGTTACAATATTATTTTTACTGGGTAGCGTAATTGAGCATCAGATATTATTTCGATCATATAGTGTTCCTTCGACTAATATTCTAAATATAATATGTATTTTTCCAAATGGTGTTAGTTTACACAGTGAAACGATTTTTTGGCATCCCTAGACAAATAGACGCTGTCCAGAAATTGTCGTGATAAATGCTGTCAAATACCTGTAAAGCATTGGTTAGTGTATGATCGGCTCAGATGAAAATCACATTGATAGTCATGGGTGATGTTTTCGGTGAGACGGACGAGTACAACTTTAGTCAAGATTTGGTAGACCTATAGACGTGATATAATAGAGCTGTTACCACAATCATTTTTCAGTGATCATCTAGCCGTTTTTGTGCAGCGGACGTATGGTAGCGGTTTTCAATGAGATTGTATAGATTTGATACAAGAGTAGTACTTTCAATTTTGTATTTTATTAATACCCGCATCTACTTGAACTACTTTTTGGGTATGGCGCGAAATACTCAAAATACGCAAATTTTGAGTAAGTTTGTCATGAGTTTCATGTTGCGATTCAAAGTTAATGATTTTTCTATTGATATATCGCGCCTAGGAAGGAGATATTCTGCTAGATAACTTCTAGTGCTACGAGCCATAATTTATTACGTAACTTTTTGCAGAATTTTTTGTTTTTATATTCTTTTCTTATTTTCTTCTTTAAGAGTGAAAAACCAATGTGAGCTCTTTTTACACTGCGGTTCGTTTGATTAGACGCACTGGCGATTTTACTATTAAATGTAAATTTTACTGTAATTTCTCTGGATCCAAGAAAATATTTATTGAATAAATATATTGAGAAGAGAGAGAAATCCCTCCCTACTCAATAAATCGATAATTGATAATTATTCTGAAAAAGCAAAATAACTTGCCAGCTGATTTTTTTTAAAGAAAAGTTCAAATTTAATGTAATTTTTTTGGTTCAGTTGATTAGACGCAACTTAGAAAAATACATATAGTGAAAACACAAACATTTATATTTTTATTTTAATATTTTTCTAATTAAGAAATTCTTTAATCTTTCTACCTATTTTTAATAAAGTGTACTATTCTTTAAAATTTCTTCAAAGATCCTGCCCTTGAGAGAATCATATAAAGATTTTAAGTAGACCAACGAAATCCCTACAATCAGCTCTTCGTTGGATTCGTATTGTTTGCCTCCTTCATAAACTTTGTGAGTGAGCCAGCCCCAAACGTTTTCGATGATATTTAAATCAGAGGAATAAGGAGGCCATGGTAATAAATCAATATTTTGGCTCGCAATCCACGACTTTCCTGCACGGGCATTATGTATGGGTGCATTATCATGTTGGAAAATCGGCTAAAGAGAGCCTAACGACTCCGCAATTTCTGGAAAAAACTGATTCCAGCATATCCTTATATGCTTATTTCCGCCATTTCAACAAAATTCAATTTAATAACGCCCTAATATGAAATTGCACCCCATACCATTACTCCTCCTGACATGATGGCGAGTTAAAATTTGTTCTTCTTTACGATTGTCATGAAAATAATAATATTTATAGCGTATCTGGTAATTTTTTTTTCACCCGAAAAATAATTGTTTTCCTATTATTATTCATCGTTTGCGGATCCACCTCCCAAGTCATGTACTTCTTGGCGAATTTCAATAGGCGTACAGGGTACCACCACTAGGTGGTTTTTTTAATTTTTTTTAAATTTCGGCAATATGGCCAGCTTTTCCGCTTTTGTTGGTGGAAAGGGCTGAATTGAACGCTAGCCTATTAATTTTTCTTGTACCTTGCGGTCAGAACTGTCGCCGGCCTTGCTTGGTAATTGCTTCCACATGATGCACTGCCTTTTAAATAATTTCGCACAGCATGCTCACTAGACTCGATTTTACGAGCTACAGCGCGGTTGGATAATCCCCCCAAGTGATAATCCTCCCATTTTAATTCTTAATCAGCTACTGAAAACTTATTTTAAAAATCTTGCAAAAAATTTTAGAAACTTATACCGAAATTTACTCTTACATACCTAAATTTTACAATGCGTCATTTAAAATAAACTAATTAAAAAAAAAACATAGAAAAGTGCAGTCAGATTGCTGTTTAAACTTTTATTTATTACTGTTTAACTGAGTACTAATTTTTCTCTTCTCAATAAAAATATATTCTTGGTTCCGCGAGAAATTACAGTAAAATTTACATTCAATAACAAAATTGCAAGTTCGTCTAATCAAGTGAACCGCTTGTATATGAATTAAAGTGCGATGCCACAATCGTGAGGGTTAAAGTTTCATCAGTTTTGCGTAATGAATATACATATTTTAATGTAAACATTTTCTCTTTTCGAATGCTGGTTCCAGCTATTAATCGTTAGGTTTATTCTAACAAAGTACAGATTTTGTGCGATTCAATTAACAGATTTAAAGTTTGGTTTTGTGTCAATCATCATCAAGCCTGCAGCGGCAAACGCGATTTAGCGTAAATACTTGCTTCACTTCCTTTTAAGATTTCTTTCAAGATTTTTGCAGATTTACCATTGGCTATATCGCCGAAGTAAAAACATGTGGGTTTTAAAAAAAATCCGTGCAGACTAAACGCGCATCCCCAATAGAATTCCTTATGACTTTTTCCTTACTGAAAAGTATGAAAAAAAAACTTAAGAAAAATATTTTTTTTCATACTTTTCTGTAAGAAAAAAGTCATAAGGAATTCTATTGGGGATGCATTGTAAATGTCTAGCTTCTTAATGTTTGTAGTAATAAGCCACTCCGCCGAATCAGTTCAAACTTTATATGAAAAACATCCAAATTTCGTTTTGGATTACAAAATTTGGGTTTTATACTGTAATAAGGGACTATATGTTGTTTCACGAGGCCAGGGGTGACATGTTATAACATCACATTTTCGATACTTTTTAGTAGTTTGTCTCTTTCTCCTAAACTGAAGTGGTCAACTGTTTCGTTTATGAATTATTTATTTTGTTTTGTTATCACAACTTACTGGAACAAATGTAAATAGGGTGTCTTTGCCTAATTTCGTTCAATTATCGAAAACAAATTATTAGGTGATTTAGAAAAAGGGAGTTGAAATATCACAATTTTTAAATCTAGCGGACTGGTACATTTAATAATTTAGGCAAAATTCTTGGATATGCAGATGACATCGTGCTTCTTGGCCGAAGACCTAACAATATCAAGGTCAGTTTTATACCGCTCGATCGCTGCGCAAGAAGACTTGGTTTGGAGGTGAACAGTAGTAAAACCAATTTTTTAACAACACCCAGGAACATCTCCATGGCCACTTCGGGTCTGTTATACCATCGTTGAATAATATGCAGGCAGAAATAAAATCCCGAATCGCTGCCGAACATCGAGTTTTCTTTGTTTGCTTTCGGAAGTGAGAGATGGAACATCATCTCTAACGATTGTAGATTCTAATCTACCTTTGAAAGGAACGTCATTTGTTGAATCTTTGGCCAATTAAAGTTGTGAACAACGAATATCGAATTCGTATGAACCAATCAAATCCAATTGAGTTCAATGGCTTTTCCACGTTGCAAGAACGCTACAGCAACGAATGATTAATACAGTGTTCCATCAAAAACCAGCCGGTGTTCGTCGTACAGGAAAACCCCGACTGCGCTGGCGTGACGACGTCTAACATGACCTACACATATTAGGATGTCGAAACTGGAAGACGGGAGTGATGGCGACGGCAACTGTCAATTGAATAATTACGTATGTCAAAAACATGATGTCCATGCTTCGTCAAGATGCAAAGAAAATATTGATAAAAATATCGTCAATATTCAACTTTGACTCTTGTTATCATAGGAGTTTATTATCTATTTATACTTTTTTCTGGTGAGATGTTTTTTTAGAATATTATTTGTATTACGGCTGACACATAATCTGAAAACGATCGCGTATAGGTCGTAGTAGCAATCGATGGTATTCCAGAAGGCGCGTTAACATTTATGGGTTGGAATGCCTAACGCCCTTATGTTGGTTCTTCCTTCGACCCATTAATCCTTCGAACCGTATTGAAAAATTCTTTGCATTTTAAATGTGTGGTTTTAAAGTGTGTTATCAGGGCGAATTACATGGTTTAAATATGAAGTAAATATTTTGCGTCCTGTCTCTCTCTTCCACCTGTGCTACTGACCTCTACTTAGATAATGTAGATTTTGTAGTATGGGGACTTCAGTTGGCTGAGCACAAGTATGGTTCTGAAGAGAATTCTAATAAACTAGAAAACTGACACTTTATTATACAAGAAGAAACAATTGGGGCTTCACGTGAATTTCAAAATATTGTGATCGGCCGATTTTGTTAATCTAAAATGTATTTTTATTTTCGTTGTTTTATTCTTGTAAAAAGAGATTTGTTTTCTCGTAGTAAAAGTAGTAATGTGCCATTGAGACCTCTCTCTATCTCTCTCCCTCTCTCTCCATATTACATATTACCTTATTTGTGTAAGACAGTTGGAGATATATTTTATCTCTGAGGCTTGCACCCTCAACTTTGAATTATCAGTAATCAAATACTTGAAACATTGTTTTAGTATTAAGTTATTTTATTGTTTGAAAGATTATCAATAAACTTTTTTATTTGCTGTAATTTCAGGTGTAACAAACACGTACGTTTATAAGGTAAGTCAAATTGATAGATTACAAATAAAATTCTGCATATTATATGTAGTTTGCTGATTCTCTATAAATTTGTGTAGTCAGTAACAATACAATATGTAATGTACGAGTATACAGATATAGTTCCGTATTTTAAGAGTACATATTATATACATATACGTGTGTATATAAGCTTTGCATGTATCATACGGATATACTACTTGTTGATCTTAAGAATTTAATTTTTTCCTGTCTACCACAAAGTATGTATGTTGAATATTTTGGAAATAATTTTATTACTAAGACACAAAACGTTAATTATTAATATTATTATACGTTATGTATTTTATAACGTGAGCAAGTGAAAGTATTTTATGAACGCTCCTCTAAAATTTACTTTCCGGTCACAAGACAATTTATACAGGGTGTCCCAGAAATGGAGGATCAAACGAAGCAGGGTGATAGCCGAGCTCATTTATAACCAAAATAGACAAACAAAATCTTATCGAATTGTTGAAGTGTTTTTTTGTTGAAATTGCTTGTGTACCCATAAAAAAATTAATTAAAAAAACAAGAGAATGGTAAAGTCTTTTTGGTTCCCAAAAATTTTAAATGATTGTGATGCTATTGGGAATTAGACCACCTATTAGAAAAATATGCTACACGAATGCTGAGTCAAATAAAATAAAATGATTAAAATAATTATTGTGAATAAATTTTTTATATTATAACAAGTGCCTACCATTTGCAAGTATTCATAATCGGGATCGCCGTATAAAATTTATCTCAATCCGTCGAAACACACGTTCGTTATTTTTAATAATGTTTGTTCCTTCGATTATTTCCTGCCCCATCTACTCGTGCTTTTTTCTCTTTCAGAAACCAGCTTTTAAGAAACCAACTCCTTCCAGTCCTGCGATTTGAATATTTTACGTTTGGGTGCTATCTAACTACTACTGGTTAGAGAGGAGGAGCTCCACATATTTCATCGTATTTGTAGCCTCTTTAAGTAATTAATCCAAGCCATTGAGTAAGAAACTTAGATAAACTTCCCCATTGATCCGACCACTTATAAACGACAAACATTTATAACGGGGTTTCCAATAGGAATGATACAATTTAAAATGGTTATAATGGCAACACTGCGTATTATTCTTTGACATTTCTTATGTCATTTGTTTTCAGTAAGCTATGCCATTTAACCATAGAAAAATACACGCTTCAAGAACGTTTAGAAATTGTTAAATTACACGTCGATTATAGAACTCGCCGGATTTAAGGCGTAACCAGCGAGTCTGTAAGAAATTTAAGTAACAAAGCGACATCTGAGAAATGTATGTTTATTGACATTACTGACCAGCGAAACTCAAAGTACTTTTCGTTCAGTTTCGTTAAATTTGAATTGTCATTTAGCAATCCGTAACAAGAGCGAAAATTATCGCCCAAACTGAAGGAAACGTCAGAATTGTATATTTGAAATGGCGGTATGTTGATATGTGTTACATTTTTAATGTGTACAAATATTTTTTTTATATTTTAATAATTTAAATAATATTTTTTGTACATTTTTTATCAGCTCTTTTCAGTTCAATAGATTCCGCTTGTTCACAAATATTTGTGGCCACACAAGGTCCATCAGCATGTTGAAAACCTCACATGTCATGCGAGTGTGGATAAAAAATTGCTGTTGACATTGTTAATTTCTAAAATCGTTACCTAAAATAAATTATGTACATATACGTCTAAATACTCGTAGTTTATGTACATACATAGTAATCTACAAACATGTTTCTTACATACGCATGGTAATCTGTCTTTTATGCGATTTATTTTTCGTACCACACAAGACCGTTTTTTTTATTTTTTGCCCCCTCGTCCTTTAAATAGGGTGGGAATCTGTTCAATTTTCACAGATTCATTTTTAACTAAAATCGTGGTGTGGTTAATTTGTAATTTTGCAGATTGACATTTAAAACTTCAATTGACAATAATAATCGTGTTACAGATTCGCTGGTCAAACTGTCAAATATTCTGTAATAAAACGTTCTCGTTAAATTCTGTAAGGTTTCGTTACGGACTCTTACAGACTCGCTGGTTATAGCTTTACTGCTGCGGGAGTCCAAACTCCATATAAAAAAATTAAAATCATTAGTTTCAATCAAGGTTGCGTTGAAAAACGGATTTATTTTCATATAGGTAATTCTGCTTTTACGATTCACAAACCATTCGCAATGTTTTAGATGCGGATTTCGAACGAATGTTTTTGTTTGATTTGTTAAAAATAAAACTAGTTTAACATGCAACCTTGATCGAAATTCATGATTTTAATTTTTTTTATATAGAGTTTGGACTCCGCTGCAGTAAATCCGGCGAGTTCTATAATCGACGTGATTTTATCAAAGTCAGTGCTCATTTGTGAATACTGAGAGAAATTTCAAAAGAATTCATAGAGGATATTATTCAGTTAATCGACTCACTGTTCGCCGTATTGTAGACAATTTTGAAAATAAATTCTTTAAACGTTGCAAGAGCACCAGTACGACGAAGAAATACACTCACATAAGAGAATATTGATTTGGTAGCAGCGAGAAAAAAGAAAATCCAAATTTATCGGTTCCATGTCGTTCTCAACAATTAAATATTTTTCAAACAACAGCATGAAGAATTTTAAGAAAACACTTGGGTTTACATTCTTACAAAATCCAACTGGTTCAACAACTGAAGCCATTATACATACCACCATAATTGTCGTTTATTTTCTGATTTTGCTCTTGAACAATTTGAAAATGATGAACATTTTTATCGAAATTTTTTATTCAGTGATTAAGCTCATTTTTGGTTAAATGGTTATGTAAACAAAAGAATTGCAAAATTTGGAGTGATGAAAATCCACACGAAACTGTTCAGACACCATTACATTCAGAAAGTCACTGTGTGGTGTGCAATTTGTGCTGGTGGAGTGATTGGTCCATATTTCTTTGAAGAAAATGGTCGAAGAGTAACAGTCAATGGAGAACGATACAGAACAATGTTAAATGATTTTTTTTCCTACTGTTGTTGAGAATAATCTGGAAGATATGTGGTTTCAACAAGACGATGCCACCTACCACACGGCCACCTTAACAATCGGGTTATTGGAAACAATATTTGGTGATGAAATCATCTCAAGATTTGGTCCAGTTAATTACTGTCCCATTTAACACCTTGTGATTTCTTTTTTGGGGGTATGCCAAGTCACAAGTTTATGCTGATAATCGAACCACAATTGAGCAATTAAAAATCAACATTGAACGTGCTATTGATGAAATATAGCCAAATTTTTGTGAAAAAGTGATGATAAATTGGGCTGACGGAAATGCAATACGCACGGAGAAGTCGTGGTGGTCATTTGAATGATGTTATTTTCCATACATAATGGCATAATGTAACCTTACAAATAAAAAAAAAATTTGGTCTCACTGAATAATTTATGTTAATTTTTAAATTCCTATTGGAAAACTCTTTAGATGGTTTGTCTGTTATCATTTTTTTAGGCAAATATAGTATCACCTGTTTCAAGTTGCCTATATCTTCCAGCTCTCCTCGGTTGACCAGGGCTTTCTTGGGGCTTTCGAAAGCGCTTCCGATTGGCGATTCGTCTCTGGTACTCATAAATGAAATGCATTTTTGCATAGTAAGTCAATGACCACTACTAATATGAATTACAAAATGGTTTTCTGTTTTATACAACAAATTTTGTTTATTTCGAGACACTAGATTTGCTTAAAAAAATGTTACACTTAATTTATTGGTATTTTAAGCATTTTGCTTTATTCCTAACAAAGCAGTGCTAAAATAGGCACTCGAAACTTTATTAAATGTATTTTTTAATAAACACGACTTACTTGGAAAAATAATTGATAAATAGATAAAAACATTGTTTTAATAACCGCGAAATCGACTAAAATTTTTTTGAAATAATAAGACCTCACAAAACCTTTCTTTTTATTTGACAGAAGATAACAGAGTTTATAAAATTGATTATACTGGAAAGGTACTCTTCAAGATCGTATTGAAAATGAAGATAAACAATTAACTCTTATTTATTATTTTTTTATTTTACTACTTGGTTACATAAGGTTATATAATCAAGCTATTTTCGGATTAATGTGTGATTGAACCATAGCGAGCGTCCCAGGGTTGCTGAAAGAGGTCAAATGTTGCTGAATGAGACATACTGCCATGCCGGGGGAAATGATCTCGTTGTCCTCCACTTTTATTATTACTTTTATGCTGGGAATAGGGGTCGCCCAAATGTGTACTAACGCAAGCACCGGTTGCTTGATCTTTCTGCCACGTGTCCACAAAACAACCCTTGAGTTTTAAAATTAATTTTATTATAATAATTAATTTTTAATCGCCCTACTTCGATGGATCGTCCACTTCTGGGACATCCTGTATATAAATAAACGAAACACAATTTACTTGTGTACCAAATAAATTAGATCAAAACTGAGTGTAAATTAAAACGTTTTACGTTAACTACAATTATTTTTATTATGATTATTATTTTGTTTCTACATTTATTTAGTTGTGTAAATAAATGTCGGTAAATGTTATTTGAAAAATGGAATAGAACAAAAACTATTCTTAATTATTCATTTAATTATTTTTTTAGTTTAGTTGTGTTTTCAATTCAATGACAACAATTTAATAAAGTTTTCAAATATAGTTCAAAGAGTTATATTTCTATTGCCGGTTATTAATTTTTCTGTATTTTTTATTTGAATATATTAAATTCGATTAATTTTAATTATACAACAATTTTTTTTTTGTTTGGCAATAGTAATTATTAATGTATACAAACGACGCATTAATACTAAAGTGCAAAGAAAATTTACACAATTATTGTAAATTAACCAAATTATTTTGCCTGTCGTACGACAGAGCTATCCCAACATAATTTTATCATTCATTTCATGTTCATAAGCTTCAGCCCAAATGAATTCCGATTATGAATTATATAAAATGCTGGCTTTTTAAAATTTTATTACTCCACGTAGACCTAAACTATATTGTATAAACGAAAATAACATGATAACATCGGAGTGAAGTTTATGCCAAAATAACAAAATATACACTGTGTCCTGTCAGTACTTAGAATTGAAAAAAACACTCAAATATTGAACTTTCAAAACGAAATTTTTTACAACAACCACACTATGAGTTGCACAGAGATGATCGAAGTTGTTCTGAACTGCCCCTACGGATTGCATAGAGATGATTGAAGTTGTTCTGAACTAGTAATTGATGTAAGAAACCAATCTTATTTATCCACATGCTCGGAAATCTTTGAGATTTTTGTTATTCGAGACAAAACGTCATTGCAAATATGAAAATTCTTAAACATTTGAAATTATTTATCTCGGCCCCTACGGATTGCCCAGATACGGTCGAAGTTGTTCTGAACTAGTAATTGATGTAAGAAACCAATTTTATTTATCCACATGCTCGGAAATCTCTGAGATTTTTGTTGTTCGAGACAGAACGTCCTTGAGTGAAATAAGAAAATTCTTAAACATTTGAAATTATTTATCTCGGCCCCTACGAATTGCCCAGATACGTTCGAAGTGATTCTGAACTAGTAATTGATGTAAGAAACCAATCTTATTTATCCACATGCTCGGAAATCTCTGAGATTTTTGTTATTCGAGACAAAACGTCATTGAGTGTAATACGAAAATTCTTAAATATTTGAAATTATTTATTTCGGCCCTACGAATTGCCCAGATACGTTCGAAGTGGTTTGGAACTAGTAATTGATGTAAGAAACCAATCTTATTTATCCACATGCTCGGAAATCTCTGAGATTTTTGTTATTCGAGACAGAACGTCATTGAGTGAAATATGAAAATTCTTAAACATTTGAAATTATTTATCTGGGCCCCTACGGATTGCTCAGATACGGTCGAAGTTGTTCTGAACTAGTAATTGATGTAAGAAACCAATCTTATTTGTCCACATGCTCTGAAATCTGAGATTTTTGTTATTCGAGACAGAACGTCATTGAGTGTAATACGAAAATTCTTAAATGTTTGAAATTATTTATTTCGGCCCTACGAATTGCCCAGATACGTTCGAAGTGGTTTGGAACTAGTAATTGATGTAAGAAACCAATCTTATTTATCCACATGCTCTGAAATCTAAGATTTTTGTTATTCGAGACAGAACGTCATTGAGTGTAATACGAAAATTCTTAAATATTTGAAATTATTTATTTCGGCCCTACGAATTGCCCAGATACGTTCGAAGTGGTTTGGAACTAGTAATTGATGTAAGAAACCAATCTTATTTATCCACATGCTCGGAAATCTCTGAGATTTTTGTTATTCGAGACAGAACGTCATTGAGTGAAATATGAAAATTCTTAAACATTTGAAATTATTTATCTGGGCCCCTACGGATTGCTCAGATACGGTCGAAGTTGTTCTGAACTAGTAATTGATGTAAGAAACCAATCTTATTTATCCACATGCTCTGAAATCTGAGATTTTTGTTATTCGAGACAGAACGTCATTGAGTGTAATACGAAAATTCTTAAACATTTGAAATTATTTATCTCGGCCCTTCGAATTGCCCATATACGTTCGAAGTAGTTTGGAACTAGTAATTGATGTAAGAAACCAACTTATTTATCCACATGCTCGGAAATCTCTGAGATTTTTGTTATTCAAAACAGAACGTCATAAATAATTTCAAATGACGTTCTGTCTCGAATAACAAAAATCTCAGAGATTTCCGAGCATGTGGATAAATAAGATTGGTTTCTTACATCAATTACTAGTTGAGAACAACTTCGACCGTATCTGGGCAATTCGTAGGGGCCGAGATAAATAATTTCAAATGTTTAAGAATTTTCATATTTCACTTAATGACGTTCTGTCTCAAATAACAAAAATCTCAGAGATTTCCGAGCATGTGGATAAATAAGATTGGGTTCTTACATCAATTACTAGTTCAGAACCACTTCGATCATCTCTGTGCAATCCGTAGTGGCAGTTCAGAATAACTTCGAACATCTCTGCGCAATTCATAGTGTGTTTGTTGTAAAAAATTTCATTTTTTAAAATTCACTTAAAACTTTCCACAAAAGTTAAATGTTTGCTACGTGTAGTGTAAAAATATTTGTGTTTATTAAAAAATTTCAGATATTATTATGAAAGTTCAATTCATAAGTACTTATAGGACACAGTGTATATTTTGTTATTTTGGCATAAACTTCACTCCGATATGATAACCTTAAAATGTATTGAAGGGAAATGTCCGGTTAACGACCATAATTGATGTATTGGGACGTTTGATTTTCACGTCGTCGGTGGTGTGCACATTTTGGCAAATATACTAACTCGATTGACTACACGCATCGTTTGAGTTTTGAAGAACTATACAAAATTTTAATCGGTAATATTACTAATTCCTTGGTAAAAGCTTCCTAAATTAAACAACAATAAAAAAAGCACAACTTCTGAAAAAGGCATACGTCGGTAAATAATTCAATATAATTTGAAATCGATCGAAGACAAAGTTGAAGTAGGCTACATCAGCATGATAGCATGATCCATGTGTACTGAAATCATGAATTACATTAGTAATATGTAGTTATTTGTGTATAAAGAGCGCAATTTAGTAATTCTTTGTTTGAGGCAAAAAATATAAAATTTTTTTTGGCAAATTTAGCTATAAAATATTTTTTCTTCGAAATCGCTATCCATGTTTCTCTAGAAACTCCAAGAGTGACAGAAATATTTCACCTAAAAATATTTTAATAAACTTAAGCCTTAACTATCCGGGAAAACTAATTGACGTTACGATTCATAAACAAATTCAATTTCATAGAATTCCCCGAAAATATAGGCACACATTTTTTATTGATTCCTTACGGTAAACATCTTTTTGAGAAAGACCCAGTTCCTCTTAAGAAACAACAAATTTGGTTTATCAAATGAAATTTGAGTGTAACGTAAATTATACTGGTTAAAGGAAACAAATTGTGGAAAAACGTTTTTACCAACATATAATAAGCGTTAAACAGAAATCAAATCAAAAGTGCCCCTACTCACCATCTGAAAAATACAAATTATGAAATCACGTTAGAAAGTGTGAACATTTTAGAATCACAGAAATATTTAACGAAATAGGCAATATTAGAAATGCATGACATGAAATTTAGTGATAATTCGATGAACATTGTTCTTGATTATTTGTA
Source organism: Nephrotoma flavescens (assembly GCA_932526605.1). Classification (NCBI taxonomy): domain Eukaryota; kingdom Metazoa; phylum Arthropoda; class Insecta; order Diptera; family Tipulidae; genus Nephrotoma; species Nephrotoma flavescens. The sequence goes on along the minus strand of OW052222.1, from coordinate 252,344,874 downwards.
ATCAAAAATACAAGCAGATTAAGCACTTAATGAATTCGGATTATCGAGCTCCATAAATACAATTTATCGGTACTTCCCCGCCGCTGAGATATCATGGCTGATTTTTACGTCCACAAACAATGACACTCGGTTGATATTTTCAAATTGCACTAATCCCGCTAGCGAAGCTGCTGAACAATTTGCAGAATTTAATCTGCTCAGTCGACAAACCGACCAGGTAACCCAATACGACAGGGCAGACTCATCATCTGTTTTATTTTATATCCAAGTACAATCCCCGAAAAATACATCGCTGACGCGAATGCTCGCGAGCCTAATGGTTGGCCTTTCAGGTCTTGCTTTAATATCAGATAGCATCTCAATTACTCAGAAATGTAGGAACTCAACCCTATCTAAAGATGCATGCTCTTCTTTCAATTCGTATTTCAGAAAAATCACTCTTCCGATGAACTTTTTGGAGCGATGTAATGAACATTTTAGATGATCAGTCGTCAAGCCTTTGCATTATTTTGCAAAATAATTTTATTGCATGAATAAATAAATCACTTCAAATCTTGAATATCGTCCTTGTCTCTACACTGTTCCTGATTTAGCTTTACATCAATTATCTACTAACCTCAATAACTTGCGACATCCATTAATTTGCTGACGACACAACGCTGTCGGTTTCCATTAAGTTTATCAATCGAAGAGGAAGCAGTGTCTGTCTAGAAAGTTTCCTAAGAATCAATCACTTCTAGAATAGGGTAGATCTAACAGACTAATTTAAACCACAGCAAATGCCAAAATTGTATTTTTTCCCAGAAAGTAGTACAACAATAAGACCACCAAATATCTCTACCACCCAACATCTTAAGTGAAGGAGATTTGTCACTGGGTTCCCATTGACATACTTCCTTCGCTTAAGATGTTGGTTTGTAAATTTCTAGCGCTTTCTCTAGGAAAGAACATAAACATATATGCAAACCTCCAAAAGTGCAAGTCGATGTTTGAGGTTCGTTATGCGATGCAACTTTTACTTTACTCCATCGGAAGTCTTAAGGCTTTATAATGCTTACGTTAGATTTATCATAAAAATTTTATCTGGATTGGAGCTCCTAAATCCTATTTGGAATGACTTCATAGAATTCAGAATAGAGTCGTTCGTATGATAAACGATGTGATTATTACATCCTCCTTCGATATTTGTTAGCGCGGAAGTATTTTTTGGGAACTGCGTTTTAGAACTTTCTTATTGAGATAAATGCTCTTTAGAAACTAATTCCCTGATTTCATTCGCATTTCTTAGTAGAACCTTTCTACCTTCAACAATGGGTTCAATAATTGAATGCAGTTGACCTTCTATTGCGTTTTCATTTCGCTAAATGGGCTAATTCTCGGTTGGAAGGAGATGAGGGTATTCATGTGGGGCACAGAGAATGCACACGTGACAATTGAGAAGCCAATACATTCAAAACGAGTGACTGATGTGGAATATGGTACAAAGGCATCATAGAGCCAGTTTTCTTCGAAAATGACCAAGTAATCGCACTAACAGTGAAAGAAGACCATTATCGTGCCACTTTTAAACTGAATTTTTATGCATTAAGATTGAAGAGGAATACTTAACCAATATTTGGTTTCAACGGGACGGTGCCACTGCCTCCACAACCAACAATAGAATCCAAGTTTTGCGCTCTATATCCAACTCGCCGCCTCGGAGCTGCGTCGTGACACCGTTGGACTATTATTTGGGAGGAGCCGCCAAGGATTTTTTTTGTTTATTATTTTTTTTATTTTTTAATCCCGGCATCTGTTCTAGGGCCGAAACACTCCCAACTCTTTCGCGATTTGTTTTTTTCCGTCCTACCATACGCAGTTATGCCGAATCGAAGACGTACGGCTATAGGTCCGGTTTACGTTATCATCTGCGCATTGCATAGCTCCAGCCAGCCTATAGTACTGGCACGGAAGATGGGTCGGCCCATGAGTTTCGCACGCCGATAGGGGTCGTAGTTGTGTTCATTTTTATCACAGATCGTAATCTGTTGATATTTTATCTTTTATGTACGTAATTTGATTAGTGGAAAATTGTGTTTCTAAATATCCGCACAAAAATTCGCACTCGAACAGTCGTTGAAAGTGTTTAGCACTATGAAATTTTCAAATCAATGTGGCGCTGACTTTACTAATATTGATAGGGGACTTGTGCGCGCGCGCCCATTGTTTTTGATAAATCATCGAAAATTCGATCGCTAAATTTGCATTCTAGTGTTTTCGATGTTTTGGTAAAAGTGTTATACTGGGGTCTTAGATTTTCAGACAAAAACTGTTTAGAATGATTTAATTTGAGCATTCATATCAGAATGTTTAATAGACCCTTTACTGGATCAATGATATTGCGCAATAATCTACGTTTACTCAAGATTATTGACCGTGTAATTGAATATTGCACAATATTACATTCCATTTATAAGGAGGATTTTTTTCGCAATATTTTTGGGCGATATATTGTTTGTTTATCAATGAACATGTAAGTGGCCTGTAACGAAGAATTAGTTTTTTACCCTTGACTACATTAGCCCAAAACATGGAAAACATCTATAGCTGAGGCAAAATCGGAGATCATGTGATGTTAAGAAGCTAGAGAATAAAATACTAAATTGGCGTCTGAATTTGAAGCGGCACACTGCGATACCTACAATTGTGATCTTGCCGAACACTTTCGAGTTGTGAGTTCAATCAATAAAATTTAGGAGGAACAAAACTGCCACCCATGATGATTTTGGACTCTGTAACAGAGCTTGAACTTGATATAAAAACTGTGCCGATAAATAAAACTGCTATTAAATAATGCAGAATACAACATAACACCGAGCCCTTTCCTACAGCTTGTTTACACATAATATTAGGAAAGGTTTAATAGGTTTAATGGTTAACGATGGTATTGGTCTTCAACAATTGGTTCTTTAAATCAGCAACCTAAGAAGAAAAAAATTATTATTTTACATACATTTGGAAATTTCCTGAAATTAAAATTATTACTTTTCGGCTTCCTAAAAAAAAAATTGATAGATTGAATCGGCCGGATTACAGACACAATGAAACCACAATTCTAATTTACATAATCAGCAATTAATATTCCATCTCCTTCCATGACTGACACCCTACCTTTAGTAATAAAATTTAAAATGAGATTTTATATCAGTTTTACATAAAGCATATCCCAAGAAGTTGTAATCTCTCAGAAGTATCTTAAAATAAATCGTTTTACTTTGATTTTGACCTACGCGAGAGCATCCATTAGTGATAGCACCATGCGTTGACGAATCAAGGGATCCAATTTGACTGCAAGAAGGCCTGCCATTCATCCAGATTTGTTTGCAGCAAACCGTATAGCCCGTTTTACACTTGCTCTCGAACATGAACACTGGACAAGGGAACAATGGGCCAATGTCTTGTTCTCCGACGAGTCTAGATTTTGCCTTGCATCATCAGATCGTCGGACGAGAGTTTATCGTCAGCCAGGTGAGGATTTTGCACCGGTATGTATTATTTCTAAAGATGCTTTCGGCGACGGTTGGATTATGGTTTAGGGTGGTCCGATTGATCTCGGTACCATCGTGTTTGGAACCGCATGTGATGCCCTGTGCACCATTTATCGGAGATGAGTTCATGTTAATGCATAACAATGCTCATCCACATGTCGCAAATGCAGTAAGGGAATATTTTGAGGATGTTTCAGTAATGCATTGGCCAGCTAGGAGCCCAGGCCTTAATCCCATAGAGCATATGTGGGACATAATCGGAAGAAAAGATTATGCGTTTTTTATGTATAAATTTATTATAATTGGTTATAAAATTTGAATATATCATAAGTTAGCGACTCCATTTTCCATTTTATGCATTACGCAAAGTTTTAATATTTAGTTTACTTGCGGAGAAATAATTATTCAATCTAATTCGTAATTATAATCTCAATAATATGCTTCTAAAAAATGCAATAATGATAATATACATTATTGCATTTTTTATTTTATTTATATATCTTTATATAATATAAAAAAAATTCAATAAATAATAATACAACAACATAAACCTTAATGCAACGCCTTGGCTAGTCAGTAAACCAATCAACATTGAACAATTTATTATTTTTACAACAATAATGTGTAATTATATAGTTTTTAATGCAGTTAGCTGCTGTTTTCTTTGCTAGGTTGCAATATTATATTCATGAAAGCAACAAATACGTACGAATAAAAATCAAGCAAGAAAGAAAAATGAGAAAATTTGCATTTCTCATGCCAGCCTAAAGCTTATAGTTTAATAATAAAATTAACAAAAAATAAAAATAATAATACAAACAGATTAACAATACGCAATCGACAAGTGATTTAGCGCATAATGCTGCTTTTATTCCGCTTGCCAATAGGCAGCCGGGTAAATATAAATAATTTATACGAAAAATATGACATATTTTCCATGAAAACGGGTGAGTGATATATAGCTAGATTTAAGACACTGTTAAGTAAAAATAAAAAATGTGGCCAATTTTACTGTGGAAGTCATAAGTTCCCAAAATTGAAGGATCATTGGATGAAAAAACATTAATAAATCTCCTACGAGTATAGACAACCATAATTATTATAAAAAGCTTTATTAATGATAAATACGTATCAATGTTAATGCTGCAATAGCTACACGTACTTTTAAAATCGTTAATGCTAAATCAATAAATGAAAACCAGAAATTTTTTCCAAATAAATTAAAATAATAAATGAGAAACGAAAAAATATAATAAACAATAATCATAAAAAGTAATAGAATAAGAATGTTAAAAATAATAACAATAAAAAATATTATATAAATATATAATATTTACAATTTATTTCTGTATTTCGAAATTCAACGTTCTCGCATTTTCCTCCTTTTTATATTTTTAATATTTAATAATAAAATAAAAATAAAAAAAAATTCAAATTATATTTTTTGTTTTCTAAATTATAAACAAAAAAAAAATAATAATAAAAAATAAATCGAGAAAATAAAAAAATACCAAATGGGTGAAAATTAAAAATGAGTGGGTGGTTAGTTTACCCCATTCTTATTTTCATCAAATATTTTTTTAAATTTTATTTATTTAAAAAAAAAATCACTACAATAAAATGAAATACTAAATAAAAAATACGTGATGGTAAAATTTTGAGACAATGGCGATGATTGTGTTTTATTATTGATCGCATACTACACACCAAAAATATAACGAAATATTAATTTTTTTTTTTGCTTTTTGAGAAGAAGAAATGAAAAGCATTGGACATTTTAACTTCCCCATTTATGATATATAAATTTTTTTGTTTTTCATTCATTTTTCGTATTCAGCCCTAATTTTTATTTATATTTTGAACGTAACCATCATATTCTTTCTTCCTGTATTCGATCTTGTGGAACTGTATCAAAATACATAGTTTTTGAATGGAAAAAATGCCACCTAGTATGCCATACCCCCCAAAAATTGTGTTTGGTTTTTTTGCCGTTTTATTTTTTGCAGTCAACTCAACTCATACAACCCTTTAATTATTCTTTTGCCACTTTTACATATTTTTTTTTCTGGGTGTGTGTATTGAAGGGTATTTTTTGAATAAAAAATGACAAATTTTGGTTTGGTTGAACAATACGATGAAATTCATACTTTGAAATTGTGGCTATCTAACCTAAATTTTGACTGACACCCTTTTCTTAGGTTAATTATTTACTGTAATATTATTAATAGATGAAATTGTCACATACATATTTATTGGAAAGTCAATTGGTTCATGCGTTAGTTGATATACAAAGAAAAACTGAAATTGCGCCAAAGCAGGTTAATTTATATATGTTCGTCCTACAACATGTAGTAGTCGTTTAAAATGCATTAAATATATATTTTTGTAATAATTGTAATTTACTTGTTTACCAATAATATTGTAGTTTACTTGAGACTAGTTTTCTTCTAAAATATAATTCTGTGTGGGTAAAAACTAAAACAGTTGCCATAATTATCCTGTGAAATATTTGTTAAAACGCATCGTCCTGGCGGAAGATGATAAAAAACATTTTAAGGCCGACCAAATACCTCACTTCTTTCATATATTCCTATTTAAAAATGATTTTGCTTAATGTTTTATGTATATTAATATTCAAGCAGGAACCTACTGCTGATATGGGTTTCGAAAATGGATTTAATGGTCATTCAAAATAACCAATTCAAATTAAACGAATCAGAAAGGCTTAAAAAATTTATATTTCTAGAGCAGTTTTCAAATTACCAAAGATTATCATCTCCAAATAGTTTGAATCCATTTGCCTGCGTTATTGCGATTGTAACCATATACGATTTCCGATTTGATAAATTTAAATCTATTTTTTTCGGAGCAACGTGAAAGTTAAATCTGTTCCCAGCTACGATCGATTTTGTTTGATCTGTAGAACGTATAATCTGCTGTAGCTCTTTCGACTTAGTACCGCAATATTCTCTATGCTTCGTTGTGATCTTTGCAATAGATGGTTCTCACTACGAGATGCATGTGAAGTGTATGTTTAAACCTGAACTCAACACACCGAGCAAACTCTGACCGAACTTCATCTAAATAATTATAGCAACGTCTATTTTCTTTCACATGTTGGCTGCGTTTTGCAACATTTTTGGCAAATAAGATACTGTTAAAGTTAGTCGAAAATCTTAAGCCGGAAAATTTCGACAAAGCAGATTCGTTAACCGTTAAAATTGACGCATCACAAAAATAAGGCCGATAATGCAGATTGAGCCGATAACTTCAATATTCGACCGAAAAACGCCAACGCAAATGACGATCGATTTAATCGACAAAACATTGGGAAAATTAAAAATGTTACTCCCATAACCTAATAAGACCCACTCCAGACCCGCAATCAAAATCTACCTTTGATTGTTGACCGTCTAATTGGCTTAGTCAGATTGGTGTCTTATCTGGCAAAATCTCGAGTGACGAACGATTTAACGTCAAAAGATGGGGAAAATCAAAATTTCATACCTATAACCTGGTCAGATCCACCACAAACCTATAATTTCAATCTACCTATGGCCATGGGCCATCGAATTAGGATGGCCAGATTGGTGTCTTTCTGGTAAAATCTTGAATGACGAACGATTTTATCGAGAACACATCGGGGAAATCAAAATTTCACCCCTAAACCCTCATCAGACCAGACCCACCGCAAACCTATAACCGAAACCTACTTTTGATCATCGGCCATCGAATTGGCATAGTCAGATCGGGCATACATTTGAATTGCAAACAATTTAACGATAATTACAAACCGTTGAATACTTGATAAATATTAAAATTCTTTGTCGAGAATTTTTGGCTGCGTGAAAACAGATATGGCATTCTTTTTGGTTGTCTTCATTTCTTAAGTTATTATTAAAAATATTATTCTGAATTTAGCCCATAATCGTCCTGTCCACTTCTGCTTAGTAAACTATATACATTTTTAATGTTTATGTTCAAAAAAACCTTAAATTATAAGAATCATTTCATTGCTAAAATATCGGTATATTCAGAATTCCGTAACCAGTTCAAACAGAGCTAATTTCACTCCATAATCTCATAAGAGCCATCCCAAACTTATTTCTTTCCCCTTAATTTTCCAGAACTCCCAACATGAAAGTTGAGCTGGAAAATTTTCAGCGATAACGACGAATCGCTTTAAATTAGACCTTTTCCAGACAAAATTTTAAACGTCAAGTTTTCACAATTTTTTGAAGTGGCGGTATGTATGCTAATATTTACAAACGAAACTAATAAATTAGGTTTGTTACTTTCGGTTGGATTTAATATATAATTTTTTTAACTTTCGACTGAATTAGTTGAGACACTATCTGCATTATCGATTTTTTCATTATCTGCTGGCAACTTTTAGCTAATTTTAATAAGGTTAAAAATCCAGTTGAATTATTTTGATGTTATGTATACGAAGAAATATATAGTGTCCTGGCTATCCGACGAGTCGATTTGAAATCTGCACCACTATCTGTTAGCGAATATTTATATCCCGTGCCCCAGTCCGAAATCAACACTAAAATGGCTCCACCATCGTATCTACACAAGGTGACAACAAAAATAAAAAACAACATGGCCCCGGGTTAAGATGGAATTTCTTGGGAAAGGTTATGTCAAAGATACCGGATGTACAAGTTTGTGTTAAGTGTGTGTTCTATTGAGGGAGTCCTATAGCGAAGAGGAAAACGGCACTGATTTACGCATTGCCGGAAAAAGAAATTTTGTTACCACTGTGGATCTTGTCCAAACATATCAGCAACAGCTAAAACCTTGACCCTGAGGATTTTATTGGAGAAATGTTCTCAAAATAGCTCCCTGTTCACAGACTTGCCAACGTGCAAATTATTGATGACCGATGCATATTGTAAGATGAAAATCGAATTCAATCTTGCGAAGGCCTTAGAAATATTTTAAGATCAGGAGTACGGAATCCCATCTATCGCTCAAATACTTTTAACTTGAGAATTGTGACTCTCATCAAATTGCCATTCGGAGAATTTATTTCTGTGAACGCGAGTTTAAATATGAGGGATCGATAGTAACGGAGTAAAATTCAGTTTCTGTTCACATTCCGAATCGTAGATGGATACCGAGTTTTTTACGCAAACATTAAAATCTTTAAGTTCTGCTACATATCTCGTGAAAAAAAGTTAGATTCTACAAGGCGCTGATTAGACGAGTGGTCACTTTTGGTTGTTAGTCATAGACGTTACCAGAAAGAGGTTGATGGCTGGAGCACGTGGAAAAGGATCTACATACACTCGTTCATCGTGTCCGGCGTCCCTTGCTGTGAAAATGCAAACCGAAATATGTGGAGAAATCTCGTTCAGGCGCCCAAATCCTAGCGTGAGATGTAGCGCCAGCGGTAAGTATGTGGAGAATGGAACAATATGGGTTTCAATGTAATTCTGTTTAGTGCGGTTTAGAGCTATGTAGAACGGTATAGATCGATTCATAGCAGTTTAGCGCGATTTACACTGGTTTGAAACGATTTAAATCGGCTTCGGAATATTTTGTATAGTGTAGAGTTGTCTAGATTGGACTAGGGCAGATTAGAGCTTTTTCAGAGTAGTCTAGAGCTGTTTAGAGATGTTTATAGGAGTTTAGAGCGATATGGAGTGAATTAGAACAGTTATAAGCGTTTTTAAGCAATTCATGGCGAACGGCTTAGATTGATTTAGAGTGGTTTTGCGGAATCTACAGTGGTTATAGTAGTTTAGAGCGAATAAGTTTTGTTTAGATCGGATTAGAGTGATTTGTAGTAGTTTAAACTGATTTAGAGTAGTTTGGAGCGATTCAGAGTGGTTTAGATCAATTTGGAGTGGGCTAGATCAGCTTTGAGAGATTTAGAGTAGTTTAGAGCTATCTAGAGTCGTTTAGAGCATTGTATATATCGGTTTAGTCCGACTTTGAGCAGTTTAGAGAAATTTGAAAAACAGGTTAGCACCATAAAGAGCTGTTCGAGTAGTTTAGAGTGATTTAAAGAAAATTTGAGCGGTTTACCAATTTGTTTTATGTTTTAGGATGTGGTTATTTTTCAAATTATTTAACCCTTTGAAACCATTGTCCGTACAAAGGGACATCGTATTTGTATGATAACTTAGTACTTAATTTAGTAGTTTTTTTTTGCAACACTTGAGTAAGAATGTCATTCTGCATGGACATTGCTTCCGGAATGTTTAATTTTCGTTTTTTTATGGAAGAATGTTTTCTGTTCTCTTTATCAATACAAAGATATGTAAAATAATTTTTAACTTACATGGAAAAATTCTTCATTCAATAACGTTTTAGTGATTTCTATGATCCCTTCATTTGGTACTTCTGAAAAGATTTTTGTATGACGAAAAGAAGCTAATTTTGAATTTTGTGGTATGTGACTTCCTTCAATTTTGGTTGCGAGTTCTAAATTGTCTCTTAAATTGTTATATTTTGGAATTTTATATGTTGGAGTTAAGGTAAGCTTTTTGCGGTCTGATTGGTACATTATTTGTATGAGTTTTTAGCCTTTCTATGGGTTGTTTTGTATTGTTATTGTATTTCGCTTTTGAATCTACGTTTAATGTAGTATGTTGTTAGTAGGCCCATTTTGTTTTTATTTTGTGCATTCTTCTTTTTTAAAATCTTTGCAATCTGTTTTGAGATGGTAGCGGCTCAATTCTTTCGTTGTTCACTTTTCGAGTCATACTTTACACAGTAGGCCAATCGAGGACGTGCGGCTATGGCACTGAGGGTCATAGTTCTGTTTATTTCCATCACCGACTTAATCAGATGATGAAAAACGTCTTTAATTTAAACGCCATTTGATGGGTCTCGCCAGTTGCCATACGGTAAAACAATTTTTTTTTACCATAACAGTGGTTACTCGACTTGATGATGAAGGTGTTTAGTATTTTCTCTGCTTCCTATAGCCTAGACGGATTGACTGTTTAAGGTGAAACTTCAGGCTAAATTTTGCTATAATTTTGGAGGACCAATATCGGGCCACAGGGAAGTTACAGATTCCATGGCAGCCTTTTGCAAATTGTATATTGAAAAGTATGTCATTTACTAGGGAAACGATTAAAAGGATCTAAATTAAATTTTCCACAATATTTGTCCACATCCTTTTAACGATTCAGTTAAATTAAGTAAAAATGAACTAGGCTAAATCTATCTCTATTATTTTAACCCTTCACTGAAGAGTTTAAAAAATATCCAGATTACTTAAATAAAATTTGTCGGCTATCGAGCGAAGGGAGCTAAAAACCTACTTTATAGTTTAGACATCACACACATTCAGCCCTTCTACATGCCGCATGGATCAAGATGGCATTTTATACGTAAGATTTGTCAATTAGATTTATGAATGTGTTTGTCTCGCGCTAACCGACTTATTATGTTTTGTACTAACAATTTTAAGATGGGACCGTTGGGACCGACGTCAATAACATAAGTTTAAGCTCGGCTATACATTCCAATCAATTAATCAAATTATTTTTTTTGATTCGCACTACAGATGACAGATGACTAACCCTGTAATATTTAATCACATTGGCTTGTTCAAGAATAATTTTATTTTAGGGCAAATCTCTTACTCTTTAAAATCCTCATGCGTTATAATGACATTTAAAAAAAAAAACAAAAATTAAATTTCCACAAAATATTAATTTAATAAACCATTAAGTGTTATTGAAAATTCCCTTTTCGTTTAAAACCATGGGTCTTCCCTATTCTAAAAGATTTGCTGCACTTGAAAATAAATTAAAACCGCAAAGATTACAAATTGAAATTCGAGTACTTGAATAAAGTCTGATATATTTGTTAAACGTTTCGTTCAATTTGCTGCTAAATATTATATCCTAAATTGCGAAAGGTAATTATTTTTTTATGTTTACAAATGATTTTTTTTGCACAATTAAAACATGAATAATTTATGATTAATTAAAAACACCAAATATAAAAAAAAAAAATCATCGACAGTTTTGTTAAATTGTGCATATGTGCAGGTTATACGGTGTGCGACTGACATGCCTTGGAATGGTGGTATTCCATCCTCAAAAAGTATAATTCATGTATAGAGTTCGAGTTGAATTATTATTCTATTACATATGCATATGTGCAACACAAAATGCAAAAAAATAAAATGCATGTAGGTGATTTATTTTGAACAAATATTGGGATTCAACAGTTTGGTATAAACTTAACAGTTTTGTAATATTTTTTTTTTTTATTATTATTTGTTCGCGATTTAAAATTTTTGTTAAACTAATTTATAAACATCATCAACATAATAAAATCAACAAGTAGGTCTATCAAAATAAAAATTTCCACCCGATTTTCATTTTTTTCGAATTTATATTTTGGGTTATCATCGTGCAGTTTTTAGTTAAAAATGTATACGTTTTTTTACTGCTCGTACCACTTACCCACCAGCGAACCAACCAAACGCAAAATTAATGAAAAAAGTACAAATTTTTTTTTCCAAGTATTTATTATTGGTTTGTTGTGTGAAAATATGTATGTTTATAATCAATTAATTGTTATTCAATAAAAACTCGATTACAATGTTTATTTTTAATTTGCGTTCTATTCAATATTATAATGCACTCTACTAGTTTATGAGTAACAAAATATATAACCAAAAAGGGTAAATTATTGTAATTATTATTTAAAAATCGGCGAAACTTTTTTTTGTGCATTTTATGGTTTGTGATTTTTTATTTTGTACTTCGTTTCTAAATTAAATTTAGGATAATAATGGTATATAATCGTGGGTGGTTTCTAATTAGTAATTAGCTGTCACCTATCTTTAGCGAATTAACATTTGCGGAGATGTCCTATATTTGAGGTTGTTATGCCAAAACAATGTTTAATATGTAAATGTGCCAAACACTTTTTTGAAATGTTTTGAACTTCACTAAAATTATGTTTATTAACGAATATTATGTTTTTCGCTGATTTAATTCAAAATCGTCAGCGTAGATTTTTGAGGCATAGTTTATGTATAAATATCAAAGGTGTCCATAAGCCCGATCGCGATCAATTTTTTTGAAATTTCGAGTAATTTAATTGACTGAGAATACCATTCAAAATCGGGAATAAAAAGATCAGCGAGTGCAGCTTTAAATCAAAAAGTAGATTTCGAAAAACTATTGTTTGGAAAAGTAGACCCCTCAAAAAAGTAGTGAGCACGCCTGATAAAATATAATAAAAACTTAGACCGCTAACATATTAGGGTCTATCAGTTTTCGTAACAATTGCATTTTTTCACATGGTGGGTTCTTAATTTAACGAACAGATTTTGTTTCACATCCTAATTTTACTGAGTAGTTAAGCTGCCTAAGCATTTGCAGTAGAAACCATCTAGTGCTATCAAGCCGCTGAAGAATCATCTATCTAACTATTTAAATAAGGGGCTCTATTTTGTAAATCATAGTCTAACTCAATAAAATCCTGCTCATAAGCTGGATTCTGAAAAAAAGAAAGATTTTCTTATTCGTATTTTAATCATCTTATTTTATATTGATGATCTTTTTTTGCAATGGTTTCTATAATGGTGAAGTGGATATTGGTTGAGATGGAGCTTGCAACACACAACATTTTTCAATTACGACTAAAAATCTGGAAAATTGAAACATAAGATGCAACCAATTTAAGTATTTTATCTTAAATAAAGAGGCCACTTAATAGCTTGGATAGTCTTTGAATTAGTTAAACTGGAGCAGAGTCATGAATTCCGAATGGAAAAATCATTTGTTTCAAAATATTTATATTAACAAATAAAAAATATTTCGAAAAATAATCAAAGTTGGCTTGCATATTTTGTAAGAAATACAAATAAAAGTTCACGGAAACATTTTTCTCGATTCTAAGGTCTCGATCGAATTTTTCTCGATTCAATTCGAAAAGTTTCCTAATATAGATAAATCATTTCTGATCTTATATTTACTTATCCACTATAACTATCACCCTTAGTCCACTATGAAAAACTTCCACAATTTTAGTCGAGCAGGTTGGAAAATATTTTTTATCCGCTAAACATGTCTGGTCTTTTTTCATGATTCCACCGCTGGTTTAGCAATATCCAACAAAATACTATATGAAAAAACCCGAATTTACAAGAAGATTTTAAAAATTTTCGTAGCGCGGTCCAGCTGAACTGAACTTCCTAGAGTACTTGATCGCATTTTTCTAAACTAGGGCGTCGTTTTTTCTAAACTGAAACTGACGACTGGTTCCTTTACGGATTACTCATTTTCTACAATGCTAACACAACCTACTAAAACAAATCGGAACTTCTCTTACCTGAGAAAATGAATGTATAACAATGTTTTAATCTAGCAGTCTCGTAAATGATACAAAAAATGATATAGTGTCTCATTTTATTCTAGATAAAACGAGGAAACAATTTCAATAAAGGCTGTGTGCCAAACTTAAGGAAAAAGTCAATTTTAAGCAAATTATTCGGTAAATTCAATTATTTTTCGAAAACCCTATGGCAAACTGATTGAAATACTGTCCTAAAACCGGTTTTTACCGTAGTAAACAATTTACCTTAAGTTTGGCACACAGTCAAATTATCAGAAATGCAATATTATAACACGGGAATAGGGAACTTAAGAAAGAATTTATATGTAAATTTTATTTAAACATTTTGTTTCTGTACTGAGGTAATAAGTTAGTGTTAATTTTTTTGAACTAAAATTAAATTGGGAATTTTCTTTCCAATTTAGCTATGTAAAAATGATTCCCAAGTTATAAATATTTACATCAAACTTTTCTCCTCAGTAGGCCCGAAAAAACATATTTGAACAGAAATTACATATAAATTCTTTCCCCAGTTCGCTATTCCCGAGGAATTGCCAGAATAGTGCCATATGAGCTATTGTGTTCGTCGTTCTTTCCGACGACGAGCGTTATCTAAATTAAGCAAAGAAGGTACAGAGAAATCAAGATTAAATATTTGTTATTTATTTTTGTTCTTGCAAGTTTTTCTACAGATAAAAAAATAAATGAAGCCAATCATTGTAAGGAAGTTATAATAACCCGTAGTCTGTCCAAGCTAACAAACCTGATAAACTGCTAAAGAAACATTCGTAGGTTTAGCCGAAACTTCATTATGTTTAACTCTTATCTTAGAGAAGTCTTTGAGTCCGTATTGGTGTCATTGCAAGATCAACAATTACCTAACGATTTTTTCAACTCTAAAATGGGCTATTTTAGACAATGTTTCTACTTTTATATATCCGATCCTAAAAATGCTCACGGGGTCTCACCTACATAAACGAGTTGCTTAATAAATATTTATGGTTTTGATTTCAATCTATTTTTCAATTTGTCTATTACCGGTCCTAGAGATGCTCATAGATTTTTGAATTTATTTTAGAAAATCCTAGATGTAGCCTAGATTTATGATGATAAAGCGTGTCCCAATAAGAAGTTCAGATTTAAAAATTTAATTAAACAGAAACGGCTTAATATATTTCCAAACTATATTTCATTCAAATTGGAGCTGCGGCCGGCCTTGGTGTACTCCATTCGGTAGGTCCAATTTCTGAGCACATTTTGGATTGTGTGCTGATCTATTTTTGCAATGATTGCTTCAATATTTGCTCTCAAATGCTCAATTCTTTGTGGATTGTCCGTATAACACTTGTCCTTCACGGCACCCTACAAATAAAAATCCAAAGGCGTCAAATCACAGCTCCTTACCGGCCAATTAACGTCACGATTTCGACTTATAATGCGGCCATCGAATGTTTGACGCAGTTTCGCTATTGTAACGCCCGATGTGTGGCATGGCGCACCATTTTGCTGGAACCAAAGATCGTCCAAACCAATATCTTCAAGATATGGCCACAAAAAAGATGTTAACATGTGGCGGTAGTTGATTCCGTTGACCATAACGGTAGTGCTTCATCTTCGTAGAAATACGGCGCAATAATGCCGCCACGCCACAAGCCGCACCAAACAGTAACACGCAATGAAAGCATTGGCTTCTCCACATATGCTTGTGGATTTTCTGATCCACAAATGCGACAACACCGAGCAAAATCCTCATCAATTTCGAGTTTGTCGCAGGCCCACACAGCGACTCGATATCGAAGCGGATGGTCACGGGGCTTCAATCGCTGCTTGAGCAACTGAACTTTATAGGGCCATACAAATCAAGATCTTTACGCAGAATTCGTTGCATGGAAGACCGGCTGATGTTCATTTCCGATGTACGATGACGGATTGATGTTCTCTCAACTGGTACGCGTTGGATTGTCGACTAGGTAGCCCGTATCATGCACTTTATGCACAAACTTCTTTATACCGTTGGGTGCGACTCCCGTGTTTTAACCAAATTTTGTACATTTTCCTGCGATTTCGAACCAATTGTCTTTGTTGTGGAAGTAAATTTCCGACTTTTGTTGAAGCGTTACGCGACTCATTTCGTCAACTAGAAATAATATACTGAGTTTCTGTTAAACAAAGAATGATATTAGAGCCAAAATAACCGATATGTCAAATCTGAACCGGTTATTGTGACCCTTTATTTATTACTTCTTAGCAGTTCCATGGATATGACTAAATTTTCAAATTTTATTTAAGCCATCAATTGCTTTGGTTTCAATTTTATTCTCAATCGGGAAATTTTGATATTTTCGCCAATTGGAAATTACTCAATGACATTCCCAAATAAGCTACAAACCTGATTTACAACATTGATCGAAAATTTCCCAACCTATTCGAATATATGAAAGAAAACCCATGAACATTTCTGGTTAGACGATATTTTATTTCACCAATCCTAGAATTATAACGATTTTTAACTTATCTAGAGACATTTTTACATTTGCGGTTGACTATTCTAGACATATTCACGGAATCTCACCTACGATCAATTAGCTGAAATTACAACCGTAAACCATTACGTTTGTCGTTTATGTCTCTAGAAAAGGTAAAAAACATAATTAGACCCTGTTCACCATAGTCAAGGGTCCTGACAGCTGGTTGGATAGCTATCCGTGAACATCTCTAGGATCAGTGAAATTAAAATTTATTCAAGTAAATATCATCAAAATCCAAACTTGTTCGAAGCTATTGATAGTTGGATCTTTTAACTATCCAAAAGTATAAACGTAACCGTGTGAATATCTCTAGGATTTCAGTTAATATTGAATGCTTTTACTATAAATCGAAAGCTTAGCTTACATGGGAATGTCAATTGGGTGAAATTCCAATTAACAAAAATACTGAAATTTTCAATTAAGAATTTAATTGCAAATTAATAAGTTTTAAATTTTTGAAACCATGTTAAAAACCGTGACTTGTTTTCACAACATTGATTAAAACATTTCTAACCTATTCGAATATATGACAGCGAACCCATGTGCATTTCTGGGATACACGATATAACCGTAAACGTCAAAATGTTTCTAGACAAGTTAAAAATCATCCTAATTTGATCCTGTTTACCACACTTAAGGGTTTTGACTGTGCTATGTGACTATGCAGGGATTATGTCAGATCCCGTGAACATTTCTAGGATCGGTGAAATAAAATTTGAAAAATTATTCAAATTCATGAAAATTCTATATCGTGTATGACACGGAAATCTCATCATAATCGCAATCTGTTCGGAATTATCGACAGTCGACTTTTAAACTCAGCTCGCTTCAATGGGCAAGAGATTTTGACATTAGCGGAGTCATTAAATCCAAACGAGTTAGGTGAGTGGGACACATTGAACGATGCTCATCACAAAGAATATTGCGAAATGTATCTCGTCAAAAACCAGTCGGCGTACAAGATCTGCGAACGATAGGATGTAGAAATTGTAGGAAGCGTGCGATGAGCCGAGATAGTTGGAGAACCGTCGTGACACCCAAGAGCAGAGCATTTGAGCGGAAAACTCTTACATGGGATGTGGAAGCTAGAGAAAGAGAGAGGCAGTGTGAAATTGTAAGAAACTTTGTGTTGATACTCTAAAAAAATTTTATAGAAAATATAAAATCCAATACAAAAAATAAATTTTTGTAAATAATCATTACAAACTTCTAACAAAAAAATAAATAAAAACAAAAATCCCAATATTATTGACACGATGAATATTTCGTCGAAATACTCATTACTAAATTAATCAAACTAAATTGTAATAAAGCTAATTAATGTTTATAAACCGCTTTTGAAAATTAAAAAGAAAATAATATTTCGACACATTTTAACATTTTGCAATGAAAAATACCCACTATAATTCCATAACGCCACCCACATTTGTGCCTCTTTTGAGAAAAATATAAATTTGGGATCATTTGATACCAGTTCCACTGAAGTTAACTAGTTGGATTTTTTTTATTACAAAAAAAATATGCGTTAATTTTATCCACTAGTGTATGTTTTATTCCATGGAAATATTTACTATTTAAATATTTAGTTAAAAATTATTCAATCAAAATCGGCCATTTAAATATTTATACGCAAGCTAAAAATTTCCACGGAATAAAATATATTTTTGCTGCAACCGTCCATTAAAGTCTTGTTCCATTTAGAGTTATTACTTAGGCAAGCGGTTAGAGAGTTTAGATGGACATCATCTTGATTCTCTGTTACAATCCAAGTCGTACGGCACGTTTTCTTGAAGCTGCTTAGCCCCGAACTGAGACCACTGGGACTGCGTAACAACCGGCATTATAAATTTATGGTTGTGACCCTTTGTAAGCTTAGTTTATCACGCCTTACTAGTCAACTTAAAATCAGGCTCAATTGGATTATACACATCTCGAATAAAATTAAAACAAATAAATTTGAGGCAAAATAAAATACACGGCACGATTTCGTGTGCTTCGTGTGCGATCTTATACGTTTAATATTTCGAACAATTTTATTTTGTTTGTATTTTATATATATATATTTTTTTTAATAATTTTTATTATTTTAAAACATATAAAAAAATTGAATTAATTGAAATTATTTGTTTCTACTGTAGTTATAATTGTAAAATGAAACATATTTTTCATTTTTTCTGCTACTACATACGGTATAAAGTTGGATCTCGACCGTAAAACTACCTACAAATGTATAATTGTAGATTTATATACCGTATATATGTTATGTAGGTATAGTTAGACTGTCGAGATCATAATTTAAAATGGATATAAAATACACAAACAATAAACTTCGAGATAATCTTGGTAAGGTTTAAAAATCGTTATCACATAATTATGTTTTAAGCTACTGATTTTCTTTTTTGATTTTATTTTTTATTGTGTGTTTTATCAGAATCATGTTAATTTTGTACCAATTTTTTTTTTATATTTTACTCGTAAATATTATAATATGTGTATATATCGTTCATTAATTCAAAAATGTACAGGGAGAATTATATGAGCAAACGAATTTACATTTTACAGTGGAGTAAATATAAAAGAACCCGTTCTAATGTTTTTGAGTTTGATTATTTAGGTTATTTAGAAAAACTGAGAAAACTGTCTGAGAATCAGCTTAGTTGCAAGCTGTTGGTGAACATAACTACTGTCAACCTCAATATTTTTTTCAACTTTAAGAGTAGTTTCGCACAATTCATGTAAAAGTAATCGACATTTTACATTTTTCAGTGAAAGCCTATAAAGGTTTTAACTACTACTTGTTACGAGGAATGGCTCCCCACGACGGTTATTTTTGAGAGAGAATATGCATTTATTTTAAAACTAAATTAATTAAATTAAATTTTATTTAATTAAAACATAATTTGCATTTAAATATTGCAAATGTCATTCGCACTAACATAGAAACATACATATACATATGTATGTACCAATATTTTCATCTTGCGGTTATTATTTTATTATTTGGAAAGTCTCTGATTTGGAACAAAATTTGCTTTCATATTGTCAAATTGATTGATTTTATATTCCTTTTTTTGATCACAGGTACAATTACAGAGGTACAATTACAAACATTGTATGTAGAAGTCTCTATGTATAAAATTGCGGCCTTACTTAGTTTTTTTTAAATTATTTTTGCAATTTGTTCTGGGGTCAATGCTCTCCCAACTCTTTCGCGGTTTGCTTTTTCCGTCCTTACTTACGCCGTTTCGATGTTTTCACCACAGTTTTCATCACAGATTACGGTTGATGAAAATTTCGTTTTGCATCCTTGATCACTGTGCCGTTTGGTCGGTCCTTACTTAGTTAATTTAGTATATCGTCTCCAGGGTTAAACGTGGCACAGAAAATTTTAAGCTAGGACGAAACGCAAAATATATTTTATATTGTTTGTGGCAAATCTTTCAGACTTAAAGACCCTCTTTAATCATTTTTATTTGATATATCATTTTGAAATCCTAAGGATTTGGAAATGACTGTTATGTGGTTCTGTATTTCGGCCTTGCCTATCGGTAAACAAGGTGAAATACCTCATCAAAAGCATCGGCAATGTATCTTAAATTATTTAGTTTGCCCCTTTCTAAGTTCAATTATAAAAATATCAACTGTTGGCAGCCGCTTTTCCTTGATAATCTTGGTAACCTTTCAATTAATTAATCAAATTAATACTAATTCGTAAAATTATTGTTTTTATATAAATTTATAAAATTGTATATTTGAACTTAATTTTGAAATTTTTTTATTATCCCAATTATATTTAAATCACATTTTTAGTGCATTCCAATTTGTGGAGAAATACACGATTACGAAAGTCAAAATAATAATAATAACGCAAATCTCTGCCGTGTACAAGGTTCTTTATACATCGACTATCTTGAGAACGAAAAGACCGTGAACAGCGAATGTTACCTGGCGTGGTTCTCGTGTTTGAAAGAAGAAGTTGCGAAAAAACCGCCCAAATGCAAAAGAAAATTTTTTTCTCCAAAATAATGCACCGTGTCATAAATCGTTGGTTCATTCTCTGGATCAGGCTCTCACCGTCTGTTATGATTTTATATTGAAGTGTTACAGTTTTCCCATCCGCTGGATGAAGGGTAGGGATTTGGTAGTGTGGAATGGAGGAAGGTGAAATTGCATATGGGTGTGTATGTGAGGGACACTGATGAGTGTTGTGTGTATATGCGGGTAGATGTGTGATTGAATGAATGACTAAGTGATGTTGGTGGTTGTAAATGTACGTCAAGTTCTTCGATACTCATGTTGTCCTGTAACATTGCATGTGTCGGTTGGGTTGAATTGTGATGTCCACCTGAATGAAGCGATAGTTGTTGTTTGGAGTTATGCCTGGATCTTTACTTCTGGTTCGTCTTTTTCCAGTAATTCACTGGAATCAGACTCAGTTCAGTGCGATTTGGTAAAGGTGCTTTCCATTCGGGTGTGGATTTATCGTACTAGCTTAGATTTTGTTAAAAGGACTCATTCTAGGTGTTCCCATTCCAGAGATTTGTGGATGGATATAGATGTATTGTTTAGGAGGCTGAGGAATGTTATTTTGGAGTTAGATTTCAGGAAATTTTCGAATGGTAATTGTTGAGTACCAATGCCTTTATTAGCCATTAAACCGATTTAACCTAGATTGAAGTTGTCGTGTATCGTACGATCGATTGTTGCCTGAAACCGGATCGTTCCGTCCTACAAAGGAAAAAAAAAATCCGCTTTATCCTTCCCTCTTGTTAAGGGTAAGCAGACTGTCAGAATGGGACCGGCGTTGTCCGGCACATCCTGTCTGGTACTTTGTTGTACGGGACAATCAAAAAATGACCTAGTTTTTTCCTAATTGATCACATTTCAAAAATCTAATTTGCGTCCGTCCCAGTTCACAAAATATTCAAATTTTCATCCAAGACAGCAGTCTATGATCAGTATAAAATATATAATATTATTATCAATTTATCAATAATGAACGGAGATTAAAGGGCCGGGGTAAATGATTGATAGGTTAATGGCCCGAGAAAAATGAACGTTACATTTAGCTGATAAGCTATGTTTAAAATTTAATCTACAAGTGAAATGTATAATGCTCGGTCAATATTCATTGTGTGTGTGTGTAATTTCATCAAATGTATTTTTGCCTGTAAGTTGCGTTAAGACAAGAAAAAAGGTTTCGACCATATCTTTGTTTATATTGATCCCTTGGGCCTATTTTGGCTTTCACTAGGAATTAGGGAATGAAAATAAATTGTCAGTATTATAGCACCTATAGGAAATATTTCCCTAAAAGTGTATTCTGGCGACTGGGAAATATTTTTTTATGAAATTTTATCCTAATTATTGCAGTTTTGAGATTACTTGTTCCTTAATTTTTTTTGGAAATTATGAAATAAAACGAGGAAAGATTATTTAATTTGATTACCGAGTGCGTGGAATGTATGGTTCTTAGAAAACACATAGAGATATAAATTCTGAAAATTTTCGATATGGCGCGACACACAACAGCTTGTGAAACCGGGGCATAGTGACAACAACACAATTTTTACGTATTTACCATTTTTACCTAGCATAGAATTTAAAATTATTTATTTAAATTTTCTTCTAAAATATAATTTATCCGTACCTTCTGTCAAAAAATTTCAAGTTTTAAAACGCTAAATTTTTTGGGTATGTTTGTTTTCTCCATAAAATTTTAGTTTTTCTCATAATATAAACAGTTCTTCTTGAGTGAGTCTATATAGTCCTGTAATTGTTTTCAGAGCAAACGAATTCACCGTTTTTTATCAACTTCATCATCATCCAAAAAATCTCATAATTAACATTACTCATATTTAATGTTAATAATGTTTTTTATACACATACGGAATGTAAGAAAGAAGAAAGAAAATACGAAAGAAGAAGCTTTGGTGTTTGGATCGGGAGGTACGGGGTTCGAATCCCGATAAGGGCAGGATGCAAAGTGAAATTTTATCAACAGATTACGATCTGTGATGAAATGTAACACATCTAAGAGCCCCTGTCGATGTGCAAATTCCATGGACCGACCCATCTTCCATGCCAGTATAGGCTGGCATGGAGCTTGCAAGGTGCAGATGGTCCTAAATCGTTCCTATAGCCGTACACCTGGCTGGCGACGGCGTAAAGTAAGGACGTTAAAAGCATAACGGCGAAAGAGCAGGGAGAGCCTCGAGTCCCAAAACAGATTGCATGGTAAATAAAAATACTTTTTTAATTTATTGTAAATTTCTTTTATATTTCTTTTACATAATAATTTTCAAATTTTTAAAACACCATGGATGATCGACATTTAAACTAAATTTCTTTTTCTCAAAAATTTATTCGCAACACTGCCATAATACACTTTCAGAAATTTGGGGAAAAAATAACGAAATAGTGCTGCAAAGAACTTTTTTTCCTAATTCCCAATTCTTTATTCCCAGGGAAAGCCGGAGTAGCCCCACTGATGTTGTTTTTGTTACATTGAGTATCCTGTATTACTACCAGCATTATCCTCAAAAAGTCGTTGTTTCGCTGATTGAACTCCTTCTTTTTCCGGTTTTTGAGTATCAGTGCTAGAGTCGAAGTAATTGTTTTCCTTCGGCTTCACCAATCAAATAAATAAGTTGCATATTGAAACAACAACATGGTAGCTATTTGTGTCGTTTTGGTCAATTTTAATTGAATTCCATAACTCAACTGTAGTACATATATTGTACATACATATAAAATACGATATTTGTGTATTTTGGTTGAATTTCCTCTAATGCGTTTCCCATTTCCCTAAGTTTATCCGAATACCTCGATATATTGTACAGGGTGTTCTGCTTTAGGGGAGTTTCTGTAATATCTCATACCAAACCGCATGTCTGGCTATAAAAATGCATGTCGTAATTCCCCCGTTATGTATTAGTGGATCCCTAACCGGAGCACCCTGTGTAAAGAATCAGCCAACAAGCTTAGCACAACGAATTTTGTACACGAAAATACAATATAAACATTTTCATCTCTTCGTAGTTGTTGTACCGAAACTAAAGGCAATTTATATATTTTTTTTTGTTGTGTAGTTTTAGTTTTTGTTAAATTAGAATATTATTTAAACAAGAGATTGTGGTCATTTGATTAGATTTTATAGTTTGCATAAAAATAGAAACATAAATTGGGAATGAACAACTCTATATAAGGCTTGTGAAATAAATTTTAAATTTCCTTAAAAAATTTTTTTTTGCTATAATTTCACAACTAAAATTGATGAATTCTATTAATAATTTATTTACCAAAATACAGTTTTTATTTTTTTTTCATAATGTTTTATTATACTATACTAGAACTAGTTTCTGCTACTAGTTAGGTTATGTATATAGACACATTATTTTAAATGAATAAAGCATACATTTAAAAATTCTAGATAAATTTTGTTCGTAAAAAATTAAAAAAATCATTTCTAGAAAATAAATGCGGTAGTACATCATCGTCAGATAGGAACATAGTACGTACATACCTGGTGCGGTATGTAATATAAATTACAATTTTTGTGCACTAGGTCTACTTAAATATTCATCTTAATAATACGTTTATTTGTTGCTCTTCCGATAACAGTAGACTACATCGTTCTATAAGAACCATATCACATATACATTTATTTTTAACTTTCCATTTGATAATTAACTAATTAAATAGCCTAAATAAATTATATATAATACATAATTTATAATTATATTCCCGTAACGATAATTATCGACTACGAACTAAAAAAAAAAGTTATCATTTTAGTTTTATATGATAATAAATAATTAATAATTTTTTGTATATTTAATATAAGGGTATTACAATAAGAATGTGAATATTTGACATTTGACTTTGAATTTTTTTATAATCAATTCTTTAATAGTGTCCATACTAGCTATGTGGTGTTCTATTAATCTATTAAAATTGTACATGTTTCGTTGTGCAATTTTTCTAGTGGATCTAATAAATTAAAATTTTTCGAATCAGGCCACTTTATTAAGTTAAATATCGATTTGATGGTTTCCATGAATTAGTCTGTCGTTGCAGATAACCACTAGCATTTATTTGACTGTTACTTTACTATCATAGTTTAGGCACTGTCCTTGTCATTCGGGTTTTACTGTCCTACATTTTCCAAGTTGCAATCAGATAATTATCAGTATCCCAATATCAATATGTAAACCGCCCTACAAAATTTTCGGAGTCGAGATCATGAAATCCGCCCAGAAAAATCAATTGTTAGAAAATATTATTAAAATAATATTAAAATTTCGAAAAATAATCAAAGTTGGCGTAAAATTTTCAATGCAAAATTATTTCAAAACCTTTCTAGCAGATTAGTCAACCCTTTCAAAATAAAAAATATATTAGTAATAATGCACATTTACTACTGGTGAATTAGTGGGTAAAATACTAGGTAGTAGTGTATTTTGTACAATTCTATAGTATTAAACTACAATTTAGAATTGGAACGTATATTTCCAATGGATGCAAAAAATCAATTGAGTCAGCAATATTGTACTCTAGTTATTTGTAAAATTTTTGTGATTTTTAATAATATTTGACAACTCGCAAGAGTACCGAGTGTCAATCGTTTGGTTGAATTTAAAGTTTCTTGTGGCGTTACACGGTTTATGTTTTTTTTTGTTTTGGAAAATTTACACACAAAGCTAAATCTAAAACAGTGTCCTATATTTTATTTTTACAACTTATTTTCTAAACACTAAAATTGTTAACATTATGCAACGTCGGAACAAATCATATTTATTTATTTCGTCATATTTTCAAATCAAAATTTAGTAGCAAATAATGTACTGCTGATGAACATAGATCGAAAGTGGTATGATGGAATACAAGTAAAAATTATAATCACAATTAGGAAAAAAAGCTACACAAAATTTAATTTTTTAATTTTGTCTTTTTTAATTTTTTAATTAATAAATTTTTTAATCTGTTTATAATTTATTTGACGACAAAAATAAAAGTTTTTTGGAAGTTTATAAATAGTGTAATAAATTGGCTTTTGGTTTTCTATACATTTATTAATATTAAAAAACAGATCAGTCAGCCTTTCTATTTAGCAGCCTTTCAGTCATTCTTTATATTTAAACACAAAACTATTGAAGACTATTAAAGAATTAAACACGTTTTTTTTTATTTTTACGAATCATCGTTTTCTTTGTTTCACACTCTGGAATCATCTGGCAATGAATTACGCAGCACTTGGTTAAGCAGCGGCTTAGTTATATTCGAAATAGCCAATTTACAGAACTCGCAGTTTTGTTGCAATCAAATTGGATATTTTCATAATAGCAACCCAGTTCCATCCCAATCGATTGAGATTAGGCTTCCATATGGCAAAATCGTATACTGATTTCATTTTGGAATTTTATTATAACGTGTATTATAATGTATTAGAATTCATAATCCATACAGTAGCTGGCCTGACACTCGAAAATCTCCAAAACAATTATCAAAATCATCCGTGCCCAAAATTGTTTTAAAACAGTTACCCAGGCCCACTGAGGGAGTGCTTAAACAAATTTTCTCGAAATTGCCACACCTAGAAATAAATTTTTGGTAACTTTATGGCATTTAAATACGTTTGATCGATAAATTATTGAAAAAAGACCATAACAACTATGGCTCGAAAACATAAAGGAGCGAACATATAAATATGACAATAACACCAAGGCACTACTTTTTATTGCTCATTACCTGGAATCGAACAACATCAAACACTCTTCCTACTATGTTAACCAGGGCGATAACCACATTAATTTGTTCGTTCGTTTTTTCGTATTAGCATCTGCCGAAAAAAATATGCATTCACTCTCGAAAAATCTTAAAATCGATTTTTTTATGAATTTCTTTTACATTGGTATAACAAATTTGTTTTAGAAATTAAAAACCAAATCACGTTTGCCTTTTTCACCAGTCGTTTTTATTTCATTTTTACAAAGGAGTGATAAATATTCTTTAATTCAACAAAATAATCTATAATACGTCCTACTTTCTATCATCCACAAGATCAGGATCAATACTAGATCTTTTATCGGTTATATATTGCCTGATGTTGAAAAAAAAGCAACTGGTGATGGTGCACGGCTTGTTGGAATAGCGAGGATGCGATGGAATACTACTAACAACCTTGGCAATTCTCTTTTATTATTTATTTTCGGTCCTGCCATCAGTTCAAAAGATTAAAATCAGCATCACTGCAAATTTGAGCCTTTTTAATCTAATTCATCAGTGGCACTATTATACTGAGTACATATTTTGTTCACAAACTGAGACTTGAGAGTTGGGAGTTTTGCTGCTGATTCACTAACGAATTAGATGTATAAAATTACCAACTCTCAAGTCGCGGTTTTCGAACAAAATTCGTATACTGGTATATTCGTATTTCCTGGGAATAGGGAAATGAGGAAAGAATTTATATATTATTTCTGTTCAATTATTATTTTCGCGGCCTACTGAGGAGAAAAGTTTGATGTAAATATTTATCAATTGAGAATAACTTTTCCATGTCTAAATTGGCAGGGAAAATTATTCCCAATTTCATTTTGTTTTCAAGAAAATTAACACTAACTTTTTATCTCAGTATGCCAGAAAAAAATGTTTAAAAAAAATTACATATAAAATCTTTCCCCAATTCCCTATTCCCGGGAATTACTAGAACAGTGCCACAGGTGGAGCCAGATTTCCTTCTTCCGGAACAACAAATTCCAATAATGTTGATTCTATTCTTGGTCGTTTGTGTTTTTGAGAAAAAGGAGCAAGGTACTTTTTCAACAACATTTGTGCATGTTAGCATTCTTTTCCTTGTATTAACAATTCCTTGTCAGGAATTTCTCCAAAATTGAAGATAATACACATTTATGCTTCAATATATTCGAGGTTCCTGTTTTGTGGCTTTCGTATTTGTCCATTGATTTGCATGCATTTAAAGCATTCTATAAAAGTAGTAACCGATACTTCTTCGTCTAAGGTGAAATTTCGTCCAAAGCAGATGATTTGCATGTAGACGATTTTTCGACAGTTTTGAAGTAGCCACTTTTTAAATTGCGTTCAATTACCTTTTTATCCATATTCCAAACGATTTTTTGATTTAAAATGTAATATTTATAGAATTTGTTTTATTATTGCATGGGTGATTATAGAATTAAAATTTTTAATCAAATGAATCAATTTAGCTGATAATAATTTTACTTACCTAATTTATTAGGTGAGAAACCAAACCAAATTATTTGTTTTATAATAATCCATAATTAGCCAAAACATTTATTATTTTTCCTTAATCGTTAGTAAATGATCCTTTTATTTGGAGACTGTTAAAACTAATAACGAGAGATAAATTTCAGTTGGTAGTTTTACTCGAGAGAATAGCACACCTTCGATGGAAGCCACTAGCAACATCTTTAGATTTTAAGATATTTTAAAAAGTTACACAAGTTTTTGAACTTAAACTTAATAGTAGTTGTTACTCAACTTTTAATGGTTTTTCATCCCCTTCAACATAATACAGACAGTCCCGCGCACCCTATGTATAGTTATGAACCAAACCATTTTTTAAAAATGTAATCTCATAGAACAATTAAATCGCGTAACGTTTGATGTAATTTTAGGCACTACATTTTTGAAATTTTCTAAATCATCCATTAAGGCTAAATATATAAAATTGTTTTGTCAATTCGTTTTGCTGTGCGAACGCAAAGTAAGTCGCACTTTGCCTTGCATACGAGAGTCAGTTCACTTTCCAGACTCAGTTTAATATACTGTTCTATTCGTTATATTTCCGCTAAAACATTAAAAATTTAAAATTTGGAGACTATGGACACTTTAAATTTTTTGTTTCGTTTTCCTTTTACATTTTCTCTTGATAATTTTTGTAGTTTATAATTTTCCTATATATTTTCGCGCTACGGCGATTTTTTCGTAGACTATGAAAATGTTTCATAATAATAAAGTTTTTATATAAATATTTAATTGCATTAATTTTTTATATTTATTTATCTACATACTAAACAAACACAATATTGTTTTCTCATTTTTATGGTGCATCAAGTTTTTCCAGACCTAATTATATTACTCTGTATTTTTTCCTGTTTACTGTTGGTAATTAATGTTCATGTACTACTCAAAGTTTATTTGAAATCTTAACGTTTACTACTTTCATGATTAATTTTTATAACTTAGGCTGCGTACCAATAGTCGGGTAAAAGTCAATTTTTTTGTAAATTCAGTTATTTTTGAAAAACTCCTTGGTAAACTGATCGAAAAATCTGTACTAAAATCGATTTTACCGTAGTAAACGATTTATCCGACTATTGGTACGCAGCCTTAGAAGCTTTACTACTTTACCGACCAAACGGCACGGTGGTTAAAGATTTGGCGTTTGATCATCTGATTACGATCGGTGGTGGAAATGAACACGGAGAGCAAATGGGTTCTACGTAAATTGGACCTTTAGCCGTACGTCCTCAACTTGGTAGGCAATGCGTAAGGTAAGACGTGAAAAGCAAACCGCGAAAGAGTTGGGAGTGCTTCAGCCCCAGAAGAGAATTCAAAGATTAAATAATAAAAAAACGTTTAATTGCACTCTCGCTTTTATATTTCTACTAGGACATTCATCAAGAATTCCATCCAGTCCAGTAATTTAATTGAATTGTAATATCACTATTAATCCAATTAGGGACGTACGTATTTTTTCTCGTTATTTTGAAATTTAAGCGATTTTTGCTCGCGAGTTACCCGAAGGCTTATTACGAAAATTCTTAGTTTTGATGAACTTTTATTTGCTCGTTCTCGCTTGTTTTTTTTTTTAAATAATTACGTTTTTGGTTATAAATTCAATATTTTTAGTGAAATCATTTTTTTTGGTTCGTTGCATCTTCGGCACATATGATTCACTATTTTTTAACATTTTCCGGTGGTGTGGTCGTACAAACAAGCTTGACATTTTCCATATGAAATTTTGGGTTATTGTCGGCGACAACCGCAGATACCATACAAAATATAATCACAATCTTAACGAATTATTATGTTTCGCATGTCTGCGTCAAATACAATAAAACTCGAGGTTACGAAGGAGTTAACAAATTCCCAGTGAAACACAATAATTCGCTAATACATTGTGATTATACTTTGTACGTAGGTTGAAAATATTTTGAATATTTTTGTAGTTTGGTCATTGCAGTCTGATGTAAAGAATTTATATAGGTCGAAACCAAAAATCCAATTTGCAATAGAATAATCTAGAACATCGATAGAAAATTGCCATGCAGATGCAGACCCAATTCTAATTTAACCAGTGAACAGTGCAAGTTAAGAAGTAAAAAGTGAACAATGCCGAAAGTAAACGTTAAAAGTGAATTGCGATAAATAGTGAAATAGAGAATTGTTGAAGAAGTCTTAAACTGTTGGTGTAAATAAAATTTGAAATTTAAGCGCTTAATGTTTTATTTGTAAAATCCTGTATAAAATCGTAGCGAATGCCCGTAATTAGTAACATTATTAAAATCACCATGTATCCATTCTTCTAACGTTGGACGTACGACCATATTTTTGAAAAAAATTTTTTATTTTCTTTATTGTGTGCATCATATCATAAAATGAAGCTTTGCAAACAAAAAACGTATTCACTCGTACAATTTACATGTTAATATGTATAGATGCCTCTCTAGCAAGGCTAGGCTAACATACTCCTTTATAGTAAAATAAGAGTTTAAATTTTCAGTCGTATCACACCGTTGTATGGCGAGAATTTTTGTTATTATTAATATTATTATTGCAATCTACTGAAATGTCCTATAGTATCTATAGATGTATTTTGGTCCTAGTTTTTGTATATTTAAACGAAACGTTTGCAACTACAACAAAATATTCATATAAATAAATTATCAATTTGGCCTGTCCACTGAATGAGAATTACTTAAAAATAAATTCCCTGCAGTAGTTCTCCTTACTCAGTCTTTTTGATATTTTTATTTTCAATATATGTTTTTGTATATAGACTCGCATGTACGTATATAAAACTATATAGTTATATATAAATGGGGTATGTGTATGGCGTATACAAAATATATAAGTTTCAATGAATTTAGTTTTTCAAAATAGTCATTTTTATCCCATGAACTATACACACATGCATATAAACAAAAAAATCATGTATTTTTTGTTTAATAAAATTCGTATATCATCATCTCAGTACGTAACCCGTATATATGTGCAATCAGTATAACAGAACATAGTCGTATATATAACTAAGTGTATAATTTAAAAAAATAATACATTTCACATGAAAAACTCTTTCTCGTCCTTTTTTATGCGAGATGTAGAGAATCCATTTTTTCATCAGTATATGCAATATTCTAAATACAAAAATTTTCTCCAATGAACAAATTGATTTTACGGCCTGTGTATATTTTATAAGAATGAATAATTTTATCAAATGACATCAGAAAATATTCTAACACAATAATAAAATAATTAATACATATATGTATGTACTTAAATGTTTATTACAAATTAATATTAATAGTTATTTTTAATTACTACTCTGGAAGCAGTGCACCTAGAAATAAAAAAAATTTGCTGTGTGACGTCATTATATGTCGGTGCTTCCAATCTTTGGCTACATTACAAACAAAACAAAAATTATCCAATAATATCAATTAAAAATTATATTTCGAGTTATTGGTAAGAATTAATATATTATTTTATTATTAAAATATACATTCAACTTTTCGTTAAATCTCTTAATCTCCAACACTTTTTACGAATATTACTGCCATCTGCAGTTCAGAAATAAATTGTAGACATTAAAATGATGACGTATCAACAGTTCTGCCTGATACTCTTCTTGATACAAATCAAAATGCAGTGATTTGCTTTTGAGTGTCAAAACACAGTCAACAGTGGTGTACTGGTAAATTTTACGCTCTCTACTACCTTCGGAATTCTAACGTCGATTTTTTTGATAAGCTCAGTTTATTTGATTTAAAACCACATGCCTAGTTAATGTAACACACCTCAATAAAACATCTCTATCAAATTAGTCTTCTCTGCTTGGGTATGTTGGTGTAAAGGCTCATTTTCCAGATACTAAAAGTACATAGTTCGTCTTTGACATTTCAGGAAAATATTTATATTTAGGACTTACATATATATTTTAGGTTTCGATAAGTTTGCTGCCATAGAGTTTTTGAAAAATAATTGAATTTACCGAAGCATTTACTTAAAATTGACTTTTACCTTAAGTTTGATACGCAGCCAATGTAGCGATTAGCAAAATAGCACAATACTAACAATAAACTTTTTCATCTTTCCAGAAAACTGTGCCACAACATTGCAAATAACCATAGCAAACTACTTCAGGTAAGTTGCGAAGTCTTTTGCTATTTTTGTAGTTTAGGCTGCGGGCCAATAGTCGGGTAAAAGGCAATTTTAAGTAAATTTTTCGGTAAATTCATTTATTTTAGAAAAACTCTATAGCAAACTGATCGAAAAATCTGTTCTAAATCCGATTTTTACCATAGTAAACGATATATCCGACTATTGACCCGTCGCAGCCTTATTAGCTTTATGTAACAACCTAATAGTCCAGTCTAATTATGACATTGGCTGCGTACCACTAGTTGGGTAAATCGTTTACTACGGTAAAAATCGGGTTTAGAACAGATTTTTCGATAATTTTGCCATATAGTTTTTGAAAAATAAATGAATTTACTTAAAATTGAATTTTACCTTAAGTTTGGCACACAGCCAAATTACTTCATATTATCATTATTTCATGAGTCGTATTGCTGGTTTTCATTAAATTCTAACGAAACTAATAAAACCCTATTCTAATACTGCTTGCCTAAATGTTTTCAGGAGCTATATTAACGATGAGTGCTTCTATTCACAACAATCGACCTAGTACTTCTTCAGATGTCGACTCAAATTTATCTGACACATTGTTAAAATATGGGTTTACTAAACATTTAAAAAATTATAAATGTTTGTTGTGCAAGGCATTGGTTAGCGATAAAAAGGAGTACAGTTTTTTAACAGCATATTGCAAAGACCACTTAAAAACTAATCATAAGAATTTAAATCGCAAAAAACCGATATACTTCAAGAAATTGGCTGTAACAGATTTAAATAACCGTAAACCACCCACGCAGACACAAAAAGCTAAACAAAAATTAAACGAAAAGGAAATATTTTATAGAATTTGCTATGCAATTGGCAAAAAGTGTTATCCACCAAGCGTCTACAACGATTTGATTAAAAATATTTTTAAAATATCCGGTCGAACTAAGTCAAACTTGTTACGTGCGGGCAATGACGACATAAAAACTGGAATTGCCAATATTGAAACCGATATAGAACGACGAGTTATCGATCATGTTAGAGCATCTAAGTATTATTACTTAAAATTGGTGACAGTGCTAGAAAAACATGTCATATTCGTTAGTTTTTTTTTCGACAATAAGTTATATGAAGAAGTGCTTTTCTGGGAGAAAGATGAGAATAGTGCCGAACAATTTTTTATATTTATGAACACGAATCAAATTGATTTGAAAAAATGCCTTGGAATCTGCTACTACAATAAAACAGAATGGATGCTTAAAATAAAGGAAGGGTTTGCAAACCCAATCATGTTCGTTAAAATAAACTTGAATGTATTCGATTTATTGACTAATATCACATCGTTCAATGCTTTCAACAGCTTAATCGTGAGAATTAATGAATTTAAATTGATTGATTCAAATTTCGATTTGTTATCGACTGATCTAACCGATCACGAATCCGAGCTTTTGAGAAGCAGTAACCATGACTGGCTTAATGTAAGCAAAATTCTACGGAATTATTTATTGAATCGTCATCGTTTTACATTCATCAGTTCTATTTCGACAAGTACAGCGTCAGCTTCATTAGCTGGATTGGAAATTGTTTATTGTGCCTTTTTTTGTGACGTATGCGCACGTCTAGAAAAGTTACGAAATGATTGCAATTCAAACGATACCTTTTATAAACAAGCAATTGAGAGAATTGTCAATTTAATCGAAAGTGATACGCCACAAATCGAATCCGGTATACCACGCAATACCACTATTTGTACACTGCGAATATTCCTCCAAACCTTTGGGTTAAGTGACTCGTTATGTTCTTTATTAGAAAATTGTTTAAAAGAAATTTGTAACAATTGTAAATTGAATTACTTAGATGAGTCATTTGATTGGATTATGGATCCTTTTGCTAAAAAATCTCATCAATCGGCCTCGGGAGACTTGGGCTATAATTTAGTTGAGCTGAAGTTCGATCTTACTCTTCAAAGACGATTTAATGCGATTGAAGATAAAACCGCAACAAATATTTTAAAGTTTTGGCATGACATTGATAATCTAAATTATGTGAAATTGCAAAAGTTAGCTCTCGAAAGACTACTTTTTGCGTACAATACAAATATCTATGATAAAATCAATAAAATTTCGTTCGGAATTAAATCGCGCAAACTTGAGGATCTCAATTTGAGAGTCAAATTTTCACAGTTGGAACCGAGTTTTAACAATCTTACAAATATACCCAGTAGTACAAATAAACGTACAAAGAGCGCATAAACAGCATATAATTAGAGCGCTCAATTTTTACTTCGAACTGATGCACCTAATTTCATGCTATTCGTATTGTTGGTGACCGGAAACTCAGTTTTGTTTCCCCTTCCCCTATAAATAAATTTAGCTCTCTCTCTTTCAATTCGAGTTGAGTAATTAATAACATGTTAACTGTTTAACCACAAATAATAATTTTTTTAATTTTATTTTGTTGTATGTACTAAATGTGTATTGTCATTCAGATACAACTAAATATTTTTTAATTTTGTATACTTTATTTGTTATCCATGTACATATTTCCATCTGGAAAAACATTTATTAAACAAACATCAGCAACGTATACCTATTACCTTCAGCTGAAATCTGAAGACTGATGGAAATTAAATAACAATTTTCGAAAATAAATTGATAGTCAAGACATTAGGTGGGGGTAAAAATGCAGTGCATAGAAGAAACCGAAGTACATTTATTTGTTTTCTCGCTTCGACGTGTGCAAACGTTTCAATCTCTGTCATTCTGCTATCAGCGTTTGTATTGCTGGTTATTTAACGAGGATCACGAAAAATCGATGGTAGTGGATTAACGCACATCCCTAATAGAATTCCTTATGGCTTTTTCCTTACAGAAAAGTATAAAAAAAAAAACTTGAGAATTTTTTTTTCTCAATTTTTTTTTTCATACTTTTCTGTAAGGAAGAAGTCATAATGGGGATGCGTTGTTAGTTGTATAATTTTAAGATGAGATCGATATTATTTAAAAACAAATTAATTTAATAAACTAAAATAAAAGTAATTTAGGAGGGAGAATAAAATGTAGGTACGAAAGGTCCTTTTCTACCGGCAGATTCTAAGTAATCGTTGCCCCTATACAAAGCCAAAGTTTAGCTTATCGCTCTCATTGTGGCCTTAGTGGGGTCATGGCGAATTACTGCGTGCCCAAAAGAGTTCAGGATCCAGGATGTTACTATTATTTTATCGTGCTAATAAATCCACCGAACTGGTCAAAAAATATTTTTGAATTGTGGCAACGCATATTTTTATATGAATTTCGCGTCATTTTTGAACTTTTGTAATACAAAATAGCTCGCCCGACACTAAAAATTATAACCGGCAGGGTTGCCATATTGAATTTTTCCTAATTGAATTTTTTTTGATGTACTCGTAAACGCTTTTTTTCGTTGGAGTGGCCCTTAAATTATTAACTTCGTTAATAATTGTTATTGTTATTGTTTTGTTTCTCCCAATTTTTGCAGCTATAATTCGACTGCCATATCGCTCCTCATTTAAAAATAATAGTTTTTAAATTTAAATATTAAAAAAATCCTGAAATTTACAAGATCCTTTGGTGATAACACAATAATGAAAACTTGCCTTATTCTAATGGCACAACACAAATTTTATTTTTGTCACATATCTAACAGTATCTTTCAAACTTGTTTTTTGTCTCAGCCATCTCGTTAAATTACAACAACAAAAACTGAAACAAACAAAAATGTAAAAAAGATAGCTTGCCGTATTCAAGTGACTCGCAGTGTATGTTATACGGGAAACAACAACAATTTTAACGGTTCTGTTCGATTGTCTCTCAAAAAAATTCAAATAGTGATGGGCTAGTTATATAGACGAAAACGAAACGGACCGAAACGAAACGGAAAGACGAAAGAGACATGGTTGATGGTTATAAATATATGCGAATTGATAAAATCGTTTTGACGTTTGTTGTTATATTGTTTCAAGTGTGTGATAACTCGTATGTGTAAAACTAATTAAAATAATAAACAGTAGTTATAAATGTGGATATGGACGTTTATTTATTATTATTATTGCTAATTATAAAAATTAGAAAAAAATAAATATCGGCGTGTACACGGCGTTGGGGAATTCGGCCTATAAATCAATCCAGAGATAAAATGAGATTTTTTAAAATCATTTTTCTTCAAATGTAGTAGGATAATCCGGAGAAATTTTTTAAGTACATCCGCATGTCGGCCGACACGTTCTATTTTTTATTGTCCTTAGTGAAAATGCAGCTCCAACGAAACTCAAAAAAGCTATTTCTCCGGAAACGATACTTGCTGTGACATTAATGTAAGTATGGAATTTAATAATTACACATATAATTGTTATCGTACATGAAACAATTATAAACTAATCTTCTTTTCAGTTACCTAGTTACCAAGGAGATTCTGTTCAGTCAGTCGCGTGGTGCTGTCATCTTGGTAAATCCACAATTCGAAAAATTAGGGGGAGTGCTTTTTTGTCATCTTATTCTGACGAATGGACCAAAATTTCTATTGGAAAATATGGAATTTTCCAAATTGTGTCAGAGTGATTGATGGCAAACATATTGTTGTCCGTCCCACAACTACAAAAATTCTATAGCATCGGATTCTAATTATAACTTTGTTATGGTAGATGCGTACGCTGCTCCGGTAGTGATAGCGAGGGCGCTATCATTTTAAACGGTTACAGTTCGGGCGAGCTATTCTATCTAATAAAATAAACCTACTTGAGTAGCGATTGCTGCTAAATACAGCTGTAAACCTCTCACTATTTTATCGGTAAGTTGTTAACATGAACTATCTTTATTATAAAAAATAAAACAATTTAATTTCAGGTGATGCGGCTTTTTTTGGAAACGATTAATTGATATTCATATCGCATTTCAAGAGCTCGAAAAACAATAGAGGATGCCTTCGGAATTTTGGTTGTAAGATGGTGAGTTCTTTTGACTCGCATTGTGCTGGCGATTTTATTGTGGCACGAGACAAACCAGCCGTTGGTACAATACAGTCCTGTAAATTATGATGATGTGACGTTAGCAAATGGCGAAGTGCTGGAAGATCAATGGAGGGGTGAAATAAATCAACCTTTAGATTTAAAAGAATACTTTAATGGGGTTGGAGCTGTGCCATGGCAAGTAAATATTTTAACAACATAATTTGTTCGTTTCTAAAATAAAAAAAATAACCAAACCATTTTTTTAGTTTAATTTTATTTACATAAAAAATGTAACTATCGAAACAAATTTGGTGGTATTCTTAATGTTTTTGGACTAAATAAGTTGTAACCTTTAGCTTGATCTTATCCCTTTTTTGGCAAGTCTCAGCAAAAATGGTCAACATGTGTTTGTTTTGCCACGGAAGCATTTCCGCACATTTGTTTGGTTATTCATAAAATTTCTGTAATGTCAGAATCGTCGTTCTAAATTTTTTGTATTTATTTGTGCTGGTATTGGACTTTATGCTACTATTATTGGTGGATGCGTCCTCGTCCTCACCGTAATCCAATTCAATTATATCATCAAAATATAAATCATTATTGTATATAGCAGATTATTTAACGGTGCGGAGTCCCGCTGTAATTTCCTTCGGTGTGGTATAAATAAAATTCAATAATTTATGTTCCATTATATTGACAAAAAATGAGAACTTACACAGAACATCTTACACAATGTTTTAAAAACATGAGGCTGTCGAAATGACTCCAAGGACACAACAAACTAGCCCCAGATCCAGATAGTTGGTGTTTTCTTTTTAATTCAGGCTGAAACTTGTCGCGTAGAAAGTAGATTTTTTTTAATTCACGTAAATCTAAAAAGAATCAGATTTATATTTCAAAAAAAATAATTTTGAGAATTATAATATTTAATTGCCTTTAACACTTTACTCCTTTTCAATCTTGCTCCAAATTTGATCTTTATATTTCACGTTTAAATATTTTAAATTACTTTCTTCATACAATTCTGGATATTTTTGGTCAATCGTAATTAGTAATTCAGAATCTATACCGCAAAGACGAAACGGAATTGAATTAAATCACTTTCTCTCTCCGTTTTCATTTCATTCGTTTCAATTCGTTCGTTTTGTTTCGGTGCGTTGTGTTTTCGTCTATATACCTAACCCATAAGCTGTATTGAAAGGTTTTTTTAAAACAACAAGACTAACTGAAAGAATTGTTGTGAACGGTGTTCATGATTCTGCCCCTGAATTTATTAAATTTAATTTTTAAATTGTCAAAAAAAAATTTTAGGTTATCATATTTGTTACCCAGTTTAACACGTTGAATGCCACGCTAATTTTATATTGCTTGCCCGTCTGGTCAAAATGAATTTCTCAGTATGTATTGCATATTTTGATGAAATATTATTTACTTACAACATAACACTTAATTTTTGTGACGCAATTAATTCACTGAGGTCACCGGTGAACCCCACGGCGCTGAAAGGCGCTGTTATTAAAAGCTTTAAAAATTTATTCGAATTATGTGTTTCTAATAATCTTGGCTTCGTCGGTCACCGGTGACCCCCATGACGCTACGAAAAAACTCAGTGCCGGTCACCGGTGGCCCCCATGGTGTTTTGCAGGTGGAGCGACTACGTTTTATGGCAGATTGAGGGTGTCATTTGGAAAATTTCATCCCATGGAACCGATGTCCTAAGTCTCACGGTAACTGAGATATGATATTTTTAAGTTTTTGTTTAAATTACCCAAAATCGCACCTTTAAATGGTCATAAGTTTTTCGTTTGTAGACGTAAATACACGAAATAACTTTTATTGTATTCTGCAATGTGATTTTATTCTAAATAAATCATTATTTAATACGATCGGTTTAAGAAAAATGAGTAATGTATGGTCTTTCAAATCCTAAAAAAATGTATAAAAGAATGATAAACGTCTACTTTCTATATGCATTTAAAAAAAACTAGCGATTGTTTAGAAATAACTTTTGTTTTAAAAACTTCTCTAGTTTATGCCGATACTATTTCTATTTTCTAAAGTAAGAGATACTATTTCGCCGGGGCCCGGTTTAAGAATATACCTTTTAAGTTATTGATAAATTTTTAATCAACTTCATTTATTAGATTTTGTTTAAAATGATCTCCTCCACTCCGTATGCATGCAAGGTAAATTTTTTATATGTAAAATGTTGTTGTGCGAGGTTGAATTTAAATTTCCATTTTTTTTAAATGCACCGCAAGATTAATTTATCCTATAAACATATTGAAACGCGGCTACTGTTGGCCAAGTGACACATGCATTGGAAAGATAAATGGCAAAAAGTGATTTTCTCGGATGAGAAAAAATTCAACCAAGACGGTCCAGGCCAGTACTCTTGCTACTGGCACGATATCCGTGATGAAAATATATTACAGTCTAAAAGAAATTTCGGTGGAGGTACAGTAATGGTGTGGGGAGCTTTTCACTATAGCGGGAAGCTACCAATTTGCTTTATTACTCCCCGAATGAATTCAGGCATGTACAATGATTTGTTAGAAAACGATTTGATAACTTTTCTTGAGGACTACAACGACAATGATTTAACAAAACAATGCTTTCATCCATGCATCAAAGCAATCAATGAAGTAGTTCTGTCAAAAGCAAATAAATGTTCTTGACTTGCATGCAGTCCCGATTGTAATCGATGCAGAATTTATGAGGCATATTTGCAGCGAAGGTTTAAGCAAATACTCGGCAATTTACGGTCATTGACTTAAGACAGTGCCTTAAGGGCTGTTGGGGCGAAATTGAGGCAGGAACTTTAAAAACATGTCAAATTCAATGCCAGAGCGCATATTTGAAGTCATTAAACAACAAGGGCATCATACGAAATATTAATTTAAAATTTTCTTTATTATTATGTGGCTTTTTTTTTGAAAAATTTGAAGTGTTCCTATTTAAGCAATTTTGAGTATTTTTTTAAACTGAATTAATATTAGAAGTACAGTGGTTGGCGTTCGTTTATACGCACCATATTTTCTTCAATATATCCGAAAATTAAACCAAAATTTAACATTTTATCTATTTGTAAAAACTATTTTTGTTTAATTTAACTAATTTAAAATCATTAACGCTGTGGATTTTTAATATTTTCATTCATTAAATTCAAATTTTTTGCAAAATTGCGAAGAAATCTGGTGCATTCGTTTATGCGCATTTGCTCATTTTCACTAAAGAATTGTACAGCTTATCAAGGAATGAAATATTAATCTTCGTCCCTTATTCTTAATAACTTCAAAAATTCGTTTTGGCATTGACTGCCAAAAAATTTGTAGCACATTAGGACTGATTTCATCCCAGCATTGCTTGTTATACTGCTTCAGACCATTTACTGATGAAAATTGATATCTATTTGCATACACCTTTTTAGCCAGTATGCCCCAAATATTCTTAATGGGGTTGCAGTGTGGACTACATATACTGGCCACTCTAGTATTGGAATATTTCTGCAACCCTTAGATGCCTGTGAAACGTGAATCGCAGCGTTGCCCTGTTCAAATACGAACTCACTATCAATATGATCATCAATAAATGGAATCAAAACATCTTCCAGCAGCTCATAATATTTTGTTGAATTTATTCGTGTGGTTATCCAGCAAATGAGTGTCTTAACATTTCCTGAGAACGCTCCCGAAACCATTACAGTCCCACCACCAAAATTTCTGTTTGACCGAACTACAGTGTGATTGCGTAGATAATGCTAATAAGAACTGTAGCAGTGTGGTCTGTCTAAATTAATTTGTTTCTCATCAGAAAAATTCGCTTGGCTCCATTCTTTCGTCCAATGCATGTACTGTTGGGTAAACTTCAATCGGCGTTCCATATGTGTGGTTGTTAGACGGGGTTTCGATTTAGATTTGATCCATTTAATGGTTTTTGTTGTCCTCAGAACACGAGCTACAGTTGATTTGAAACTTGGCAAATCAAATTTTGCAATTATTTGGCTACACAATAGTTTGGTTTTGGTCACTTCTGTTTAATTTGCCACTTCTGGCATGTAGTGAGCTTTGAATTTCCTCGTGTAGGCTTTTTGATACCATAAGTTTTTGGATTTTTTAAATAATTTCTCATCAATCCCTCAGATCTTTTGATTTCCTTGGCAACGAGGCGATTAGAGTAGCCTAATTTCTTCAATATTTCAATTTGCGCTATTTCTTCATTATTCAAACGTGCAGCAAATTACTGACAAAAATATTACCTCCAGAAATGAAACTTTTGCATAGCAACACTAATACAAATACTTTTATTTTCAGGAGTGTTCCCTACCCTGCAAATAACACATTCCCAACCAAGTATAATTTAACGGTAAGTTATTTCCAAATAAATTAAATCATTGCTTCTTCATTCATTGTCTTTCTGCTGTGCACAAGTTAAATCATTAACATATGAGCATGAAACTATTTTAATTGGCAGTGCAATAATTACACTTACAATTTTACCAAGTTACACCAAAGTTGTACAAATTACACCACATTATCATTATTCCATGATTCGTGTTGCTGGTGTTCATTCAATTCTAACGAAACTAATAAAATCTTATTCTAATACTGCTTGCCTAAATGTTTTCAGGAGTTATATTAACGATGAGTGCTTCTATTCAGAACAATCAACCCAGTACTTCTTCGGATGTCGACTCAAATTTATCTGACACATTGTTAAAATATGGGTTTACTAAACATTTAAAAAATTATAAATGTTTGTTGTGCAAGGCATTGGTTAGCGAAAAAAAGGAGTACAGTTTTTTAACAGCATATTGCAAAGACCATTTAAAAACTAAGCATAAAAATTTAAATCGCAAAAATCCGACATACTTTAAAAAATTGGCAGCAATAGATTTAATTAACCGTAAACCATCCACGCAAAGCCAAAAACCTAAACAAAAATCAAACGAAAAGGAAACATTTTATAGAATTTGCCATGCAATTGGCAGAACGTGTTATCCACCAAGCGTGTACAACGATTTAATTAAAGATATTTTTAAAATATCCGGCCAAACCAATCCGAGCTTGTTAAGTGCGAGCAATGACGACATAAAAACTGGAATTGCCAATATTGAAACGGATATAGAACAAAGAGTTATCGATCATGTTAGAGCATCTAAGTATTATTACTTAAAATTAATGACAGTGCTAGAAAAACATGTCATATTTGTTAGTTTTTTTATCGACAAAAAGTTATATGAAGAAGTGCTTTTCTGGGAGAAAGATGAGAGTAATGCCGAACAATTTTTTATATTTATGAACACGAATCAAATTGATTTGAAAAAATGCCTTGGAATCTGCTACTATAATATAACAGAATGGATGCATAAAATAAAGGAAGGATTTTCAACAAACCCAATTATGTTCATTAAAATAAACTTGAATGTATTCGATTTAATGACTAATATCACACCGTACAATGCTTTCAACAGCTTAATCATGAGAATTAATGAGTTTAAATTGATTGATTCAAATTTCGATTTGTTAACGACTGATCTAACCGATCACGAATCCGAGCTTTTGAGAAGCAGTAACCATGACTGGCTTAACGTAAGCAAAATTCTACGGAATTATTTATTGAACCGAAAACTTTTTAAATTCAAGAGTTCTACTTCGACAAGTACCGCATCTGGCTCATTAGCTGGGTTGGAAGTTGTTTACTGTGCTTTTTTTTGTGACGTATGTACACGCCTTGAAGAATTGCGAAATTATTGCAATTCAAACGATACCTTTTATAAAAAAGCAATTGAGAGAATTGTCAATTTAATCGAATGTGATACGCAACAAATCGGATCCGGTATACCAGGCAATAGCACTATTTGCACACTACAAATGCTCCTCCAAACCGTAAAATTAAATGACTCGGTATCTGCAGTATTAAAAAATTGTATAAATGAAATTTGTAACAATTGTAAATTGAATTACTTAGATGAGACGTTTGATTGGATTATGGATCCTTTTGCTAAAAAAACTCATCAATCGGCTCCGGGAGATTTGGGTTATAATTTAGTTGAGCTCAAGTCCGACCTTACTCTTGAAAGACAATTTAATGCGATTGAAGATATAACCGCAACAAATATTTTAAAGTTTTGGCATGACATTGATAATCCAAATTATGTGAAATTGCAAAAATTAGCTCTCGAGAGACTACTTTTTGCGTACAATACAAATATCTACGATAAAATCAATAAAATTTCGTTCGGAATTAAATCGCGCAAACTTGAGGATTTCAATTTGAGAGTCAAATTTTCACAGTTTGAACCAAATTTTAACAACCTTCCAGATATATTTAACACTAATAACGCGGTACCCGAACAATCTATGGTAGTGGACTAGTTGTTTTATTTTACGAGTATATCAACGATGAATTCGATTTTATTTTAATTTTATATATAATTTTTTTTTATAGTTTAATAGTATTTTGTCTAGACGTTGCTATTTCGGAAACCTTTTAGAATGACAATTCGCTTAGATCGTTAAAGTTGATTCTTAGTTTATCAGAGTTGGCTGTTACGAGTATGTTACGGCTAGAATGTATATAGCGGGCGAAAATAAAATTTATAAACTTTGTTTATTCTATTAAAAATTGCTGCAAAAGAGTGTTTTCCTAACGGCATCTTTATTAATCTCCGCTCCTACAAAGACATAAGTTTAGTTTATTGCTCTCATGGCGGCCTAGCTGAGGTTACGGCAATTTACTGCGAGTCGAAAAGAATTAGCGATGCTGTTTGCCTCTACCATTCCAGGCATCTTGGTAGTAATACCATAAAACAGTTGGGTGAATCACCCTTAATGAAAAATTCAATTTAAACCATTTTGTAACATTATACTTAGCGATTTTTTCATTTTTTATTCTCACCCATTCATTGATCTTGCACTTTTACCGTAACAAGTAAAATATCAATTTATTCCACACATATAGAAATTTGTGTCTTTAAAAACCACAATCTTTCTATGGAAACAACTACATAAATTACAAGGAAATCCATACTATTCGCCAAATAAAAGTGTCACAAAAATTCCAGTTTGGGTGTGAATCCCGACTAAAAAAAAGAAAAAAATCAAATTGGAAAGAAGGTTGAATTTCGTCGGAAATTCGTATTTATTCCATATATTTTTCCATACTAATTGCACAGACTTTTCTTCATGCTACTAGAGCAGATTTCCATAGTAATTTGTATTAAATAAATTTTTGTTGCATTTCTTTATGCATATTTTTTATATTTAAACTTTAATATTAACGTAATTTAAATTTAATAAATCCCTCCTGTGTATTTACATTTCTCACTCGGCATCCATCTTAAATTCAATTTTATTACTGTTTAGTCCAATGTTGTTGATTGCGGTGGTTAAATACAAGCATAATTAGAAAATACTTAAAATTTATAAAATTTTACTTT
The DNA here is from genome assembly GCA_932526605.1 of Nephrotoma flavescens. Lineage (NCBI taxonomy): Eukaryota > Metazoa > Arthropoda > Insecta > Diptera > Tipulidae > Nephrotoma > Nephrotoma flavescens. The sequence continues at coordinate 252,300,699 of OW052222.1, read as the reverse complement.
AATACATAAAACATACAGCGCATCCCCAATAGAATTCCTTAAACTTTTTCCTTACAGAAAAGTATGAAAACAATTTTTTTTCTTAGATTGGTGATTTCCTTATGAAAAATGTTATCAAACTTCTAACTTTTTCCTTAATGAGAAATACAATGAAGTTAACCGCGTTTTGAATTTAATGTCAATTGTTGGTGTATACAGAAATAATACGATTTTAATACAATTTAAAATGCAAATTTAAGAAAACCGCAAACATTTTTACAATTCATTTGAATAGTAAAATATTTTGAAGTTTTTAGAGTGTGCGCGGTGGTGTATAGTGATTCAATAATACAGATAGATAAACACATTACAAATAAAATAGAGCTCAGTGTTTGGTTTCTTGAGCGTTGTGAAAATCAGGAGATTTATCAACTTCAAGTTGGTGAAACATTACTTGGGAGAATGAATACCACTCAAATAGTGGTACCGTCGGCATTTTCGTCTGTGGATGATCCTTTATGATGCAAACAAAACGACATGAAAATCAAACCCTCTTTATACATAAAATATAAAATTCTAACTAACAATATCTTTTTGTTGCGTAATATAATTTTGTAAAAATATATTTGAATATATGTATTTGAGTTTTAATGTATTTGGGGTTTTAATAATTAATTTTCGGAAATATTTGGAGGTTAAAAATTAATAAGTCAAAATTTTGTAAATAAATAAATAACAATGAAGTATGGTTTAGTTCGAATTTTATTCTTTCCATAAGTTACTATTGGGTATGCTCTTCATAAGAAAAAAGGAAAAATGGTTTTGCATTGGGGATGCGCGCTCATATTTTACATAATCACAACATTTCAAAGATAAAATAAAATAAAAGTTTTCTAAATCAAAAACCTCGTAACTGCAAACAATGTTCATTCGTCGACATGTCACACGAAACGAAAGATGCAAAACAAATCTAATAAAATATCAAAAAAGTTTGCAAATCAGAAAGAGAAAGAAAATTATTTTTACCCGAAATCGGGTTTTTTGGGTCTTTGATAATTTATGGAATTGGAGCTGTTTTTCCACACATTGGAAAAATTACATACTGGGATATAGTAACGTTTAAACACTGGAGACACTGTCCTTTCCTGTCCAACGTTGATGATTGCGGTCATTTATTTTGTACTATAATTTATAAAAATTTAATTTGTTAATTAAAAACTTTACAATTAAAACCAATAAGAAATTAAAGTGACACAAAATATGCACGCACGGCCGTGTGCGTATTTGTACGCTCACACGTCACAGGGAACTGGTGATACAAAATAAAAACTTATAAAAATAAAACAAAAACGTGAAAGAGAAAGAACATTATTTTTGTTCAAAATCGATATATTTGTGTGATATTTTGTTGTATAGAATTTAGTATGGAATTCAAAAATTTTTCCACTGTGGAAAAAAATTGTTTTAATTTCATATTCCATTCTGTACTACAAAATATCGAAGACACAAAAATATCAATTTTGGGAAAAAACAATTTAATTTCTCTTTCTCTTTCACGTTTTTTTTAAATTTTTTTGTTTGTGTCTTTCATGTAATAAGTTCACACACGGTTGTGCAAATTTTTGTTTATTTTAATTTCTTTGCCCTCATTTTCATAAAAAAGTGAGATACGATGATGCCTTTGACCACCGATATCACAGCTGCCTTTCAATAATATCCCATAAGTGATCGATTGGGTTTAGTCTGCACTTCGAGCAGGCCAATTTAGAATTTTAATATATACGTTTGTTAGATACTCACTAACAAAGCGGTGAAATGTTTAGTGTTGTCATTAGTAAAAAATTATTACGTGAATTGTTCGGGCATCTAAGAGAATACATTTTCAAACCCATAATAGTGCTTCCATTAAAACATAAACACAAACGTAAACACTTCCGTGCTTTTCAAAAGGTATCATGGTAACTTTTCCCAAAGCAAAAAAAAATCACTACTTGTAATAACCCGAGCTCAGTCTGCAGAGGTAATATTTGTTGTGGGTGAACAAAAGTAAAATATTAACAAAACATTTAAGTCGACCCTAGTCTACCTCAGAGGCCCGCTTCGTGCCATTTTAACAAAAGAAGATATAATAAACTAATGAGATGACAAAAGAAAAGAAAATGTGCTAGTTTTCAACACCCAAGAAAATCGAATAAACTTAAGAACTATTCTTTTAATTTTTCTTTGAGAGCAAAAATCATATAATTAAACCGGTGATGATACAATCATACAGTAAAATTTGCCAAATAACAATAAACCATAATATGTTACATATTCGGAATCAGAGCTATACAAGCAAAACTGCAACTAATCGATTTACCAATCCTCAACATTCCAATCAACTTGGTCTCGCACGTTGTAATTTCTGCGATGGTCGGTCTTTAAAGCAGTCTACTTTAATATTGTGGACTGTATTTCAAGTCTTTTGCTCACACTCAGAAATTTTGTGGCGTTTTTCGATGTAACCTTTGCACGGCTCATACAAAAGAATCGTATATGAAAAGCATACATCGAATCTATTTGCGATGCAGTTGCGTCTAATAATGCAATATAACCTGAGGTTAACTATTATTTAGCGAAAAATAATTCGCTAAGACATTGTGTTGATATTTTGTATGTAAGGTCAACTTAGTTTTCGTATATTTATTTGGTAGTATCAGTAGTGCAGTTTTACGAGACATCTGAATTTTCTATGAGAGACTTTAAAATCTCGTAAAGTATAAAATTAAATTCAATAGGTTTATCAATTTTTAAGTAGATAAAATCTAATTGGGGAAAAATCTACAAATTTGCTTCGAAACAAAAGAAGTTCTATTTTATTTCAAACCAAATTTGAGCTTTATGTCGAGTTCACGTACGTGATCAAAAAATGATTCGCGAATCAAGCCAATCAAATCGTTGGAATTTCCCCTCCTGAGATGAAATATTTTTATCTTTGGGCAAATTTTGATCGCAAGCATCCAACATAGAAAAAACAAAAAACAAATTATGAGCAATAATGACGCTCATTATATCCCTTTTTCTACCAAAAAAAAAATTGGCTCAATTTAACCCTTTTTCAACCAAAAAAAAAATAAAAAAATGCCACAAATTTTTGAGAAAGTTTTTGCTATTTTCGAATATAAATTAGTTTTATAAATTTTCACATAATACGTTTAAAAAAAACGATTTTTGTCTTTGTTAGATATTCAAAGGCTTTATTTTCTGGGTGAAAATTATACAGAAACAGCAAAATTAAATTTTTATTTAGGTTGTTTTTCATCTCTGAAAATAATTTTGTGTTTGTTTATGTTTATCACAATGTGAGATGTTTTCGTAAAGCTTTTAATTTATTCTCTTGATTTCTTCTTTGTTGCGTGATTTTTTCGGGAAATGTCTATCTCATTTTCTGCTAAATACTGATGGCTCCAGCTAAACGTTAAAAAATATGCGAAACAACATTCCAATATCGTGTATGTTGTGATTTCAGAGTTGATCCGAAAATCGTGACAAAATCAAATATTCATTACATTCGTCCGAATCATTTATAGAAAACTTATTTTAACAATAGTGTTATACTACAATAACGAAATGAAATTAAAACTTTAAATTGAGTAAGACTTCGTTTAAAAAATATAATTATATAATCCGGCAATTCTAAAATATTATAAAAAGCAAAACTAATATTGGTATAAACCCAATATTAGTTTTGCTTATATACCAATATTAGTTTTGCTTTTTATAATAATAACACAATAAAGAAAATGATTTTTAACAATAAACCTAGAGTTGATCGCCTTTCCAAATCTGGCGTTTATAGGATTAATTGCAATGATTGTAGTTTCTCCTATATTGGTCAGACTGGGCGCAATTTTGGAGTTAGAGCTAAAGTACATTTATCTGGTTGCAATCAATCAACTTTCCATAACCATTTAACTTCAGAAAATCATACAGCTAGCTTGAACAATTTAGACATATTACATATACAACCCAAAGGCAGACGTTTAGATACCTTAGAATCTTACGAAATTCGAAAATCAATATTTCTTAACCAAAATATCCTTAACGAACAAAGAGAAATCCGGTTCTCACCAATTACAGACCCCGCCCTTTTCTATTCTCACGTACGCAATAATATACCTTGAATTTTGTTACTCAACCTATGACTCATCGCCTACCTGCGCGATCCGTAGATTAATTTTTATTGCTTATTTTTTCCCCTCCTTCTTTTATTTTTATTTATATTTTGCTTTTTTCTACTATATAACAAAAAATTTTTACTAATACAATTCAGTAGATACTCCTGATGATGACCTAACAAGTCGAAATCGATCGAGTGATTTTTTAAATTTTTTGAAAAATATTCTGCGAAACAAAAACAAGTGATTAATAAAAATGTGTTTATTAAGTATAAGTGTGTTTCGCCAAGTGCCTACGGCAAATAGCGTAAAAAGTGCCAATTTGGAATTCGTTGAATTCCTACAGTGGTATTGAAATTTCAATTCTATCTTTAGTTACTGTGCTTGTCACTAGAATTTTTTTGTTCTAAATGTTGCCATTTTGTGTATTTTATTTTGTATTTTTTGACGTTTTCTACAAAATTGATACGTTTGAATAATATACGTTATTATTTGCTTCGCATATCAAACTTGTTTTCTCGAGTGAATCGGTTTTTTAAAGCGCTTAACGTGATGAAGCGGCCCTGAAGTCGTATAGTTATTTTTCGTTTTCCAGGTTTTCGCGTGTTGTCATTTATTTCGTTAAAATGCTGAACACAGCGAGATTTTATTGTGTGAGAAACAGTTTAAGGCCTATGGCACGATAGGTTTTTTCTTCATGTTCTAAAGTGATCGCTTGAAAGCGCATTTAACACGACTTATTTTTTTTGTGCGCGATTCTTTTTTTCGAAAAAAATTTAATCAAAATCTTTATCTTTCTAAAAATCACAGCAAAAAAAGAATTGGTGCAAACGAACAACTCTTGACCGACGAATAATTTCTTGTAAAGAGATTTGAATTTGCATTGGAAAAAAATTAGTTTAATTAGGTAAATTTAAGTGGTGCATTAATTTTGCGGTTTAGTGTAACGTAAATTAAAACAGTATTTTATTAAATAAGTTGCCTAACCTAAAAATATTTTAATAAACAACTTGTAGAATAGTAACCAAGTGCAAGTTTTAATTAAAAATTTATTCAGTTTTATGTATTATTTTTGTAATAGTTTTATTTTTTATTAGAAATAGTTTTTCATTAATTTTTGATAATTCAATGATATTTCACTTAATAATATATAATGTTTAGCAATCTTCTATACACATTATTATTCTTTTATGTTCTATAATAATTAAATAGAAATAAAGTACATATATTTAAAAATTAAGTTTTTTAACTTGGTTGAATAGCATCATTTTTTAAGTAAGTATTAATTATCCAGCGGATTTAATGTCCTTTTCACGTCAACTAATGCCCTTCTTTTCATTCACAACCTTTCACCTACTCAAACAATTACAGTATACCACCTGCACACTACAAGCTCCATGTCAATCTGTACACTGACATGGTCGGTGGGAATTCTGCACTCCAACAGAGGGTGTTAGTTGTGTTTATTAACATCACCGATCGTAATCGATGACAAAAGTTCGCTTTGCATCCAGCCTCTAGTGGGATTCGAAATCAGCAACTCTCGGCTCAAGTGCCGAGGCTTTAACCCCTGCCGGTGTTAATTGAATTCGAGATCATCGTCGTTTTATGTTCTTTTGGAAAATAAATTACAGAAACATTATTTGACAATATATATATACGAGTCTACGAATAATTTTCCTGATACTTTTTACAAAAATCATTTATTTACACATGATATGAAACTGGCCCGAAAATCATCCCGAGAAAATCTTTTAATATAATTGTTTGGATCCTCGCTTAATTAAAAAGACTCCTTCTTGCCTGAAAAATATTAAAAAATAACAAAAAATTAGAATCCATCCCGAAAAATATATAGAAAGGTTTACTACGGATCTCAAAAATTTCATCTTCTAACTTAGATTTCTGTAATAAATTTCCAATTTAAATCCATAATAAAAAAAACTTTAATGTTTCGACAAATGTGTCTCCGTCCACATAGGCCTGTAGATATCACGGAAGCGACATTTGCTTAATAAGAGTAGCAGTAAAACGCATCCGCACGGCCATTGTCTAACTGGGATAAGAGTGATATACAGGGTGCGGCCCATAAGCCACTGAACATTGTACATATATTTAAGTAGTAAAGATAGTTTTAATCATGAAGATTTAAAAAAAAAAAATTAATTTTAAAAATAATATTTGTTAGATGCCTGCCATCAGCCAACAAGCTGCTGCTCTTTGCTGTACATCGTCCAAAACTGAAGCCAAAACGCCTTGCAGTATGGGACGTAGCTCCGTCTTATTGAAACCACATTTCTTGAGTATTAGTATCAAGTTCAGGACCCCAAAAATATTTTAACATAGCCCAATGCAACGGATCAACCAATGCAACGGATGCTGTTGAATCACTCTTGGGTTTTCAGTGCCCAGATTCTAAAATTTTGCTTGTTAACATAACTACTTAGATGGAGATGCGCTTCATCGGGCATTATAATTTTTATTTATAAAATCAGGATCATCCGTTAATAATTCGGTCAATTTTGCACAAAATCTTAAGCGGGGCGGGTTGCATATAGTCTTCCGGCGAAATTTCATGTACCATTTGTATCTTGTACGGAAACAGCAATAATTTTTTTTTCATTATTCTACGCAATGAAGTTCTGTACATTTGAAGCTGAATGGTATGTTTACGAGCCGATGTTTCAGGGTTCTCATTTACGCTCCCCCAAACTTGTTCGATATTATCTTGGCTTCGGGCTTCAAGCGGTCTTTCAGTCCGAGATAAATCACTAACAGATCCCGATGACTGAAAATGAGCGACTAGATTGCGTACTTGATTTCGTGATGGTGGATTTTTGGTGTTAAAAATTATCGAAATTTTCTTTTAGTTTGAAATGTTGAATTTTGACTAGCAAAATACAATTCAACAATTTTTGTTCGTACCTCAATCGTTTATAAGGCTACTGAATCTCCCAAACGTTGTTTCTAATACTGAAAAAAAATAGAAAAGAAAAAATTATATCAAAAATACAATGTTCAGGACTTATGGCCCACCCTGTATAAGCCAATTACTATATCCATTTCGACTGAGCAATTTTATAAAGAGGTCACGTTTGACTCTACATCTGTTCACAGATCGCCGAGAGATCGGCTACCTATAGCTACCTAGAATTCCAGAGTAACCAGAGCACCACACTAAGGCCCGGCTAGAGCTAGCAATGCTTTGCGGTACGGTATTATGAAGATCTTATTATTGTATTTTCTTCTGACATTTATGTATGGAGACCTCTGTTGCGAGATTTTCCGTTTGAAATACGGCTAGTAATTTTTCTAAGGATATGAGGTGTGTGAGCATAGGCCCAATTACTGCAGCGCCAGTCCCCTGATCCATCAGTGTACCAAATTGGTGCATGACCAGAGGATGTAATGTTCTCAACTTAGTTCCGTTCGAAAATCTTAATAGAGAAATTTCTCTGAAAACTCGCAATTTAATCAAGATTCTGATGTCTGTTAAGTGTGCAAGAGTGCGAACCGTAGAATCTTCTGGAGAGCTGGTTTGAGGCAGGTTTTCAGAGCTACTGTTGCACTAAGGCAGATTAGCGTCTGATTCCTCAGATGTGAAATGGTAAATTGAGTTTTTTTGAGTCGACACCGACGGTAGATTATCAACTTCTACAATTATACCTCTCTCCAACTATCTTTTGTTACTTTTTAACGCTGTGTTATATCGAGAGAGCAATGCCTGGTAAATAGTTAAGGCGAACAGTTTACGAACTTCTCTCCTCGACCTCAAAATCATGATTCCACCAGTGGACATCCGTAACGCAAATCGGGGTAATATATAGGTATTTCCCTATTAAATTCAATATGCAAGTACTGAGAGGAGGACGTCCGCTTCCAAACATGAAAATGGTGTGGTCTTACTCTGATCTTTAAAGTCAAAACCAGTGCCTCTCGCCATACGATATTTATGAATGTGGCGTCGTTTCCTACTATGCTATTTAGTAAGATGTTATTTCATAAACAATAAGAGCTACTTGCTCTTGTCTAATTTTGATGTCGGTGCTTCCCTAGACTATGTAGTGTGAATTCATATCGCACCCGATTATAAATTCTTAATGATAACGAAAGAGTAAAGTTACGGACTATGACTGGCTAGGGATCGTCCTCGTACCAGGGGAAGTAGGCAGCGATAAAATTTACGGTACCCCGTTGTTGTTTGGTATACGTCCTTGGCTGCTCTTCTCTTTTATAACTACAGTTCTTCCATATAAAGAGGTGGAAAAGTTAGCAGGATAATTTAGCGGATCCACTGGACCCCGTTCTGTATATTTCAGCAGGGGCTTTTTGAGTGTTTCTTTTATTAAATCCAAATATTCCAGACGTTCGTTCCGAACATGGCATATTTTTTTGTTTTTTTTATTAATTTTTTTCCTTTTATTCCTTTTTTTTTATTTTTATTTTTATTCTAGACGTTCTGAGCGTATTCTTTTCGTACTAGATGAAAAGGAAGAACGAAACTAGTATTTGTAATATTAGTCACCATATTGTTTGTTTTGTTGAATGTACATAAAAATAGTTGTGAATAATATTCAATATTAGTGAATATTAAACAACTTAAAAAATGACTGTCAAAAATCTTTGCCATTCCTTCCAAATCGTTTTTTTATTACATTCTGTTTGGAATATTTTAAAGTCACGTGATTATTATTCTATTCTTTCTATTTCTTCTTTGGAATGAATAAAAAAAAAACACTTTATGTCTCGATGGGGATAGCTCATGCTTTTTGATCTCCTTTAAAGCCCTTGCTTATACTATGGCATCCCGATATTAGGCCAAAGGGCACTTTCCATATTATTCCTTCAACCCTTATGCCATTCCTCGTTTCGGACTCTTCATTTTTAACCAGCAATGCGAGATATCTTCGTTCTTCAACATTTTAAAATTTGCTGTATCCCATTGCATTAGCATCGCAAAAGTTGTGGTGAGTCATGCCACTATCTTCGGGCATTTAACGGCTAACCATTTCTCGCCAAGTTGATCGCCAACCTGATAGTCTCCAACGTGTCACTATAACTAGTCTTTTGTTTTTCCTAGATTCCGCCAGCTGCCTCATCACTTAAGCCTAATCCGTTTGTAATCCTTGGACCATTTCTAAGGAGGGATTAAAGTTTTGATCCGTTAAATGGGTTTGTTACAGGCTGGCTACTGCCAACCTGCAGATTTCACTTAAGCCCCTGCAGAGGCCTCCACGGTGATTTTTGCCGGCTATGTTCTCAGCGGAGAAGTGCGAAGGTCGTGGGGTTTGAGGCATGCAGGGCTCCTGGCTTACACCGTGATTAATTACAGATAATTTGGAAAAATAAAAAAAACCGCAAATAATAATAATAACCGAGTTCCGCCGAAATTCGTCGGCCGGAACTTGAGGAACGACACGAATGATCAATATAAATAATAATAAAAGTAATAATAACGGAAGAGGTGCCTTGGTGCACGCATCCATTCGAATTCAAACAGGGCAAGCCCTGGTTACGAAATTGGATGCGGGCACCAAGAGACCGCAAACACTATGCCGACACAGAATGGGAAATCCCCCCCATCATACCCAACCGGAAAATTAATAATTCATTTTTTTTTTTATTTATTTAAACACAAAATACAGAAATGCAACTTCCCACGAGAAAGAAAAGAAAAGGTGAAATAGCGAGAGAGAGGAAGAACAATACGTACCGAGCGTGCACTCGCTGTGCGGCGCTCGATCACAAAAATTTTCAGAATTATAACCACAAAAATTTTCAAATATATATACAAATAAAATCAAAACAAAATTTAAAATATATGAAAAATAAAATTAAAGAAAAATTTAAAAAATAAAAAAATTGTACCTTAATATTTATAACAAAAAATGTTGCGGCCTTGAGCGGCCGTCATGCCTCAAGTGATGCCACACCCGGACCGTTGCGGCTTGGCTATACCGTTACTGTGGCGAGGCCTCTCCCCTATATAAAAATGATAAATTCGACTAGCCGGTTGGCCACCCGAATCGTTGCGAGGCCTTTCCCCGATACCAAAATAATGAATTCGACTAGCCGGTTGGCCACCCGAATCGTTGCGGGGCCTTTCCCCGATACCAAAATAATGAATTCGACTAGCCGGTTGGCCACCCGAATCGTTGCGGGGCCTTTCCCCGATACCAAAATAATAAATTCGACTAGCCGGTTGGCCACCCGAATCGCTGCGGGGCCTTTCCCCGATACCAAAATAACAAATTCGACTAGCCGGTTGGCCACCCGAATCGTTGCGGGGCCTTTCCCCGATACCAAAATAATAAATTCGACTAGTCGGTTGGCCACCCGAATCGTTGCGGGCCCTTTCCCCGATACCAAAATAATAAATTCGACTAGCCGGTTGGCCACCCGAATCGCTGCGGGGCCTTTCCCCGATACCAAAATAACAAATTTGGTCTCACCTGGCCGCCGTAAATAAATTAGTTGTGCGGTATTTCCGCCTCAAAGGCCACCAAAATAAATTGGGCGTTGTCTCGCGAATGACCTTCAACCGGCCACCCGTACCGTTGTATTGATACTGTATCCGCAATAGTAACAACCAAAATGACGGCATGCACGCCGCAGATGAAAGAAATCACGTCGCTAGTTATTTTCTTATCTTGATGATTATCGCGATAATTTCTTTACGTGGCTTATTAATCGTTATCGAAACAGAACATGCACCAACCAATTCGAACACTGTTTATTAACACTGCTTGCAAAAAAAAAACTGCACCGAAAACTAATCGACTTGAATCAACTCAATATGAACCAAATCACTTTTGAAATAAAAAAAGCAAAAAACCTTCAACTTTTCCAAAAATTATTCAACCCAAATTTTCTTGAGTTTATATATTTTATTATTTTTATTTTATTATAATTTTAACAGTGGCCAAGCGCCACAATAAACTTTTCTCACAAAAAAAACAAATTCCCTTTTTGATTTTCCAGAATCAACTTGATATCAAAAAAAAATTATTTTGTTATAATCACACAACTAAACTCTATCTCCATCCAAACTCGATGACCACCAAAACTCGAATTAATCAACAAAAAAATCGAGCGTCGCACAAACGACGCGCAAAACATTCCAGAAGAATTGTCTTTCTTCTCTGTTTCTCGTTTACATCAATTCGCATTGATGTAAACGAGAGGCATATAAGAAAAACATTCTTATGGAATGTTTTGCTTTGTGCACCACACTCGATACACACTGTTCTCTCTCTCCCATTCTTGCTTACCTTTACGCCACCACGCGATGGGGCACAAAACAAAACGTCGCAGGTGCGTTCACAACACATCCGCGGTGAATAAAAATAAAAAAAAAAATAAGAGAAGATGGGCGAAACGAGAACAACAACCGGGGTGAATAAAATAACACAAAAATCGTCGTTGCGACCATACAGTCGTAACAGGTTGTTAGGGCTGGAGTCATCTGATGGGCTACATTTAGCATTTATTTGGTCAGCGCAGTCCTAGATTTAAATTAGGTATTGTGTGGACGCATTATTATGAGAAAGGCCGATTGCCGCCTTGTAGACGAGTCCGACCATTTACGTCCATAGTGTCGTGATAGCTCTTGGGATTAGGACCTAATGAGTCCTTGACCATCCTCCGCGATCGGTACGTTTCGATAACACGAAAAGTGTTTTCCAATTCTTTGGTGTTTTTTTACCGGTGGTATTGCTATGCATTTTTGTTATTCCTCCTCTTATGGGTAAACTAAAAGATTAAAAACATTTGACTAAATGACCAATTGACAAATCACATTTGTACTTAAAATCGCCCGTTCAATGACTGTCCACGATCGAAGGCTAATGTGAATTCATTTCTTCTTTCATGATAATGTCCCAAATTTATTGTTTCTTATTCTATCACGATTTTTGTAGGTTGCCTGGGTAAATAGTTAAGAGACAATGTACATTTTACTAACTTTTCGCTTCACTATCTTCGGTGCTGACAAAATTTTAACAACTTTTTTGGTGAATCGGTAAGTAGAGAAAATCTTTCAATGCTATTTTATGTTCGACAAAAGTTCAAAGTTCAGTTATTTTTAATACCTGCGCTGTAAATATATGTCCCGGTATGATTTGTATATTATTATTAGTGCTTAAATATGCATTATAGTTATATTGCTTGTTTTAATAAATCAGAAATACACAAATTCTTTAATTTTTTGTTAAACGTGCGATATACGATTCATCTCAGACATGTCACATAAAATTCATCTTTGAGTTGTCATATCATTTCAATCTAAATATTTAAATATGTACTTGTCATACTTGACTGTCACAGATCATTGAGTCATTGGACGCTTTCAAATCTCCCAACTGCATAATGATTAGCGCCAATTTCATTTGATAATTCCAGTTGGCTGTGAGTTTACTCAACATGTTGCCGACCAGGGGTGGGATGTTGTATACCCAGACAATTTTCGACTTTCGACTTATTTTATGTCTATAGTTTCAGCATGCCTGAATAAAACATCATTATATTTCTATTTTTCGATGTCTACGGTTATCTACGATTAATTTATTTGTTTATTTATACATCACGTGAAATTTTTGTTGTTCGTGATACGTGTGTCGAAGTGTGGAAAAAGAACAGAAGACTATTATACACAAAGATTGAAATTGCAATACTTTTTGTATAATTATTTGCGTGAAAGCACTTATAAAAATGAGACATAAACTAAGTCGAAAGTCGGAATATGTGATGATACAACATACCGCCCCTGAAGCTCCCTTTGTGAGTTTTGTTTAGTAATATATTTAATTATTTATTTTATTAGTAACGGCGATCATAATTTTTCGTAGAGTGTCATTTGTTGTTCCATTTTCTTGGCAAATCTTTTTTTTTCTGGTGATTGAATGAAGTATTAAATATTCAAAAATACAAGAGATATTGAGATACTAATCATTTTATAGTAGACTCATACATTCGTATTATTGAATGGAAATGGGATTCTCAATGGATTTTAAGAGCAAGTTCAGGGTTATTGCCAACCTACATCTTGAAATTGGTTATGGTGGATCGAAATGGGATTCTCATTTAATTATTATTTATTATTACTTATTCTTTCATACATTTCTCCTATCTCATACTTTTCAAGATTAAAATTGTTCTATATAACTTATATAAATAAAGTTATCGAGAAGCAATAGTATTTTTGACAAGGCATGTTTCTTTCATTTTTCCAGAATATCGTGGCACAATATTGCAAGCAAAAGGTTTTTCATAACAAACTACTTCAGGTAAGTTATTTCTTAATTAATTAAATTTTTGCCTTATTTGTAGTTTATTTGTGTGTTAAATATGTTACGGTTAAAGTCCGGATAAAGGCGAATGCTCGCATTTACCGGAAAATGTACAAATTTACCTAGCAATTTCGTAAATGTACGTTTAATCTACATTTAGAACGAGTCGATCTAAGCAACTTCTTGTAGCCTAAACTGGATAATACGGATTTCGTACCATGAGGTTTCAACACGACCACGCTACGTACCATACAACGCATTGCACAACGCATTGCGTGGCGATAATGTGAACTGGCCACCGAGATTGTGCGATTTAACGCCTTTATAATTATAATTAGTTTAACGCGTATTAATCAAGATTTTAAAAGTTTAATTAATTTATTTAAACTTTCTATTACAGCATGGATCGGAGCTTTTTCAAACCGAAATGTCGACAGAGTATACACGAAATAACAACAGACTCATCTTTTTCATCAGCTTCAAAACCTAAATCTAATAAAGATTTATTACGATTTTTGGAATATGGTTTCACTTGTATCGGCCCTGTGTCTTGTCCGAAACCAAAATGTTTGATATGCTATCAGGTATTCAACAATAATCACATGACGCCCGAATTTCTTCAGGCCCACCTTAATTTAAAGCATAAAGAGTATCGAAATAAATCTCGTACGTTTTTTGAGAAACAACTCGATAAATTGGAAAAAGCCCAGAATAAAGTACGTCGGTCAAGTTCAATGGATTGGCAGGTTGAAGATATACCATCATCACCCGTCACGTCATCTACAAGAAGAAAGTCCATGATTAAAACTGCCACTCCGACACGCAAGTCGATTAATAGGCAATATTCGGAAGAGTTCCTAAAATTTGGTTTCACTTGCATTGGGGACGAAACGGCAAAGCCAAAACCAAAATGCCTTTTGTGCTACGAGATATTGCCGAATTCTAGTATGCATGAGTCTGCGCTACACGAACATCTTATGTCGAAACACGCAGAATATAAAGAAAAACCGATCGAATTTTTTGCTAAACAATTAGAAAAAATAGAAAAAGCTAAAATTAAATCCAGAAGATCATTAAATAATAGCACCACGATGATGCAGAGCTATACCTCGCCAAAAAAAGTCACTCATGTTAAATCGAAAACTGATCCCAAAACACGGCAAACTTTCAGAGAAACTACAGAACAATTTGAAATAGTTGAAAAGAAATTTTGCCAAATTTCCACCACGGTTGACGTGCCGCAAGTTGAACAAATTGAAAAACCACCGAAAACACCGCGAAAATCTAAAACTGCTCCCAAAACACGACAAACTTTCAAAGCACCTACAGAACAATTAGAAATAGTTGAAACGAAATTGCACCACGTTTCCACCAGGGTGGTGGATGTGCCGCCAGTTAAACAAATCGAAAAACCACAAACACCGACAGCATCACGGAAATCTACTCCGGGACGTAAATCAATCGGTCAAAAATATTCAGATGAATTTTTAAAATTTGGTTTCACCCACATCGGCGAAGAAGCGAAACCAAAGCCAAAATGTTTACTGTGCTATGAAGTTTTACCCAACTCGTGTATGAATGAAGAAGCGTTGCACGATCATCTTACGAACAAACACAAAGAATATACAACGAAACCGGTTGAATTTTTTACGAAGCAGTTAAATAAATTTTTAAAATCTCAAGGTCGTGTTAGTCACCAGTAATAATAATTATATTTTTGATTTGGTTTAGTGAAATATATTTAGTTAGAACTGAATATAATTGTTGTTTTATTTAAACGTTGCTTTGAAAAACTTCAGGTTCTTTGAGACCCAAGAACGGTATGTATTAATCCGATTCAGTTCATGTTTTATAAAATAACACAAAGGTGCATACCATTCCATTTTGTTAACTAAATAGCAAGAAAATTTTGTATTTGTGTTTATTTCTATTTTTATAATCATTTGAGCGGAATTTAAGCAACTCATATACGCGATTGACTAGTGAATTTAGACCTATCAATGACGTTGGGGTAGATTGATTACAAATTCGTCAAAGCCAAATGATGTTGATATCTTTGCAATGATCAGGTATCTCACGCAACTTCACTTTACGGTCTTTCAAAACAATTTCATGGATTTTTTTTTTATGTTTCCTGGAGTCACATGCTCATTTGGGCGCCCAGAGCGTGGTTTGAAAATTCTTTCAAATCTTTGTTTTGAAAATAGCGGTATTTTTCTACACGAAAGAAAATTTTCTATGTATGAAAATAATTTTGAGTATCAGTTTTAAACAACCTATGCAATTATAGTCAATATATGTAGACAAATAAGTGAAATTTTGTACTAATTGAGAAAATGGGTCGCCACAACACCGTGTTGAAAATAAGCCTCACGTGCACAATAAAATATTTTCCGGAAAAGATTGTCGATGGATTATCCGAAAAATAAAATAAAACCCCAAATTAAGTGTTCCAAGTGGGCCGAGGAAGCTGAAAAATATTTACATAAAAATGTCATCCAGAAACAATACGCAGAATATTAAGAGAACCAAATTTTCATGGTAGAATAATGCGGAAAAGTCATACATCAGTGAAGTTAATCGTAAGGCTAGAATTAAATTTACTCAAGACCATAAATACAAAGATGAAACATTTTGGAATACGGTTTAATTTACTGATGAAAGCAAATTAAACCTTTTTGGATCAGATGGAAGAAACTACGTATGGAGAAAGACTAATACGGAGCTAAAAATTTACGAAGCACTGTTAAACATGGTGGAGGTCATGTTATGTTATGCGCTTGTATGGCGTCTTCCGGAGTTGGAAATTTATAGTTTTTCGACAATGATCCGAACCACAAATCTCGAATTGTTCAAAGTTGGCTTATTTGGAATATCACCTGCCCAATCACCACCGGACATCAATGTTATTGAAGACTTATGGTCTAAACTTGAAAGTGAAATCAGAAAACATGAGATAAATAATGTAGCAAACTTAAAAAAGGCATTGTTAGACGAGTGGAGTAAAATAACTCCAGAGTACAAAAAAAAAACTCGTAGATTCGATGCCAAAAAATTCAAAGCGGTTCTAAAACAAAATTACCAAATATTAATAAATTAATTATACAATGTGATAATATTAGAGACAAACACATGAAATATTTTTTTTTTATAAATTTTAAAGCTGCATCAGTTTAGATGTGGCTTGGGTTTACGTAGAAATTTTGATTTTTGTTACAATTTTGTTATAAATTGAAATTTTTTATTTGTTCTATAAAATTAACAATTAATATTGAAGCTTATTATAAATGTGAATTAAAAATATTTATAATTGTTTTTTGGATATTTACTTAAAAAAAAATTGCTTGCATCATTTTTGCTGTGACCCACTGTATGTAATGCATAGCCGGGGGCATATAAATTCAGCCGGAACCAAACGAACTATGGTACAAGTGGGATAATGCATTGTGCATTATCTGAATTTCCAGCCGGATCCAGTATTTTTCTGTAGGAACTATTTAAAGTTAGCCAGAATCAGAGTTTTATTAGGAAAAGTCATCAGTCGCTTGCACAATGCGGTCAAATGTTTGTGCAACATATAAGCTTTTAGCCGTAACCATTCGCAGTTCAGCCGGAATTTCTAAAATTTCAGCTGGGATGAGATGAAGCCATCCCAAACGAACTATGACACCAGTAGCATAGTTCGTTTGGGATGGCTTCGCATTGTGTATCATTGTGCACTGTTTAATTTATCAGCTGCAGAACGTATATTATGCTTCTGATAGTTCCGGCTGATAAAACTCTTGTTCCGGCTTTAAATGGTTTCGAGTGGCTTAATATTGGTAGCGGGACAAATGATCTGACACTAGCCGTTGCACATGTCTGTTAATTTGGCCCGAAAAAACCATCCCGAAAAGACTTTTTGTATGTGGTGTGTTTCCATGATAAACTCAAATCTCAGCCCGAAAAAAATAAAAAAAAATCAAAATGTGAGTTTCATCCCGAAATTTTTTTCTGGCCAGAAAAAATATTATCAACAAAAAAAAATATGTTTTAAACAAAACTTTACTTCATCCCGAGAAAATAATATTTTGTTTAAATTACGTAATACTATTTTGAACACTTCAAAAATATAAATAATATACATACATATATTCAATAATTACGATATCATGGAGAATACTGGTAGAAATAATATATTGAATCATTCTTCCACTTTCGAATTATGAATTTCAGTAAATTTGGAATTTTCTATCTTCGATCTCAGAAATGTCTGGACCGAATGAGCAATGGTATCAGACTTCTCAATCATTAGATAACACGGCAACGAAATCTCCAAATAAATTCCAAATTTAATAAAAATTTACTAAAAATAATAATAATTAATAATACGCAAGTGGTAGAATGATTCAATAAATTATTTCTACCAGTATTCCCCACGATATCGTAATGAGATTTTGGTGTCGTGTTACCTAATGATTCAGAAGCCTGAAACCACTGCCCGTTTGGTCCAGACATTTCTGAGATCTTAGCTGGAAAATTCCAAATTTACTAAAAATCATAATAATTCATAATACGCAAGTGGTAGAAGGATTCAATAAATTATTTCTACCAGTATTCTCCTCGATATCGTAATGAGATTTTGGTGTCGTGTTACCTAATGATTCAGAAGTCTGAAACCACTGCCCGTTTGGTCCAGACATTTCTGAGATCTTAGCTGGAAAATTCCAAATTTACTAAAAATCATAATAATTCATAATACGCAAGTGGTAGAAGGATTCAATAAATTATTTCTACCAGTATTCCCCACGATATCGTAATGAGATTTTGGTGTTGTGTTACCTAATGATTCAGAAGCCTGAAACCATTGCCTATTTGGTCCAGACATTTCTGAGATCGGAGCTGGAAAATTCCAAATTTACTAAAAATAATAATAATTCATAATACGCAAGTGGTAGAATGATTCAATAAATTATTTCTACCAGTATTCCCCACGATATCGTAATGAGATTTTGGTGTCGTGTTACCTAATGATTCAGAAGCCTGAAACCACTGCCCGTTTGGTCCAGACATTTCTGAGATCTTAGCTGGAAAATTCCAAATTTACTAAAAATCATAATAATTCATAATACGCAAGTGGTAGAAGGATTCAATAAATTATTTCTACCAGTATTCTCCTCGATATCGTAATGAGATTTTGGTGTCGTGTTACCTAATGATTCAGAAGTCTGAAACCACTGCCCGTTTGGTCCAGACATTTCTGAGATCTTAGCTGGAAAATTCCAAATTTACTAAAAATCATAATAATTCATAATACGCAAGTGGTAGAAGGATTCAATAAATTATTTCTACCAGTATTCCCCACGATATCGTAATGAGATTTTGGTGTTGTGTTACCTAATGATTCAGAAGCCTGAAACCATTGCCTATTTGGTCCAGACATTTCTGAGATCGGAGCTGGAAAATTCCAAATTTACTAAAAATAATAATTCATAATACGCAAGTGGTAGAATGATTCAATAAATTATTTCTACCAGTATTCCCCACGATATCGTAATGAGATTTTGGTGTCGTGTTACCTAATGATTCAGAAGCCTGAAACCACTGCCCGTTTGGTCCAGACGTTTCTAAAATTGGAGCTGGAAAATTCCAAATTTACTGAAACTCATAATAATTCACAATACGCAAGTGGTAGAATGATTCAATAAATTATTTCTACCAGTATTCCCCACGATATCGTAATGAGATTTTGGTGTTGTGTTACTTAATGATTCAGAAGCCTGAAACCACTGCCCGGTTGGTCCAGACATTTCTGAGATCGGAGCTAGAAAATTCCAAATTTACTAAAAATCATAATAATTCATAATACGCAAGTGGTAGAAGGATTCAATAAATTATTTCTACCAGTATTCCCCACGATATCGCAATGAGATTTTGGTGTCGTATTACCTAATGACTCAGAAGCCTGAAACTACTGCCCGTTTGGTCCAGACATTTCTGAGATCTTAGCTGGAAAATTCCAAATTTACAAAAAATAATAATAATTCATAATACGCAAGTGGTAGAATGATTCAATAAATTATTTCTACCAGTATTCCCCACGATATCGTAATGAGATTTTGGTGTCATGTTACCTAATGATTCAGAAGCCTGAAACCACTGTCCGTTTGGTCCAGACATTTCTGAGATCGGAGCTGGAAAATTCCAAATTTACTAAAAATAATAATAATTCATAATACGCAAGAGGTAGAATGATTCAATAAATTATTTCTACCAGTATTCCCCACGATATCGTAATGAGATTTTGGTGTCATGTTACCTAATGATTCAGAAGCCTGAAACCACTGTCCGTTTGGTCCAGACATTTCTGAGATCGGAACTGGAAAATTCCAAATTTACTAAAAATAATAATAATTCATAATACGCAAGAGGTAGAATGATTCAATAAATTATTTCTACCAGTATTCCCCACGATATCGTAATGAGATTTTGGTGTCATGTTACCTAATGATTCAGAAGCCTGAAACCACTGTCCGTTTGGTCCAGACATTTCTGAGATCGGTGCTGGAAAATTCCAAATTTACAAAAAATAATAATAATTCATAATACGCAAGTGGTAGAATGATTCAATAAATTATTTCTACCAGTATTCCCCACGATATCGTAATGAGATTTTGGTGTCATGTTACCTAATGATTCAGAAGCCTGAAACCACTGTCCGTTTGGTCCAGACATTTCTGAGATCGGAGCTGGAAAATTCCAAATTTACTAAAAATAATAATAATTCATAATACGCAAGAGGTAGAATGATTCAATAAATTATTTCTACCAGTATTCCCCACGATATCGTAATGAGATTTTGGTGTCATGTTACCTAATGATTCAGAAGCCTGAAACCACTGTCCGTTTGGTCCAGACATTTCTGAGATCGGAGCTGGAAAATTCCAAATTTACTAAAAATAATAATAATTCATAATACGCAAGAGGTAGAATGATTCAATAAATTATTTCTACCAGTATTCCCCACGATATCGTAATGAAATTTTGGTGTTGTGTTACCTAATGATTCAGAAGCCTGAAACCATTGCCTATTTGGTCCAGACATTTCTGAGATCGGAGCTGGAAAATTCCAAATGTACTAAAACTCATAATAATTCACAATACGCAAGTGGTAGAATGATTCAATAAATTATTTCTACCAGTATTCTCCACGATATCGTAATGAGATTTTGGTGTTGTGTTACCTAATGATTCAGAAGCCTGAAACCACTGCCCGGTTGGTCCAGACATTTCTGAGATCGGAGCTGGAAAATTCCAAATTTACAAAAAATAATAATAATTCATAATACGCAAGTGGTAGAATGATTCAATAAATTATTTCTACCAGTATTCCCCACGATATCGTAATGAGATTTTGGTGTTGTGTTACCTAATGATTCAGAAGCCTGAAACCATTGCCTATTTGGTCCAGACATTTCTGAGATCGGAGCTGGAAAATTCCAAATGTACTAAAACTCATAATAATTCACAATACGCAAGTGGTAGAATGATTCAATAAATTATTTCTACCAGTATTCCCCACGATATCGTAATGAGATTTTGGTGTTGTGTTACCTAATGATTCAGAAGCCTGAAACCACTGCCCGGTTGGTCCAGACATTTCTGAGATCGGAGCTGGAAAATTCCAAATTTACAAAAAATAATAATAATTCATAATACGCAAGTGGTAGAAGGATTCAATAAATTATTTCTACCAGTATTCCCCACGATATCGTAATGAGATTTTGGTGTCGTGTTACCTAATGATTCAGAAGCCTGAAACCACTGCCTGTTTGGTCCAGACATTTCTGAGATCTTAGCTGGAAAATTCCAAATTTACTAAAAATCATAATAATTCATAATACGCAAGTGGTAGAAGGATTCAATAAATTATTTCTACCAGTATTCCCCACGATATCGTAATGAGATTTTGGTGTCGTGTTACCTAATGATTCAGAAGCCTGAAACCACTGCCCGGTTGGTCCAGACATTTCTGAGATCGGAGCTAGAAAATTCCAAATTTACTAAAAATCATAATAATTCATAATACGCAAGTGGTAGAAGGATTCAATAAATTATTTCTACCAGTATTCCCCACGATATCGCAATGAGATTTTGGTGTCGTATTACCTAATGACTCAGAAGCCTGAAACTACTGCCCGTTTGGTCCAGACATTTCTGAGATCGGTGCTGGAAAATTCCAAATTTACAAAAAATAATAATAATTCATAATACGCAAGTGGTAGAATGATTCAATAAATTATTTCTACCAGTATTCCCCACGATATCGTAATGAGATTTTGGTGTCATGTTACCTAATGATTCAGAAGCCTGAAACCACTGTCCGTTTGGTCCAGACATTTCTGAGATCGGAGCTGGAAAATTCCAAATTTACTAAAAATAATAATAATTCATAATACGCAAGAGGTAGAATGATTCAATAAATTATTTCTACCAGTATTCCCCACGATATCGTAATGAGATTTTGGTGTCATGTTACCTAATGATTCAGAAGCCTGAAACCACTGTCCGTTTGGTCCAGACATTTCTGAGATCGGAGCTGGAAAATTCCAAATTTACTAAAAATAATAATAATTCATAATACGCAAGAGGTAGAATGATTCAATAAATTATTTCTACCAGTATTCCCCACGATATCGTAATGAGATTTTGGTGTTGTGTTACCTAATGATTCAGAAGCCTGAAACCATTGCCTATTTGGTCCAGACATTTCTGAGATCGGAGCTGGAAAATTCCAAATGTACTAAAACTCATAATAATTCACAATACGCAAGTGGTAGAATGATTCAATAAATTATTTCTACCAGTATTCTCCACGATATCGTAATGAGATTTTGGTGTTGTGTTACCTAATGATTCAGAAGCCTGAAACCACTGCCCGGTTGGTCCAGACATTTCTGAGATCGGAGCTGGAAAATTCCAAATTTACAAAAAATAATAATAATTCATAATACGCAAGTGGTAGAATGATTCAATAAATTATTTCTACCAGTATTCCCCACGATATCGTAATGAGATTTTGGTGTCGTGTTACCTAATGATTCAGAAGCCTGAAACCACTGCCCGTTTGGTTCAGACATTTCTAAAATCGGAGCTGGAAAATTCCAAATTTACTGAAACTCATAATAATTCACAATACGCAAGTGGTAGAATGATTCAATAAATTATTTCTACCAGTATTCCCCACGATATCGTAATGAGATTTTGGTGTCGTGTTACCTAATGATTCAGAAGCCTGAAACCACTGCCCGTTTGGTTCAGACATTTCTAAAATCGGAGCTGGAAAATTCCAAATTTACTGAAACTCATAATAATTCACAATACGCAAATGGTAGAATGATTCAATAAATTATTTCTACCAGTATTCCCCACGATATCGTAATGAGATTTTGGTGTTGTGTTACCTAATGATTCAGAAGCCTGAAACCACTGCCCGGTTGGTCCAGACATTTCTGAGATCGGAGCTGGAAAATTCCAAATTTACAAAAAATAATAATAATTCATAATACGCAAGTGGTAGAAGGATTCAATAAATTATTTCTACCAGTATTCCCCACGATATCGTAATGAGATTTTGGTGTCGTGTTACCTAATGATTCAGAAGCCTGAAACCACTGCCCGGTTGGTCCAGACATTTCTGAGATCGGAGCTAGAAAATTCCAAATTTACTAAAAATCATAATAATTCATAATACGCAAGTGGTAGAAGGATTCAATAAATTATTTCTACCAGTATTCCCCACGATATCGCAATGAGATTTTGGTGTCGTATTACCTAATGACTCAGAAGCCTGAAACTACTGCCCGTTTGGTCCAGACATTTCTGAGATCGGTGCTGGAAAATTCCAAATTTACAAAAAATAATAATAATTCATAATACGCAAGTGGTAGAATGATTCAATAAATTATTTCTACCAGTATTCCCCACGATATCGTAATGAGATTTTGGTGTCATGTTACCTAATGATTCAGAAGCCTGAAACCACTGTCCGTTTGGTCCAGACATTTCTGAGATCGGAGCTGGAAAATTCCAAATTTACTAAAAATAATAATAATTCATAATACGCAAGAGGTAGAATGATTCAATAAATTATTTCTACCAGTATTCCCCACGATATCGTAATGAGATTTTGGTGTCATGTTACCTAATGATTCAGAAGCCTGAAACCACTGTCCGTTTGGTCCAGACATTTCTGAGATCGGAGCTGGAAAATTCCAAATTTACTAAAAATAATAATAATTCATAATACGCAAGAGGTAGAATGATTCAATAAATTATTTCTACCAGTATTCCCCACGATATCGTAATGAAATTTTGGTGTTGTGTTACCTAATGATTCAGAAGCCTGAAACCATTGCCTATTTGGTCCAGACATTTCTGAGATCGGAGCTGGAAAATTCCAAATGTACTAAAACTCATAATAATTCACAATACGCAAGTGGTAGAATGATTCAATAAATTATTTCTACCAGTATTCTCCACGATATCGTAATGAGATTTTGGTGTTGTGTTACCTAATGATTCAGAAGCCTGAAACCACTGCCCGGTTGGTCCAGACATTTCTGAGATCGGAGCTGGAAAATTCCAAATTTACAAAAAATAATAATAATTCATAATACGCAAGTGGTAGAATGATTCAATAAATTATTTCTACCAGTATTCCCCACGATATCGTAATGAGATTTTGGTGTTGTGTTACCTAATGATTCAGAAGCCTGAAACCATTGCCTATTTGGTCCAGACATTTCTGAGATCGGAGCTGGAAAATTCCAAATGTACTAAAACTCATAATAATTCACAATACGCAAGTGGTAGAATGATTCAATAAATTATTTCTACCAGTATTCTCCACGATATCGTAATGAGATTTTGGTGTTGTGTTACCTAATGATTCAGAAGCCTGAAACCACTGCCCGGTTGGTCCAGACATTTCTGAGATCGGAGCTGGAAAATTCCAAATTTACAAAAAATAATAATAATTCATAATACGCAAGTGGTAGAATGATTCAATAAATTATTTCTACCAGTATTCCCCACGATATCGTAATGAGATTTTGGTGTCGTGTTACCTAATGATTCAGAAGCCTGAAACCACTGCCCGTTTGGTTCAGACATTTCTAAAATCGGAGCTGGAAAATTCCAAATTTACTGAAACTCATAATAATTCACAATACGCAAGTGGTAGAATGATTCAATAAATTATTTCTACCAGTATTCCCCACGATATCGTAATGAGATTTTGGTGTCGTGTTACCTAATGATTCAGAAGCCTGAAACCACTGCCCGTTTGGTTCAGACATTTCTAAAATCGGAGCTGGAAAATTCCAAATTTACTGAAACTCATAATAATTCACAATACGCAAATGGTAGAATGATTCAATAAATTATTTCTACCAGTATTCCCCACGATATCGTAATGAGATTTTGGTGTTGTGTTACCTAATGATTCAGAAGCCTGAAACCACTGCCCGGTTGGTCCAGACATTTCTGAGATCGGAGCTGGAAAATTCCAAATTTACAAAAAATAATAATAATTCATAATACGCAAGTGGTAGAAGGATTCAATAAATTATTTCTACCAGTATTCCCCACGATATCGTAATGAGATTTTGGTGTCGTGTTACCTAATGATTCAGAAGCCTGAAACCACTGCCTGTTTGGTCCAGACATTTCTGAGATCTTAGCTGGAAAATTCCAAATTTACTAAAAATCATAATAATTCATAATACGCAAGTGGTAGAAGGATTCAATAAATTATTTCTACCAGTATTCCCCACGATATCGTAATGAGATTTTGGTGTCGTGTTACCTAATGATTCAGAAGCCTGAAACCACTGCCCGTTTGGTCCAGACATTTCTGAGATCTTAGCTGGAAAATTCCAAATTTACTAAAAATCATAATAATTCATAATACGCAAGTGGTAGAAGGATTCAATAAATTATTTCTACCAGTATTCCCCACGATATCGTAATGAGATTTTGGTGTCGTGTTACCTAATGATTCAGAAGCCTGAAACCACTGCCCGTTTGGTCCAGACATTTCTGAGATCTTAGCTGGAAAATTCCAAATTTACTAAAAATCATAATAATTCATAATACGCAAGTGGTAGAAGGATTCAATAAATTATTTCTACCAGTATTCCCCACGATATCGCAATGAGATTTTGGTGTCGTATTACCTAATGACTCAGAAGCCTGAAACTACTGCCCGTTTGGTCCAGACATTTCTGAGATCGGTGCTGGAAAATTCCAAATTTACAAAAAATAATAATAATTCATAATACGCAAGTGGTAGAATGATTCAATAAATTATTTCTACCAGTATTCCCCACGATATCGTAATGAGATTTTGGTGTCATGTTACCTAATGATTCAGAAGCCTGAAACCACTGTCCGTTTGGTCCAGACATTTCTGAGATCGGAGCTGGAAAATTCCAAATTTACTAAAAATAATAATAATTCATAATACGCAAGAGGTAGAATGATTCAATAAATTATTTCTACCAGTATTCCCCACGATATCGTAATGAGATTTTGGTGTCATGTTACCTAATGATTCAGAAGCCTGAAACCACTGTCCGTTTGGTCCAGACATTTCTGAGATCGGAGGTGGAAAATTCCAAATTTACTAAAAATAAGAATAATTCATAATACGCAAGAGGTAGAATGATTCAATAAATTATTTCTACCAGTATTTTCCACGATATCGTAATGAGATTTTGGTGTTGTGTTACCTAATGATTCAGAAGCCTGAAACCACTTCCCTTTTTGCGAGATCGGCGCCACTATATTTCAAATTTAGGCTTAATTTGCATTTGATACCATAAGGAAATATAATATATTAATCCTAATAGTTCCCTTGTTATTTGAATGGTAGTTTAATGGCAATTTGTTTTAACTCATTATAATATATATATATTCTAGAATTTTTTCGTACAGATATTTATGGGATCGGCACAATAAATTTTCAAAATGTATGGTTGTGGCATTATAACAATTCTTAATTTTATTTTTAAATGAGTAAATTTGAATACCAATAATATTTACGAATATTGTATAAAAATGATTTTACAATTTAATATTTATTCTTATCTATTTGATGTAATAATGTTTAATATTGTAATTTCTTTCGATTTTTTAAGCTAAGACACAAAAATAAAAAGTCTTTTCGGGCTGAAAAGACTTCTGGCTAAGTTATCATACGTCCGTTGCACCTAGTAAACAAAACGATGGACGGCGCTCTTGTTGCGACTACGCTCTTGTTGCTAAATTTTTAATCATTTTACGACAATTTGTGTCCTGACTGTTTAGGTAATTAGGCAGACTTTCCGGTTTCAAATGCGTAACAACTTCAACGTACCATCCATTCGTGATTTAAAATCGGCTAATACCTACTATTCTCTTAGGATTGGGGGCGGCCTATAAACCAGTCTTAAGAGGAACGATCCGTTACCAATTGGCTGTCGTCAATTAAATTGTTGGAGTTTTTGATTTTGAATATTTTCAGGGTGTGAATTTTGGCCGTAATTTGACTCATGAGAAATTTGTATACGTACAGTATGAGTCAAATTGTACCCAAAATTTATAGCCATGGCATTGGTCTTTTAACCTGTCTAATTTCAATCCTTTTTTGATTCTGTGCAAAATGGTTACACCCAACTAGCATCGCACATCTAATTAGTTGTTGACAAATCAACACAAAAACCCAATAAAATTTACGAACTATTATCCATTACTTAAAAACAATGGAGGTATCAAACAGCAGCGCGTACAGTATATCAAGAGCTTCAAAACAAAATTACGTAACAGTAGTAAAAAATAAACTGGACTGGAGCCGCAATGCCATTTGGTGTCTCGATGATATGGATCGGTACACAAAGACATGATGCAGTTCAATGTTATGGGACGCCTGAAACTATCGCAACGGCAAGCCATTCTTTTGTCAAAGGATTTAAAACAAGTGAAAATTTTGGCTCCAAATGTTCGGATATATGGAGCAATAAATCGTCATCGTCAATTTACGTATTTTTTCAAATCAATTGAGAATAGTTCACTATCTTTTTGCACTGATATCCGAGGATTGGTATCCACAATGCACAATGCATGTAATACCGAAGATTGACGATTGTTTATCGATTCCTCTAAAAGCAACTTGAAGGCAGTTCTCCTTCACGTTACCAACTCAAAGAATTCCATTCCAATTGCACTCAGCACAAACACAAAGGAAACCTATGCATCAATGAACAAAATCGTTGATTTGATTAAATACAATGACCATCAATGGAAAGTTTGTGCAGATTTAAAAGTGATAGCTCTTTTAAGTGGCATGCAATTGGGTTACACTAAATACATGTGTTTTATGTGCTTATGGAATACACGTTTTAAAGGCGACCAATACAATGAACGGAACTGGGCTTTACGTGAGAACATTCGATTGCGATCTGACAGCATGCTCCACTTGTGCCAATTGAAAAAATATTGCTACCACCACTTCATATCAAGCTTGGAGTAGTTAAAATTTTTATAAAAACGCTGAATCCAGATGGAAATGCGTTCGTCGAATTGCGTCGCATTTTTCCACGGTTAAGTGGAATAAAAATAAAAGAAGGTTGGTGTTTGAATCTACTCGAATCTAAGTTTTGATCAAATGAAATTTCATCTCGCTTCTTGTTTTTTATTACAGGAATACTTAATGGACCAGATATTCGTCGTTTGATGAACGATGATGCATTTGAAAATGCTCTCAGTGAACGAGCGCCTGTGGCATGGAAATGTGTAAAAGAAGTTATTAAGAATGTTCTCGGAACTAATCGAGCCGATGATTAGCGCAGATATATGAAAATATACTGACTGCTTTTCATAATATAAACGTTAGAATGTCACTGAAAATACATTTTTTGCATTGTCATGTGGAAAAATTCACTGAACAATCACCAGCCGAATCTGATGAGCGCGGTGAGCGTTTTCACCAAGTGACGGCCAGGCTCGAACATTGGTACAGAGTCAAAAAGCTAGATGCACTCTTGGGTGACATTTGTTGGAATTTGTAAGAGGAAGAAGATCCCGAAGATGACAACGAACGCAGAAAACAAAAATTAAAAAAATTAAGAAAACTCGCCATAAAATCAACTTAATCGATTTAATTTTCTTTTAAATAGTTTCTATTGTATCTATATTTGTCGATGCGATGCTTAATCGATCGATTTAAATTCAGTAAATGGACAAAAAATGATAACAAACGTGTTTTTCGTCGAAATCAAAAGCAAAAAAAAAAAAAATAACACAAAAATGTGAATGATGTCGTTTTTCAGTCTTTATATGTTCGGCAAAGTTGTTTATCTTGGCTTGTGCAACAACTTTGCTGAAGAAATCATAATGAAAATCTTAATGGTTCACGAGCTATCAACGTGAATATGAGTGTCTATTTTGACACATTTTTGACTCAGAGGCAAAACATGTCGAAAGTGATATCTTATAAATGGGGACTAACTTTGGAATGGAACTAGCACCATTGAATTGAGCATACTCAAATTAGGTTTACCCCCTGGGTGCCCAGCTTGTCACAAAAAAAAGTTTGCAATTCAAGCACAATGAAGAGATAGCGCGCTTGCCATGAAAAATTCAATTGTAATTCATATTTTATATTTTACTTTACATAATTTAAATAATAAGCTTATGTAATTTACATGTAAATGACTTGTAAAAAAATGTGTCAATTACATCGTGTAGTTTTCGCTCCCAAATCTAAATTGATGAAAAAATAGGCAACCGACATTTTTAATTTAAAGAATTCAATGTTTCGTCAGTTCAAAACCAAACTTTCAACTTCTTGGTAACCTCGCCCAGATGTAAAAATAAAATTTGGCTATCTAAACAAAGGCCAGAATAACCAAAAATTTCTAATAAATCTGAAGAGCAAAAAATATACGGCTTACAAAGAAATGCTGAAAGAATACTCTGAGGCCAGCAAACATAAATTTAAAGAGAGTAACCATCCCAATTCGCACTTAAGCACTTCTGAAAGTATTTTAAATCCAATCGTGAAATCAATGGCTTGCGCACATGACAGAACAAAATAAATATGGATTTTTTTTTTTTGCAAACTTTTAATTTTAAAATAAAGTTTGATACCTTATATACTTGCGTGTCACGTTCAACTAGGTACACCTGTCAATATATTATTATTGTGTTAATTTTAATCAAATTGATTTTTTATCAATGGTAGATAATCATAAATAGAATATAATAAAAAATATTATTATAAAATAATTTAAATTCATTTTTTGTTGGCCGATAATTTTTTTATATCATTGCGACGATTATTTTGCCAAAAGCACCGAGTGACTAGCACATAATTTTAACAGTAAAAAATATCGAGAATTGTAAGATCGGTTTTGTGGGAAGAGTGGTATTTGAGGCGATCGTGGCTCAAAATATAATTGTTTGTGATGGAATTTTGTTTTATATTTCTCATATCTATTTCAAAAACATAAAACAATTATTTTAAAAAAATGTATGAAAATTTTAAACAAATTGAATTTTAAATATCCATTCAACAGAGAATTGGGTATGCACCCTCCAACTACACATTTCCACATAATATACCTACCTACCTACATACTAGTATATGGAGTAAGGATAAAACTATAGCAAAATCTAATAATCTTTTCTGTATCTACGAGTCCTATTTTATGTACATGAATATTTGTTTTTCCCGGTATTTTTTCCTCCTATCCTATAGAAATATTACAATTTGTCGAATTGTTACCGGGATAAAAAAGAAATATAGCAGATACACAAAAACTTTGTATGCTAAAAATAAAGTAGATACAGATAGAAAAAAAAATTATTTATCCAAGAGAAAATTTATCCAAAGGCTATAGTTAAAAATATTTTTGTCTATATATTCCGCGATTTTTCTATTTTATTTTTTATTTGATTTGGACGGAAAAACGCTACATACCAGAGAACGAACCATCATATAATATACGAAATGAATTTATGTAATGCATGTGTAGAATGGAAAAGGCGATTGAAACAGAGGAAATTGAAATAAAATATAAAACTACAAAAAACTATTTGTACCTACGTCCTACATCATATACGAATAGATTCGGACAAAACATCGATAGCACAAAGTAAACAGAAAGTTTATATCTCACTAAAAATAAAAACTAGAAATTTAGAAAATTAGATATTTTTACATATAATAAATCATGTACAATGTAGTGGGGTTACTTGGTTTGGGAATCCACACTATTGAAGAAAATGCCATACGTTTATTTATATCGAAATTTTTTAACAGTGCTTCTCGAATCATCCCATAACTTCAAACAAATTTTCTCATGACTTTTAATGCCATCGTTGGATTTTTAGTGTCTGTGCGTGATTAGAACTTAGTAATAGCGTAAGACATCACTATTAGTATCTGCGTAGCCGATAGAATATTGCAACCAAATATTGTAAACGTACATGTCGCAAATATAACATACCATCCCTATGGGCTTGGTAAATCACACAATTAGATTACATTGTGGTTGTCAACACCTAAAGTTGAAGCCAAAATCTCTATATTTACTCATACACTGACTTAAACTAAGTGGAGTCATAATAAAGTATGTTGCGCACTATAAATTAATAATTCTAACTGTTTTTAACAATTTTTTAAATTTTTATTGCAGATTCGGATCCTACGGTTTAAAATACATAGGATTTTTTTGAAACATTTTTTTCAATTTATAATAGATGTCGTTTTTAAATTAAAATTAATATTAATTTTTTTCGATTTCTCTCACTGAGAAGCTATGCATTCGATTTTGCAATACGTTTGAATTAAAATTAACTACTACCGTAATCCAGGAACATGCGATTAAATCTGCTCTGAAATAAATGATTTTTTTTGTATTTTGTTTTAAAAATATCAATTCAGTTCGAAGATTATTTCGAAAACTAAAAGACATGTTTGCGTTAGGCTATTAATACAATACAAAATGGAGTATTCAACTGCACAAGAAAAATTGAAATGGTCCTGGTTTATGGAGAAACTGGCCGTAGTCTTGATAATGCTGTCACTCTACACTTCGCGTTGTCCGGATAGGATTCAGACACGTGCTTCATTTTACTGGACTGTTAAACAATTTACTACTGACGGAAGTGTTCAACCGAAAAAAGGACACGTAGATTAACAGTCACTGAGGAAAGAACTGAAATTGCTGTATTGGCTGCAGTAACTCATAATATTCATATTAGTACACGAGAAATAGCTAGCAGTTCCAGATTGTCCAAAACCATTATTTGAAAAATTTTAAAACGTCATAAGTATCATCCGTATCATGTGTCTTTACACCAAGATCTTCATATTTTCAAAATCGGGTAGCATTTTGTTAGTGGACACGTGAACAAGTACAGCAAATTCGTAATTTTTTTCGCTACGCTCAACGAGTCGTCTTTTACAAACCATGGAACTGTTAATCGACACAACATGCATTACTGGAACTAGAGTATCGAAAATCCGCACTGGCTTCGCCAAGTCGAACATCAGCGCCCGTGGAATGTCAACGTGTGGTGTGGAATAGAGGCAATTTGGAAAATTAACTGCAAACATTATATGAAGGCTTGAGCTTAGAATTGCTACAGAACATGTGGTTTCAACATGATGGTTGTCCAGCACACTATTCGTTGATCGCACGTTAAGTATTTGATCGTGATTTCAATGGTCGCTGGATCGGTAGAGCTGGTCCGGTAAATTGGCCTGCCAGATCATCAGATCGTACTTCGTCAGATTTCTTTTTTTGGGTCTATCTCAAAGACAAAATTTACCAACAACACGTAAGAATGTGATTGAGCGAATCAGAAAAGCTTGTGTCGAAATTCTAGCAGACACGCTTCTCAGTTGTGTACATTAATGCGGATTAATAAGTGCATTGAAGTCGAAGGCCATCATTTTGAATACTTAATTTAATTAAAACATGATGAGGCGAGGGGACCCATGTAAATCAAGCACTATAGTACGTGAGAGGCGAGGGGACTCACGTCAATCAAGCACCCCGAAGGGAGTAGAAAACTACTACCTACACGTCGTAGTTTCTGGATTACGCTGAAAGTAGTTTATTCACCAACCAATAAGATTTCTGATTCCCCGAAAATTGTGTAAAAAATAACAATTACAAAAACAACGCATACACATGCGAATGTCACAACAAAACGCTTACAAAAATAACCCATACATAAACTACTGTACCACATGAGTTTTATTACTAAAACAATTGGTACAAAAAAGTTTTTTGGACCAACTCAAGTTATTCAATATCAATAAAAAAAAATTGAAGCTTATTACACCGCATAAAAATTGAATTTGCGTTGATCAACAGATAAAATTGCGATGCGATATAACAAACAGAAAATGTGAAATGGCGGCGGCGCGATGATACGAATGATTCTTATTATGTTTTATTTTTATAAATCAATTAGATTTTTTTATTACAAATAATTTTATTAATATGTACATATAATAAAATTAATATTATTTTATAAATATATTTTTTTTTAATTAAATCAAAAATTATTAATAAAAAATCAAATATTATAATATATAATTAAGGTTATCAATGTAAATAATTTTTATTATTGTTATCTAATAAATATAATAAACAACATTTCATACTCAATAATACAAAATACATATGTGTATATTGATTGCAAAATTAAAATCCTACGATCTGTATAGTAAAAAAAAAATCGTCACATAAAATGTCTTTTGGTACAAACCGATCTAGCAAAATAAATTATGTGACTTTTTTGTACCAATCGTTTTTGTACCAATTTTCCGGTCCCAAAGCATTTTTATATGAAGAATTTAGGATTGGTACAATACACGATTGTTCCGAAATCAAAAAGTTGCTTTCATACAAATCGATCTAGCAAAATAAAGACAAAATTTCGTTTGCTGCAAATCAATGTAAAATAAAATTTTGTTGTTATTAAATAAATTATTAATCAGATTATTATCATCGAGTGCATAATTTATTTGAAACAAATTGAATTGTTGTAATAATTCTAAATTTCGAGTACAATTCTAAAATGAATGTAAAACTATAACACATTATATGTCGCAAAAAATTGTAAACGTGATTTAAATTTTGTTAAAATAAAATAATCTATGTATCACGCGTCGGTTCGGTCGCTCATTTTTATTAAAAAATCACTGTATTTTCCAGATGACTCGCATAAATATGCTGTTCAACACAGATATGCTATGATCCTTCCTCTATCTAGAACAGCAAACCTTTTGAAGATATCGTAACCAGGAGGTGAGATATAACTTTTGTCGTCAAGTAATGCTCTAATATCGATAAACAATATATTTCCCCGATCGACTTCTAAAAATGATTCAATCGAGATATAAATTCTCATGGATATTCTCTATTCGATGCTGAGCAGTTACGTAGAACATAATGTTTAACTAAAGCCGTGGGCCAATACGCAAATCTGGGCCAGCAATTGGGACATTATTGTTATTTATAATATTTTCAATGAAATTGGAAGTATGATTATTATCTATATCGATATTAAGCGGATTATGAAATGGTTTATTTTCATGAGATGCATAATTTATTTATAAGAACACAAAAAATAAATTTAAAAAGTTGCCCCCGAGCAACAATGAAAAAACGGCCAATTTGATTGAAGATAAATAATTGATTAGGCCAAGTTGGACGGAACAATCTCAAGCGTTGTAAGTGAGCCATTTTCCAACAAATCTGAATAAGCCTCGGCCTGTAAAGGCCAAAAACTGATATTCAATTATGAGTCTGAGGTTGACATCGATATTTAGAATTTAAATAAGCCAATTTGTATGGAACTGGTTCAAATAATGGTAGTAACATAAATTTTTTGTGGTCACTGCCTCAACACGTTTTATGACACAATTTTCTAAAATTGAACCAAAGCTCTCGAAAATTTCAGAAAGATGCATGCTAATCAAAAAGCACCAGTTGATGATTTAAGTAAATTTTTTATCAACAGCGCCATTACATACGATGGTTTTTTACTCACACATTTGTGTGGGTTGCACTAAAATTGAGCCGATTTTTTGTTTTTCTTTGTTGAAAAAGGGATATACTATATGTATGTTAAGAAGAAAATGATTTGTGGTAAATATATCCTTTGTTTATGTTAAAAAAATAAGAAACGAATTTTGGTTGTTGCCGTGGGGTTGCTGGTTTGTTGCTGTAAGTTTTATTACCATTGTCGCATTTTTCTTATTACATACTGTGGTTCGAAAAGATAGTGTTGATTGTTTCACGTACTACGTGCTTTTCTTTTCATAATTATTTTTATTTTTGAATACCATAATTATTATTACTTTTTACAGAAATTATATGAAAAACATATTTTGGTTTTTTTTTTAGGATAAGCTGAGGAATTAACAAAAAACAATGGTTGAACTCAATTCAACCTCTTCCAACGTACAAGATGTAAAATGTAAAAATGAGTAAAAATTCAATTATTTGCTCGTTACATTTAGAAAATAATTATCGTATGCCACAGGCAAAAGGGAATCGGTAAATATTTTTAAGAAATAAGTCATTCTCTTCTTGTTAGTAAACGACTAAATTTGACGGCAATGAAAATAATATTAAGTTAAATAGCACCAATAACTATTTGGATATATGTACACACTTTTAAATCTACAATATATTGTATCAATACCACTACATACTTCTTGAACATTTATATGGATTAATGAATTATGACAAAAAACGATAATCATAAATGTCAGAATGAATAATTTAAGTTTTTTTTTTTAATTTGAACAACTCTCGGTTTCGTTCCGCCTCTAATTTAACATTGTGGCAATGGACGCATTCAGGTTCGCCAACTGTTGCCATCATGATTAGTGAAATCATTGCCAATTTGATTTGAAAATTTTATAGAATTTAAAATGTACATAACGTTGGTTGTAATTTTGAATGCGCCATCAACAATTCGAAAAAACTTTATTTGGCTGTTTTTGTTGGAAATGAGTTCCCCTATCACCCTGCTCCGTTTGTTCTGCCAATTTTGGGACACCCTGTATAGTAGCGATACATGAAATTGGAATAATGCGTTCATTCTCAGAATACCTTCAGTTACATTCTTATACAACCCGACGGAGGGAAACAAGTGTGAAAGCCTATAGATAGCTTTCCAGTTCTTGTTTTGTAAAATTTGCAACCTTTTTATCTTTGATTTCCCGGTATTGCTAAAACAAGCAATCGCAAAATAGAATCTCGTTACAAGTAGTCGTGGACGTTCTCCACGAGATATCCTTATTGTCTACGAGTAGGCGACGTTTTCGCCGAGTTGTAGACACAATCACGTAAAAATTAGTAGATGACGCGTAAACGCAACATCTGTTTCAAATCTCATTTTCTTAGTGAATGTAAGACACTACCAACAGATCGATGTTTGAACGATTTTTTTATAATTGGAGATCTACTAGTTTTACTATTTTTTAAATTACCAGAAACCAAAAAAAAAAAAACTAATTCCAAACGCCGTAATGTTAAGTGATTTAAACCGGCGCCGATCAAATTAGCGCGCCTCAATGAAAACTATTCCAAAATTTGTTACACATTTATTACAATTCGTCGATTTAGCTTACAATTAAACCTGCACAGCCAAAATTGTAACTTTTGATGAATTTATTACAAATTAATTACATAAAAGGCGAATTTCACCCCAAAACGATTATTTATTTAACCAATTTTAATAGTTTATTACACCAGATTTTACTGTCACCAGATTTAGAGCCAAATGTTGCTTTAGTCTTGTCGAAGGTAGGTCAACCTTATCCAGGTGTGTAATAAATTATTTTTGTGCCAGGTTACGCGCAATTGACTCCAAACGATAAAGGCTTCAAATATGTAATTTAAAGGTTGGTTTTACTACTTTTAATGATTTATTACATCAGAGCGCCACCAGCTGGGACCCAATTTTGGTCGAAAAACGGGAATAAAATTTATGAGTTTTACCTTTGTTTCACATACGTACTAGACGTAAATATTGAATTTTTCCGCTGTTTGTATCAAAGAATTATATGATTTAATGTTTCAGGTTTAGTAGGTAAGTAAAACAACTCTAATTCTCATAATTCTTATTCCCATTTTTTGACCAAATTTCTGGCCAGATATGCGGGGAATTCGACTTTTTAGATTTTGTAGAGGGCAACTTGACCACGTTCAGGTCGAATTAATCGGCATACAAATGTTTTCAGTTAATGTTAAATATGGTCTCTTAGGTAAGCGAAACAAAGGAATCGAACGATTCCTGGGGTCGGCGATATAAATATCGGGCCTTTTTCAAGTGATTCTTCCGTTCAACAATTTTTCAATTTTTTTTAGATAGATTTTCTTGCTAATGCTACAAATGTTGCTACTAGTTTCAGTTAATTGAAATTTGTTGTAACAGGCCCTTTGTAAAAGACCCGTTATTTATTTCGCCGACCCCAGGAATCGGTTAATCCGTTTATCCCGTTAAAAGAACTTATCACGAACATTCTAGAAAACCTAATCACATATGTCAATCTTTTGAAATTTGTTGAACAGATTTCTTAATTAAAATTTGTTGCAACAACCTTTTTGTAAAAGACCCGTTATTTATATCGCCGAGGTCAGTCGCCTTTTGATCTATGTATCTATGTCGCCTTTGTAACTGGTACGACATCTTTTATGTCGGTATGTAAACATTGAATAACTTAAAAAAGACAACCGATTTCTATAGATGAGGTATTTTTATCCAATTGGTCCTTTGCAGTTTATTTGAACTAGTTTTTGAATAAAACATCAATTAAGTGGCCGCCTTTGTTGGCCAAAGCAAATAGGAACGAGCTTTTCGAGCATCTCGTTCAGTATAGCGATGATAGGTATAGCGTCAATGGTCTTACGTTTGCTGGTGTACATTTTGCTTTTCAAATAATGCCACAAAAAGAAGTCCGGATGGATCAAATCTGCAGATCTGCGTGGCCAGTTCATGTCGCCTCTTTTTGACATCAGAAGTCCAGGGAATTTTCATTGCAGAAACTGAATTGTTTGATTTGCAGTGTAGCATGTCGCACCATCTTATTGAAACCTGTAACCGTCAAGACCTTTTTCACGCATTTGCTGGTAGACATAATGAGCCAGCGTCCACTGATATCGATTTCCATTGGCTGTTTCGTTTTCTCTGAAAAATATGGCCTAATGATGGTTTTGGCGCAAACCCTGGCCCAAACAGTCACTTTTTGGTATTGCAATGACGTTTTATGGATCTCGTGTGTATTCTCCGTTCACCAAATGCGGACATTTTGCTTATTAACGCCGCCAGAGAGTGTGAAATAGGCTTCGTCGGTCATCAAAATTTGCTTCCAAAAATCAACTTCAGTGTCAACCATTCGAGCGACTGTTTGACCGTACTTCAGGCGACGTGGATAGTCTGTCGGCAATATTCTTTGTGTTAATTGCACTTCATACGGAAAGGACAGCAAATCATCCTTCAAAATGCGCCGCAAACTGGTTCTACTGATCCCAAAATGTTGAGCGCGGCGACAATACGACACTTTTTTGTTCTGAGCAACGCTCTCTCTGACCGCTTGAACCAGTTCATTGGAACGTCTTGATCGTTGATGAACGGCATGTTGACGATCTCTCACTGTCCCATGCTGAACAAATTCAACATCAAACGACGAATAGTGTTGTCAGACGGTACCTGTTGACTACGATATGCACGTTGAGTTAACACAACTGACGCACTCGGCGCGTTGTTTCGGTGTGAAGCGATTCTTGGTTGACAAATGTCACAGTTATTCAATGCTTCCATACAGACATAATAGATAGCGCACCCCGTAGACCAGATTTCTAATTGGGATCTAGTGGGAATAAACCCTGTGTAAATATTTGTCTCTTGGAAGTGACTTTTGTTATTAGCATTTTGAAAACTTACTTGCATAAAATAAGTTTTGTGTATTTGATCCTTTATTTATATTTCACACATATAAGTTTATATCATACAATACTAATGAAACAACAACAATAATAAAGAAATTATTTGCAATACAATTTTTGGAAATGACACGCTGAAAATCTATCATATATTTTTTTTTTGTCAAACCAATCCTTAATTGTTTGAGATTTCCGTGCAACATTTGTTGCATGCAACAAATTTGGGATTTTTGTTTTGAGACGTATTTCACACGCATCTAAAATTATGGGTTGTAAGTTCGACTAAACCGAGGTAGATTGATCCAGACTAGGGCCTGCGAAGAGCAACTTAATTATAGTCAGGGAAGACTAGTACTCTTCACTTGTATCGAATGCGCCTCATGCCCACTGGTTAAATTCGAAATCATTCTCCCCTAGCCTATAAACAACTATTAAAGTATACGCTGAAACAAAAACCAGCGGGTATACATTCCATTCTCAAAACTCATAAGTACGTGACGCGAAGTGTATCTATCGCAATATCACCGAAACATAAAAACTCGAGTATTCATCAATTATTATTGTATTGTGTCATCGAAAAAAAAAAACATTTTCTAAGCCTCTTCCCTACATGCATATACATTTTTCTATTATTCGTCTAGTCTAATTTTGCACAAAAGCAACTTTGCACAAAAAAGCATTTAAAATGAATTAGACGCGAGAGAACAAAAAATCATACTAAAATTCACCATCCTCATGCGCGCGCCTTGTCGTATCCCGTACATGGCCCGCGTACATGCACAGAGAAAAAAAAATGTCTAAAAAAAAATTCACAACGTAACAAACCTAAACAATAAAAAAAATTACACCTGTACCACTCGCGTTTATACGAATATGGGTATATGGTGGAAAACTACGAGGATTTTTTTTACCGTTTTCTGCTCCTTTTTTTTTTTTGTTGAATTCATTTTTCGCGAAATATACGCGAACAATCTTAGTTAAGCAGAAAAAAATCGTTGTATGGAGAATTTTTTTATATTTTATGAATTTTATCAAATATACAGAATTTTTTTTACATGCAAATATATTTATTATTATAGATTATAAACATACAGATATATGCTTATATGCATAGACGTACAGTAGATGTACATACATACATACATACGTATATTTGCTCGTACGTACAACATAGAGATGTATAATTCCGTACGCGGCGAAAAATAATATCTCAGTACATACGTTGAGTGTGTTTTTCGTTTGTTTGGTATACTGGAAAAAGAAGGAGGTTTTGGGGCTGCTAACAAAAAAAAATTCTGGTAGAGAGATTGTTCGTATTCACATTTAGAACCTATTTATATGGATGGTGTGTAGAGCCGTTCGTTTTCTCATACGTATGTACACATCTATATAGAACGGAATATGCATGTACGTCGACTACGTAGCACAGAGATACACATTCGAGTTATATATATATGCACATACGTACATATGTACATATAGGAATATACGAAAAGGAGAGATGTAGAATTTCAAAATCAATAAATATATAGAAAACCGATTGCTTTTTATAAGATAAATAGAAACATTTGGTACTTTGTACCATAAAAACGTTGAAGCTTTTCAAGCTTTTTTTCGTTTCGTTATATTTTTTATTTGTGCTTTATGCAATGGGTGATTTTTCTGTGTGCATACACATAAATGTGTGCTCGTACGTGGAAATTTATATTCCACATTTACGAAAACTTGATTGGGTGATTGGGGAGGAGGTCTAAAAAATTAGTTTTCTGGTATGAGTTTTGTTTTTTTTTTTTTGAATGCGGAGGC
The DNA here is from genome assembly GCA_932526605.1 of Nephrotoma flavescens. Taxonomy (NCBI): domain Eukaryota; kingdom Metazoa; phylum Arthropoda; class Insecta; order Diptera; family Tipulidae; genus Nephrotoma; species Nephrotoma flavescens. The sequence continues at coordinate 252,260,472 of OW052222.1, read as the reverse complement.
TGGATATTTTTCCTAGATGTATTACTCGTTTTCCATATCATCATTTTTAAACAGAACATTGTCTCTATATTACATTATTTTATAAAAATTTTACTAGATGAAATTTCGTTTTGTGTTTTCAGTTTTTCACTCGTAACTACATACTCATGTATATTTTGATATTTATTTTAGTTTTTACAATGACGGTTGACTTCCAAAAAAAATAAATTTTTTAGTTTATTTTATATATTACAAAATTTTTTGGAAATAAATATTTATATTTATACATTATTTTTTTTTTTTTAAATTAAAATGTTGGTAGTTTCTGATTTCAGAATTCTACATACTGATATAGATTTGTCATTACGTATACGTTGATATTTGTATTTTTAACATAGACATTTATAAATTGCAAAATCTTAATTGCAATTAATTCCCTTGAAGCTGTATATTTTTGCAATTAATAAAATTTTGAACCTGGAGCAACGAATGTCGCTCTGCAAAAAATATTCAGATAGGAACACGGGTCATATCTCACGTACCCTTAACACTTTTTCCCGAATTATGGACTCTTCGCAATCTAGTAAAAGCGGTCCAATACAAAAACAATTTATAAAAGGTCCCACCAGACCCTCTATATGAATTTTCCCGAAATAAAGTCTAATCACAATTAAATCATAGCACTCCAAAAATAAAATGATTTCCGAAACCTTTGCCACAAATACACGCTTTTATGACAAGAAGACAAAACTTGATGCAACATAGCGCCACACATCTAAATCATCTGACACAACACGGTGCAAGATAATGCAATGTGCTGCAAGATGTTGCAACATGCAGACATCACGCAGATGGTGCAAAATATGGCACAAACATGCTGCTAAATCACGCAAACAACATGACTCAACATAACGGTTCCATACAAAGACCTTTGCCGATCATCAATTTTCATCAATATTACTCGAGCCGAAAAAATTTGTAAAGGAAACTGGCAACCACCAGGAATTGTAATCGATTTATCGCACTCGAAAACCGCCTCACTAATTTTCAACAAAATTATGCAAATCGATGTAAAAAAAATAACGGTACCCGCGCCTCACCTACAGACTCCCTAAACGAAGTTTACCGAAATCAGGATCTGTCGAAATTGGTTTCTTTTGCTCGAACTTCTTTCAGTAAATTCCGTCAAAGTGAAAAAGTTTTTCCCGAAATCAAGACTCATTGAAATCGGTTCCTTGTACTCAAAAACCCTCTCTTAGAAATTTTCATGAAAACCGTTCGAGCTGTTTTCGTAACATTGGGAAAGCTATAAGGTTTCGGACGCGGCTCGGAAGATTTCGATGAAGATTGCTAAACAGAGATTCTCGAATGGATTGCGATGAGTCTTGGTTTTAGGAAAATTCATATAGAGGGTCCTCCGATGTGGCCCGATTTCCTTTTTATTATTTTTTCTCAGTTCAATCGAATTTGATCAAATTTGCTGACGTGGCTTATTCGAGTACCAGGAATCGATAGCTATGGTTTCTGAATTTGTAGAAATTGGTTTAGGGGTCATCCAGAGGGACCTGAGTTTATTTTTTATTTGCACGATTTTGCTAATAATTTGGTGAACAGGAGTTTTGCCAAGAATTTGTCAGGAATCGATTGCGATTGGTCAAGATTTCGCAAAAATTCGTTCAGAGTTTCTTCAGAGGGATTTTGAGGATCAGGATTCGATTACGGTGGCTGTTAATTTACGGAAAATCTATTCAGAGGGTTGTCGGGTTGGGCTCTATATCCATTGTTTAATTTTTTTTGGCTAGCACGATTTTAATAAAAACTGCTGGAGGTGCGGTTTTTTATTACCAAAACCGGATTGTGATGTGAAACGGGTTCTGCTTTTTCTTTTTTAACTCATACGATTTTGATTAAAATTGGTGAACGGGTGAGGTCAAATGCCAGGAATTGATTGTGATCGCTCCAGATTTTAGGAAAATCGTTTAGAAGATCGAACAGTTGGCCCTTTATTTTTTTTCGACTCGACGATATTTAAAAAAAATGTTAGAACTATGTTTTTGATTACCAAAAGCTGATTTTGAGGAGATTCGCTCGATACGCGATATTTCAAAACGCGATATGGTACAAAACGCGATATTTAAAACGCGATATTTTAAAACGCGATATGATACAGAATGTGCATTGTGAAGGGACGGGGGCGTAGCGGGCCTGTTTATAGGAATTAGGAATTTAAAAATCGATATGAGCGAAAGTATATATCTTATAAGCTCTCACTCCTAACGGTTTTTAAATTCCTATAAACTGAAATTAAATTTCCCCTTCACCGCGCCTGATATAACCCGATCTTAAACTCCCGATAATCGCGTTTTGTACCATATCGAGTTTTGTATGTAAATTTGTTTGTAAAATATCGCGTTTTGATAATTCGCGTTTTAAAATATTGCGTTTCAAATGGGACCCATATTTTGATAAGTTCTTATTTCGGGAAATTTAGGCGGTCTTCCGGTGGGGCCGAAAAGTTTTTAGACTTCTTTTAACGTGTATTGCAAGGAAACGTATAGGCTTTCATATTGCACCACACCATTTTGCGTTATGTTGCACCACGTTGCATGATGTTGCACCACGGTGTATGATGTTGCACCATATCGCAGGATGTTGCGCTATATTGTAAGATCATGTTTGGTCATATTGCACCATGTTGCGTGATGTTGCACTTGTTGTTTGATGTTGCATCTTGTAGGGTTCCACTTGCCGAGTTTTTTTTAGCGGCCGATAAATGTATCCGGACCAGCCAATTTTCTAAGTCAAAACTTATATTTAGCGCGCTATTTTTGCATATAATTAATCTGTTTAACTCTAAACTAAGATTTTTTATTCAACTTTCAAGTTACAAGTCGATAACATTTTTTTTCGCTCTACCTATTTATCGGGAGCCTCTATCGTGAGCGCTATCCGTTTCAATGAGAAATTTGAAAAGGCTTTTATTTTAAATTTCAAACCCATGAAACCATTAGAAACTTAATCTTACAATAAAAATTTAAAACGCAGCAAGATTAATTCTTGTTTATAACGTCATGTCAAAATAAATGTTAATTATCAAGTGACAAATGTATTTATTTTTAATTTTTATGGTATAGCGACACCAGTGAATAATAGCTGCAGTTTCAGTAGAAATTTTGCATTCGGCACCGGATAGTGCTCGAATAATAAAATACGGCTACTATGTTGTGTCTAAAGGTCAACAAGCTCTAATTTCTGGATAATTCAACTAGAACGCCATTTTGCACCACGTTGTGGGATGTTGCACCATGTTTAATGTAGCAAGATGCTGCATGATTTTGCACCATGTTGCTTGATATTGCATCATGTTGTGGAATGTTGCTAGATATTGAACCATGTGGTATCATGTTGCGTGATGTTGCACCATATAGTTCCAGATATCTAGCATCATGTTTTATCATCTTGCGGGACGTAGTACCATGTCATGATTGTGTTACGATGATCTTAGATGGTTGCATTAATAATAATTTGAAGTTGCGAGGAATTACGGAGGGAAATGACACGGGATAATTACCCCTGGGGAGGGAAGTTAATGGCCGGAGGAAGGGAAACGCGGTGATCGGTGTTGATTTGTGGCTTTATACGTAACCATTTTGAGCGTTCTTATAGTGTCGAAAGTATTATAGTTTTTCGAACTGCTGCCTTCTTGGGTATACTGTTGTTAATAATGAGCCTGTCAGGAAATGGCTGGGTGATAGAACTTCTAGATTGGTTATGTCATTGGATACAGGGCGTAAGGGAATATAATGGTATCTCTTGATAAAAGCCTCTCATGTTTTCGAAACGATGTTTTTCGACGCGAATTATTGATGGCTCAGTTCGAGTCGCGGAACCAGATTTTGTCAAACGCCTGGGCTACTTCAAGGAAAACTGCTGAGCAGAGCTTCTTTTCTTCAAGTGCGATTTCGATGATGTATGTTATCCTAAGAATGTGATCTATTGTGGATTATCTAACTCGTAAACCATTTAGTGATATTGGTCTATGAGACGTCATTTCGTCGAGTGGTTTTCCTTGCTTGGGATTGACTTCCCCGAACATCTTTGGCTTTGGTATACAATTATTTCACGAGAAAAAAATGTTTTTAGGTTGATAATTATTAGAAATTTAATCATGATCACAAATAAACTTTGACCTGAAAGTTAACATTGCTATTCTCTTTTGAGACCCGATCCAATTACGCTAGGATCGCGAATTTTCATATTTGGAACGTAATTTGCGGCCCTCTAAGCATAGTGAATCAAAATTTATTTTAAAATGACAGCTGTTATATTTATATTGGTGAATTGAAATTTCAGTCAATTTTATTTAACAATTTTATTTCATTTTAGAGTCAACTGGTATGAAAATATTAGAAAAATTTTCGAAACGATATTTTGTGCCAGTCTTACTTAATACATATTTTTGACGAGTTTACTTTGCTAAGATATTCTGTTTTCTCGGCCTGAGCCTGATAAAGTAACCCGATTACACAAATGTATTCACGCGGGCAAATTTTTCAATCATTTCACGAGACATGATTTTTGGTTGAGGATTTTCAGAAATCTAATTATGATCCGACATATGGTTTAACCTGAAGCTTTACATCGAATTTAGTCACATTAACTAAAAGCTCCTTATTTTCGTCCTGATTCACTGCTAGTGCCGCAGCTCATATTTATTGCCCACTAACACGACAAATATAAACATGGTTCCAGGAACTTTCATATTTGTCTAATTTCAACCAATTCATACAACCTTTCACATTTGACCAGCTTTTTATTAATTTGATTATGTTGGTACAAAAGATATTTTCAGACCGCTTTATATTTAGTTATTTAGTTATGCCACAATTGAAAGTAATACCCTATACTTCCCGAAATGCTGAGCTCATGAAAAATTTTCTAATCTGACCCTTCTACCCCAACTATTGTTGAGGGTTAAATTTTTTGCGAAAATTTCCGACCAAAGGGATCCAGAATTTCCATACTAACTTTTAATAAACTTTCAGCTGAGTCAGCTTAAAATTCAGTAAGCTCATTATTTAGTTTAATTTATCATGAATTAAATTCTTTTATATTCAATTTAGGTAGGACAGGCGGCTAGATAAACAAAGTGTGCAAAAACTCACATGGTCCATTTTATCGATTTTCTCATAATTCGATAATAACTTAATTATTGATCCATAAGAGATGAACACCCCCATTCCAAAGTTATATTATTGGCTACGATTTCGTGTTGCATAATTTGAATATATTTCTTTTGTTTTTTGTCCCATCGTTCTATTTGTTGTTGTTCCCCAATGAACGGCTTTATTATCTTGCCATTTAATAAGGGCAATAGATCCATCCCTGCTGCAAATCTGTTCATAAGTTCCATGGCTTTTTTCTACATTTGCTTATCGAATGAGAAACTAGGCTTGTTAAAACGATTAATCCGAATAGTGCATGTATCGATAGGAGTTAAGAAGTTGATATGAACGTTCGTTTCGCCGTTTTTTGCGAAATGATTGACAAAACTAGCTCCTAATCCTAAAGATGCCCTATCAAAAAATGATATTTCCATATCTTTTCCTTGGTAAAGCACGAAATCGTAGGGATAACCACTTTTACCGTATATAAATATAATTTTGAATACCCCATGGATAAGGTTTACCTTTCACCCTTTGAACGGTATTATTCGTTCATCTACACTCAGAACTTCTTCAGTTGCCATTTCGTTGCAATGGAGTGGCATTATCTCAACTTCACCTACACAATTTTCATCATTATCTGTGTCGGTTAAATCAATATCTGAATTATAATTAAATCTGCCACTTCTTGTAAGGTCTACGTTTGCTTTTTCTTTGTGTTTATCGTTAACCTGTAAAAAATTTAAATCTAAGGAAAACGAATACGCATTTGTGGACATGTTGTCACACAACAATGTAAACACACCCTTACCAAGATATATACACAAATGGCGCCATCATTTTTAAAACGCTTCTTAAATCTCATAAATCTCATTACAAACAACTAAATTTTAGTGATTTGAAATACTTAAACACTGTAAAATACCCAAATATATCAACTTACCAAATTATATAGAATTAAAATGGACCGCGACAAACAACTCTCGTAACTCAAGCACACATTAAATTTTAAAAAACGTCGATAATGCAGTTTCCTGCACAAAAATTATTAAAACTAAAAAAATGGCAGACTCGGTCGGTAATGCAAATTTCGGCTGAATTTTCTGCTAACTTCAGTAGTGTTATTTTGTTTCTTAAATCGTGTAAAACTAAAATGAGTAAAACACTCAACGTAACGCTAAACGGTTAAAATATTTTTAATATTAAAAATAAAATTGATTTAACAAAGAACGAGAAAAGCATTATGATGAAGTTGACTATACTGTAAGACCGACGGTGAAATAAATACTACCCCAGCGCCAAAAAACCGCTAAAAATCTATTATTGAAAACCTTATCAAATAAATTTGGTTTCTTTAATTAAAAATCAACTTCACTGAAAGTTTTTCAAGACAATTTTCCATTTTCCACTCGGATGTAAAAAATTCAAATCACGAAGTTAATCTGCCTACTGCGACTTCGACCGGCATTCATCATAATTATTGTGTTTTCTTCTCTCCTATATAGAGTCTTTTCCCATAATTTTTTTTTATTTTTTTTTATTTATTACAAATGATGTTACAAAAATAATAATAAAAAGCAAACGAAGAAAGAACAAGAAACATCTGAAAAAAAATAATAATAATTTTTTTGTTTACGTTTTTTTGTCTTATTCTGTAAAAAAGAATACGAAGAAAAAGAAGTTAAATAAGAAAAAGAAGAGTAAAGAGCGACAGCGGCATTAAAATATAAAAAAAAACTTATTTTGTATGTATTATTATTATTATTCACAAACACATTCACAAGAAATAAAAGACCACGTTGTTTTTTTAACTTTTTTACTTTATTTATTTTAATTTATTATTATTCCATATTTTTATAATTTTTGTGTGTTGTTTCGCGCACATTTTCAACTGTTCTAGTCGAACGCCGCTTCGGCATCGCCACGATGAACAATCAATCGGTTTGTTGTTTATATTGCGTTCTCTATTCATCGGTATACCATATTAACAAATTAGAACGAAAAGCGATATAAAATATGATTTTCATTTATTTTTGTTTTTTTTGTCTTGCTTCGTCGTTTTTATATTGTATATGAATTTTATTGAGCAGCTTTTCTATTTTGTTTAGTTTCAAATAGAACGTCGTGCGTGTAAAATGTAATTTTAATTTTTTTTGTTCAATTTTTCTCTCCCGATATATACATATTATATATATAATTTTTTGTGTTAATTAATTATAAAAATATCTACATATTATTATAATATTAATAGTTAAGAAAATTGTGCTATTCAGTTTTGCAATAGTATTTGTGAAATAACAAAAAATGTATTTTAATTACAATAATTATGATGATTTATAAAAATGAAAAATAATAATATAATTATAATAATGAATAAAAATTGTGTTTAGTTATTGTATTTGTGTAATTAAATTCAAATCATAAATTATATGGATTAAATAATTAATTTTATTTATTAATACAAAAAAAGTATAAAATGTATATTTTTTTTAATTATAACGTGGTCTTATATATTAATATTGTTTTGTTGTTGTTGTTATAATTATAAATAGTAAATTTATGACGTCTATATAAATTTTTTATTTTATGTTTTTTTTTTGTTCAATAATAAATAAAATTAATAAATAATTATATGATTGATTAATGGTTAAATTTTTATAATTAATTTTTATTTTATTATGTTTTATATTTATATTGAAATAAAAATTAATTATATAAATTGTGCGGTGTCCGTTGTTTTTATTTGTTTAACTCGGTTTCTCTTGTTGTTTTTGACGATTAATTATACATTGGTATTCCAATTTTCAACCGTGAGTTTATAATTCACTATTTTAATCCCGCCGGTTTTAAAGCGCGGTGCTGTACGCAACCTAATCAAGTCAGCATCCATAAATATTATTTTAATTAATTAAGTTTTTCTGTTTTATTTTTAATTCTTAGAAAAAAAATTTTATACATAATTTAAAAATAAATTAAAAATGTTTGTTCTAAAATAATTTAATGTGATAAATAAAATCCGGTTAAATTACAGGTGAAGCAAACAAATTTAAAAAAAATATATATAAAAAAGTTTTTAGTGTATCAGTGTGTGTTAGTGTTTACACTACGTGTATAAATTGTGTTTAATACTTAAAAATAATATTAAAGTTATAAAAAATAATAAATAATGACTTCCGAAGCCTCAGAAATAATTCCATTATCATCGACAACAGTTGCATCATCGTCCGCGTCAGTGATGGATACCCAAGAATCCCCTTCGGCGGCGGCAAGTCATTCATCCCATCAAAGTATCCCTTCAAAAAGTTCAAAACACCATAAAGCCAACGTAACTAAAGCCGCCACGGCTTCGTCCCAAGAATTTTGTCTACGCTGGAATAATTACCAGACTAATTTAACGATTGTATTCGATCAACTTTTGCAAAATGAATCATTTGTCGATTGCACGTTGGCTTGTGATGGCCATTCAATAAAAGCTCACAAAATGGTACTATCCGCATGCAGTCCATATTTTCAAACCCTTTTTGTCGAAAATCCGTGCCAACATCCGATTATAATAATGCGTGATGTGAACTGGACTGAGCTTAAAGCCATCGTTGAATTTATGTACAAGGGTGAAATAAACGTAAATCAAGACCAAATTGGGCCCCTATTGCATGTGGCCGAAATGCTTAAGATACGAGGTCTTGCCGATGTTACACCAGACCAGGAGCTGAATACAACGTCGGCTCATCCACATCCGATATTAGGCGATGTGACCGCTATTCCAACGAATAGCAGTAGTAAATATAATAGTAATTCTAGTAATAAGGCGAGTGGTAATAGTGGCAGCAGTAACAAAAATAGTGGTAACAATGTAAATAATAACAATGTTAATGAAAAGTCGGCCAGTCACCACCATAGTCATCATGAGCGACACTATAACAAAAAATCTATGATATCGGCTCGAGACTGGGCCGACGTCGAAGCAATGGAGGCTATTGCGGCTGGTATTTTACCACAAACATCAACATCCGGCCGCCAACGTAAACGTAAATGGCACTCGGCCGAAAATAATTGTATCGACAGTCCAATCGGTGGCCATGAAACGCCCGACCGCCATTTAGATACTGATTCACCAAATCATCCGCTTGCTTCACCCTCTGCCATACCAACACCAAACTCTATGCTACAATCGGCTTCGACACCTACTCCCATGTCCAATTTTTCCATACCGCCACCCAATCTTGAATCATTGGGTTTAACATCACTAACGCATCCCGATGAAATGGAAATTAAACCAGGAATAGCTGAAATGATACGCGAAGAAGAAAGGGTAAGTCATTTTCATTCATTGATAAAACATAATACAAAATAAAAAAACTAGTGCACGGAAAAAATAAATCCGCAGATTTATACATAGCGCGCACACACACACAACATGAATACAAAAAACAGGTGGTATTAGCGTGTGAATGTTATATATTTCTTACAGCATAACATTTTTTTTTTGCTTTTCTAAAAGAAAAATGTGAAAACGAAAATTCTCAATTCTCTTTCTGTACTTCTTTAAAAAAAAAAAGTCTTCCCCCATTAAAAACCAACAAATGTACTGTATGGTAGTAATGTACGAGCATGTACACAGAGAGATTTAAATAGCAATCCAGTTGACTATTTTTGTTTATTCTATCTACTATATACTGTGTTCTTTCAGTATATAAGAACGTAACAGATCTTTTCTTACCATGGGGTAATGTTATTTGTATTGAGTCTATATGTACTCTATATTCAGATACACATTGCCTTTTGACTTTATTTGAATCAGATTTGTACGAAATAATTTACGACCGCGGGACATTCCCGTAATATTGTTTGCGGTATGTATCCCCTCGTAAGGGTTTATTAAACGATTATTTGGTTTAGTCGCTTAAGTCAAAATTCAATCCATATATGAGTTAATTATATTTGCGCACAGAACCTCATGATTGAAATTTATTGTTGCTAGTTTTTTTTCCTAGATGTTATTACTATAATAGTTTCTTAAAATATGTAAGCACCACCCCCTCGTTTTAGTTTACTTTTATCAATTCAATGTACTTTGATATTAGCAGTACAACACACAATAATTGAAGTTACTTATTTTACGAGAGATGGCAGCACCATCTATATGTTAAGCAAAAGTTAACCCCATCTATGAACAATTAATAGGAACTAAATAATGGAAAAAATAATAATTAGTATAAAGAAAGGTATTTATTTATTATAGTGGTTTGGAACCCAGAAAGGCTCCGCACTCAATGCCACAATCGGCCTATGATGCAAACCGAGGACTCTATCCGAACTCGCAAGAGTATTCTGCGACCCTGGCAAACTGCAAGAGTTAAAAAGACAGTTAAAAAACTGGGACCGAGCCACCTCCAAAGCCGGTCACCGTCCTCTTCGAGACAGTCGGTACACAGGGAGTCATGAACAAATCCCATTCGTTGTGATCTTTTATAAGAGATATAGGGCGTACTTAGTTAAGGTTAGGTTTACTGATAAAGTGCTTAGCAGTCTGACAGGTAGGACTAGTAACCCATTTGAGCTTTGCTTGCTGCTGCACGAATTTTAGAATTCACATGACCGTAACGTTTTTGTTAGAACTGAAAATGCTAATGAAGTATATGCAGTCCTTGAACAACTTGAACACGGTACGAAGCTTCTTCAACGTGTTAAGGACAGCTTGTACATAAAATAATATTTTTGTCCGGGACAGAAAGCTTAGAAGTATCAGTCGCATAATGGGTGAGTGCAGTCAAACCCACCTGAAACAGTGTGCAGTATGTACCAAAGTTACTAGTTCAGCTAAGATCAAGTAATGAGCAATAGGTTCCAAAATCCACACCAAATTCAGAGTGAGAGTCGTCAGTGAAAAACACCAGGCATCGCTATAGCCGAATTTAAGTTGACCAGAGGCCACCAAACAACAAAAGCATAAGATAGCATAGGTAAAACCAGAGATTTATAAATTAACGTCAGCATTTTAGGAATCAGTCCCTTCCATTTGATAAATGCTCTTCTACATTGCCAAAATACGGCACTATCTTTTTGCAGTTTGGTGTCAAGGTAAAAATTCCAGTGTCCAAGATAACACCAACGACAACAGCTCTAGAATATGAGCGGCCAATTCGCCAATATTTATTAACCTCGTGAAGACCTGTAAACTGGTTTTAGACTGATTAACGTGCAAACCATTCTCAATGGCCCATAGTTTCATAATAACTAGGTCGCGATTTATTATGTCAGATAAAACGTTTAAATATTTACTCGAAACTGTTAAGGCCAAGTCGTCAGCATAGCTCTGGGTAATGCTGAATACATACTTGTGCAAATTGTTGCTTCACTAATATATCGCACTCGCTCCCGCAGGTATATATTCATACAAGTATCTTATCAATAAATAGGAGTCATAAGATAGGTGACAAAACACCACCCTGAGAGTAACATTTCGAAACATGTAACCAAAACTAGAATATCATTAGGAAACGATCCATCCAGGAAAATACCTACGAGGGACCCTTTAGTATTAAGCGATTTTCAATCCTAGTTACAGGTTCATGTATAGCATTTTCACATGATTTGCCAACTCTGTAAACATCGAGTTAGCTATGATCTTGAAGCAAGTGATCCTAAATAGGAGGAATCCATGCTGTAATTCAGGAGGAAAGATCCCATCAAGACCACCCTAGTCCCAATTGATAAGTACCGTGCAGTTTCTCGGACACAACAGAATCAGAGCCGATAATGTCGCAACCAGGAAAGTGAACTGAAAGCAGTAACTCCCCAATTTTCCTACTATTGATTAATTCAGCCTCAGCTTGAACTAATTTAACACTTTTAATACACTTTTAATTCCGAGCTTTCCACGGGTGAGGGCTAATACCGGAATATTGTAATAAAAGCGTATAGTAGAGTTTGATTAGAACTGAGTAGTTCATTTATTTTTTGGCGTTTATATACAATTTTGATAGTTTCTTGTTGTTGTTTTTTACATTACATATGATCATATATCAATTACAATATTTTAATATTTTATAAACTCCAAAAGTGCAGAATTGCATGTAAAAAATTAATTATTTTATTTATAGCTAAATTAAAATTAACATTCTGTAAAACTGCATATTGTTGCAGTTAAATGACCCTGTTCATATTGAACATCTTGCGGCGCGGGTTTGGACGGGACTTGGAAGAACGGATGATTGGTTACGGCGGTTTCTTCGTATGTGGCGAATTATGACAGTTATCCCAACCGCAAGTGCTATCCATAGGATAAGATGTATTGCTGTATAATGATGAATATGATGAAAGTGCTCGTTGGTTGTATTCTCTTCTACCTCTTTCATAAGGGAGATTTGTTCTTCTAAACCCCTTGTATCTGGAGTGGTTAATAGCTCATTTTCCTCATAGTTTTGTTTAGATATCTCTATTGTTAAATCTTTTAAGTGCATCCCCTTTAAGTATGGTGCAATTCCGAAATTCTCGATGGTAGTTTCAAATCTATCAGAGGCCAGTATGCTTAAGTGATTGTCTCTAAGGGCGCATCCCGATTCTAGCTTTATTATTCCCGACCCTGATAATTGCTTTTGGTTTGTAACTGATCCACATACAACCGTCACAGTTGTTTCCTTTGTCATTACGAATACCCATTGATTTGGTGCGTATAGTTTTATCCAAAGGTTTGAAGTAACATTTTGGTATTTTATCTCACATATGTCTTGTAAATTGGACCTGTGTTGCAATATTGCGATTTCACAGTTGGTTCCTTCCCAGACACCTGACAGTATTGTTGGTATCTCGCATAATAGATGATCATCATTGATAATGTTGCATTTAGATATATCTCTGGCTGATAGTTGCGTAAAATGTTCATTTTGAATATCAACGGCGATAAATTCAGTTGTTGGCACTATATGTGCACGCCTTTCAGTTACTAATATATTAGGTACAGCTACTACTGAATAAATGTTATAGGACCAAACATATGATAAGGGAATTGAAATTTCGATTATCACATATGCTTTTGTCACTCTAGTCCTGGTTGTCATACTTTTAAATAAGTGGTCTAACTTGCGCAATCCGTGACCCGGAATTGTAATGGAGACTGGTATTTGTTTTCTTATAGATGCTATTTGTTCTTCAAGTTGTGATGGGCTCAATAAAAGTGGGTGTAAAATGTTTAGATGTGCATTGTGAATAACCTCTAGTATCGCCTCCTGCACATCCCGTAAACTTCCCGTGGCAACGACTAGTTCAAGGGATGTCATTAAAATAGTTAATACTTGTTGTTCCGTTACACGTGTGTTATTTATGTTTTTTTCTAAGTGCTGCAACCTCCTCTGAATGTTATTAATAGCCTGTACTGTGGCATTTTGGCTGTGCTTGAATAGTTTTACAGAGTTATCAATCATGGAGGTTTGATTCTTTATTAGCAGTAATAAATGATCTTCATTGGTTTCTATAGTTTGAAAATGTTCTTCATATTGATCTGCTTCTCTCTGCGTTAATATTCCAAACATGTCACCTAACACTAAACCTGTAGTGTCACCAATCCCCCGTTTCGCTCTGGTTACTTCTTTATTGGATGACATCAGTAATTGATTGCCTTCATCTATTCTACTCATTTGAGATCGTAATTGCTGGATTACTAGTTGACAGTTAAACCTCTCCATATCTATTACCGAATGTACTGTTTTACACATAGTTGCAAGTTCATCTATTAAGCGGTATGCTTGAGTTGTTTCTTCCCAATACGTATTTAAATTATACCGCACAACCAAAGTCCATCTCATGGCAACTAGCTCCATCTTACTGATTTCCTCAAGATATATGCCAGTAGAATGTTTGAAGTTCTCAATCTGCATCAGTTCTTTGGCGCTGGTGGTAGAAAAACAAATGCTCATCAGGGCCAATAATGCCAGATGAAGCTTGATTCCCCCTTTCGCCTGTCTTCCTGGTTGGCGTCTAACTGGGTCATTGGTGTTAGGTGTTGCTAGTTTTGCATCTGGAGTCTTATTTGCGTTAATTATTTGTTGTGACCATGAATTGTCTTCTTCGCTTGGTAGCTTGCACAACTTAGTGATAGGTCGTTTATAGATATTCTGGCTGCATTTTATGGACGCAATACGAACCAAGCCATCTGAGCCAGTATGCACCTCCTGTACTCTCCCCATTTTCCAACGTGACGGCGGCAGTGATTCTTCCTTCAGTAGAACGACATCCCCTACAACTAAATTGGGCTGACGTTCCCTCCATTTAGTACGTTGTTGTAACTGGTGCAGGTAGTCTCTAGACCATCTTTTCCAAAAGTCATCTACAATCTTTTGTACTAAATGCCAACGTGTTCTTAGCGTGCAAGTAACATCATTACTTTCTGGGACTACCTTTATTGGTCCGCCTATTAGAAAATGCGCAGGTGTTAAAGATTCTAAATTTTCCGGATGGTCATACAAGGTAGTCAATGGTCGAGAGTTTAAGCATGCCTCTATTTGAGTCATTAATGTTGTTGCTTCTTCAAATGTCAATGCGGTCTCACCTATGACTTTCTTCATGTGAGTCTTTACTGACTTTACCCCTGCCTCCCATATGCCACCAAAGTGTGGTGCAGCAGGTGGTATGAAGTGCCAGGTAGTTTCATCTTGTTGAAATACCCTTGCAATTTCTGGTTCTAGAGCTGCAATCTTCGTGCGTTGTTGTTTCAGTACTCGTTCTGCACCAACAAAGTTGGTACCATTATCCGAATAGATTTCTCTACACAACCCCCTGCGAGATGTGAACCTGCGGTAAGCTGCTATAAATGCATCTGTTGTTAATCCGCTGACTACTTCTACATGTAAGGCCTTGGTGGTCAGGCAGACAAATACCGCAATGTATCCTTTGTACTTGGTTTGACCTCTTCCTATCTTGTTCCTCAGTTGAATCGGCCCGGCATAATCAATACCCACCTTGCTGAATGGCCGTGATGGAGTTACTCTGCAGGACGGTAAATCACCCATTAGTTGGTTGAGGGTTACTTGTTTAAATCTTATACATGTAACACATTTCTGTATAATATGACGTGTCAGATTTCTACCATTAATTATCCAAAATTTATTGCGAACATTTGCCAATGTAAGTTGTATGCCCCCATGAAGTGTTGTAGTAGTATGAGCATCTTCAATTATTCGCTTGCTGATTGAGCTTTCCTTCGGTAATATAATTGGTTGCTTTTGATTCATTGGTAGTTGCGAATTTTGTAAACGTCCGTGTAATCGTAATATCCCATCCTTGCTCATGACTGGATTTAACGCAGATAGTTTGGATTTTTTATTTAATAAAATCCCACTCATCAATGCCTGAAGTTCTTTACGGAAGTATCGGTGTTGTTCAATCCTAATTATTTGGACTTCCGCGAGTTTCAGTTCTGGTACTGTCACTTCTTTCGACTGTCGCCGTTGTTTATGAACATGCACGTTTATGAACCTTTGGCAGTACACCAATATACGCTTCAACTTATGAATGTTTGAAATTTTATCAATTAATTCATGTAGCGCGTTTGCTTTAGATTCAGCGGTTATTGTAAGACAAGTGATATCCGCTGCGCTGTCCTGGTTGTGATCACCTTGTATTTGTGGACCCTTGTGCGAAGGTGATGATGGCCATGCATCAGAATTTTCCTGCAAAAATGTTGGTCCCGTCCACCAGATCGAGCCTTGTGAGGTGATGGTAGCCGCTGCCAATCCTCTTGTTGCTAAATCAGCTGGGTTTAGATTTGTTGGTACGTAATTCCATTGTAGCTGAGGTAAATTATCTTTAATCTGAGATACCCGATTGGCTACAAAGGTTTCTAACTTCGGAATATCAGCTCTTATCCAGCTTAAAACTATGGTGGAATCCGTCCAAGCGAACATCTTTACATCCTGCATGTTCATGGTATTTTTAGCGTATCTTAGAAGCCTAGATAACAGATGCGCTGCGTTTAGTTCCAGCTTCGGAACTGTCAGTTTTGTTTTGATTGGAGCAACTCTGGTTTTTGCTACTAGCAAACTGGTTGTAACTTGCTCGAACGTATTTGTGGTTCTTAAATAGACCACCGCTGCATATGCTTGTTGCGAAGCATCTGCAAATCCATGTAACTCTGATTTTTGTGTTGACGTTGTTTTAACCCATCTTGGTACCTTTATTTTGCTTAATTCATCTAATTCGTTCTTATACTTTTTCCATTTTGCTTCAATAGCTTCTGGTAGCTTGTCATCCCACTGTGTACCAGCTCTCCAAGTGTCTTGCATTAACAGCTTTGCTGTTATCGTTATTGGTGATAACCAGCCGACAGGATCAAATAATTTTGAAGAGTCGGACAACAGTAGCCGTTTCGTTGGTTCTTCTGTTGAAAGATTTAGCCTGGTCAGGTCAAATTCAAATGTATCATCCTCAGGACTATAGAGAATCCCTAGTGTTTTTATTATGTGGTTGATTTTTAAATTAATCATTCCTTTTGCTCGTAGGTGGTCAGGAACATTAGTCATGACTTCAGCTGAATTCGACGCCCATTTGTGCAATGGAAATCCTCCGCTCCGTGCAAGTCTTGTCATCTGTTGTTGAATGGTTACGACCTCCTCAACGCTGTCACCCCCAGTCAGTAGATCATCCACGTAAAAATCTCTTTCCATGATCCTTGCAGCTGTCGGATAGTTGTTCTTTTCATCTTCTGCCAATTGCATTAATGTTCTTACAGCAAGAAACGTCGCTGCCGTTGTTCCATAGGTAACCGTTTTTAGTTTGTATTCTCCTATTGTTTGTGATGGATTTTTTCGCCACAATATGCGTTGTAAGTTCTGGTGACCATGATGCATCCAGATTTGCCGGAACATCTTTTCCGCATCTGCTGTTAGCACGAATTTGTGTGTTCGCCACCTCAAGATGATGTCAATTAGGTCACCTTGAATTTTGGGGCCGTTCATCATTATGTCATTTAACGATAATCCCGAAGTAGTTTTGCTCGATGCATCGAATACTACTCTTAGCTTTGTGGTAGTACTTTCGTGGTTGATCACTCCATGATGTGGTATATAGTATACTGGATTGTCATCTGGATCATCTTTTGCCAATTGCATATGCCCCTGCGCTAGATAGTCTTCCATAAATTCGTGATATAATTTAGCGAATGGTTTATCTTTTAGAAATTTTCTTTCGATTTGCAGTAATCGTGCTACTGCTTTTTTTCTGGATTCTCCTAGCATAGACGGTTCTACTTTGAACGGTAAGTGTACCATGTATTTCCCATCTGGTAGTCGCGTTGTGCTTTCTGCATATAGCTTTTCAGCGATTGCTTCCTCCTGGGTATGTGTTTTTTCTTGCGGAATGGCATCATTTTCAATTAATAAGTCTAGTTGTTGCTTAATTGTTTTGGTTGTGACCATTGACAACATTTTATCTTCTTGGTTATTGCCTGTGCTGCCCATTATGATCCAACCAAGCTCAGTTTCTTGGGCAATTGGATCTTGTGGGTGTCCTCTAATGATGTTACTGTTTACAATTAGAGGATAGTAGTCAACACCGATTATTACGTCAATGCTATTGGACTTGTTGTATTGTGGATCTGCAAGTTGTAAATGCTGCAAATGTGCCCATTTGTTGGTATCAAAGTCGATGTCTGGAATATTATCCGTTAATTTTTTGAACACCATTGCTTCAAACTTAATTTCAAACGAACTCTGAAGCCTTGAAGATAAAGTTAGTTCGACCTTATGACTGCACACTCCGGCTTCCTTTCCTCCCATTCCTGAGATTTTAGTGTTGACTTGTTTCTGCGTAGCCTTAAGAAGATTTGCTGCCTTTGCGGATATGAATGACGCCTGAGAGCCTGGGTCAATTAATGCTCTAAAGAGCATGCATTTTCCCTCGCTTGTTGTTAATGCGATTAGAGCTGTAGGTAATATCGCAGGACCTAATTGTGTTGTTAAATAACTTTTAGATACTCGCTGCATGTCTGCGTTTGAATCGATGTGCAGTCCTGTGTTATGCTTTCCATTGCATATGTTACATTGGTTTTTCTGCCTGCATACATATGTTTCATGTTCTGCTGATAAACAGTTTCTGCATAATTTATGAAGCATTGCCATTTGCGATCTTTCACTGGAATTTAATTTCCTAAATCCTCCACAATCATTAATTTTATGTCCCCCTCGGCAGTAGACACAGATATTTGTTGTTGTTAAGAAGGTCCTTTTAACTATTTGAGCTTTGTTTTCACGTGAGGCGGTTGTTGGTAGGATTAATGGCTTTTGGTTGCCATTGGCCTCTAATGATTTGAACCTTCCTTCCAAAAATTTTAAAAATTCCGTTGTTGTTTGGAATTCCCTTGGATCTTCTAAGGAGATCTCATAGAGTCGCCTTGACTCATTGTCTAGTTTTTTAGTTAATATGAAGATTATTATTGAGTTCCACGATTCAATGCTTACCCCTGCGTTACGTATTCCGTACAAACATTCAATTGTTGTATCGTGAAGATTTCTCAGTGCCGCTGCAGACTCGATGTTTATATTTACTTGACTGAGTAACGTATTTAAATATGTTGAAATCAGTAGTCTCCTGTTGTTATATCTGCTATTCAAAATTTCCCAGGCGGCTTGGTAATTTTCTTCTGTTGGTTGTAGGTGGTTGATTAATTTGGCCGCAGCACCCTCTAACTGACCCTTTAGATAGTTAATTTTATGGGTATCACTGATCTGTCTATTCTCATGGATGAGTTTGGTGAATGTGTCACGAAATCCAGTCCACTTCTGGTAATCTCCAGCAAATGTTGGGATTTGAATTCGTGGTAGCCGAATGTCCGTTGTTTGGTTTGTTGGTATAATTTTATCGGTTTCATCTATCCTCGTTGTTATTTGAAGGATTACTGATTGACACTTGCTATCAATGTTCTCAAAGTACTGTTCTGTGAAGTACTTTATACGTTGTTCTTCCTCATCAGTAACGAGCATGCAAATTTCCTCATGGAGTTCAGCTATTTGTTCCATGAGTTTTTGCATCACTCCAAGTGACAGTTTCATTGCCGGTTTTGGCCCAGTCACGACAAGGTCTTCGGCCTCATCAATCTTCCTGTAGAGACTCCTCATCCGAATCGTCTGTCGTTTTATTAATTGCTGCAACTCTGGATTCATTGTTTCCAAACCTGCATCTTTGTTGTTACTGGTGTTCGACTCTGATTGGCTTCTACTGCGATGCTCTGGGACCGGTGTAAGTGGTGGGCCGTTGTTTAGTTTTGCACGCATTATAGTAATAAATTCATTATATTTTCCCACTACACTTGTTACCGTTTTAAAGTACGGGTGCTCTAAGTTGACATCTTTCAGCTTCCTTATTTGCTCATCTGTTTCTAGAAACTTTGTATAAAGCTCCTTTAATTGTTGGATTCGGTTGGTGAGGTAAGTTTTTGTTTTCCTCTCTGGGCCATCCTTCTTATAATTAATACATATTTTATCAATCTGAGTCGCAAGCTGTTCTTGATTGAATGCAAGGGTTTCCATTTTTGAATTTAGGCAGTTCTCGTTCGCCAGTTGATTAATTATCGCGTGTTACTTGTTCTAATGTAGAATACGCGTTTGTTTTTGCCTGTTCTTAATGGCTCGAAGGACCACTGTTTAATTCAGCCTCAGCTTGAACTAATTTAACACTTTTAATACACTTTTAATTCCGAGCTTTCCACGGGTGAGGGCTAATACCGGAATATTGTAATAAAAGCGTATAGTAGAGTTTGATTAGAACTGAGTAGTTCATTTATTTTTTGGCGTTTATATACAATTTTGATAGTTTCTTGTTGTTGTTTTTTACATTACATATGATCATATATCAATTACAATATTTTAATATTTTATAAACTCCAAAAGTGCAGAATTGCATGTAAAAAATTAATTATTTTATTTATAGCTAAATTAAAATTAACATTCTGTAAAACTGCATATTGTTGCAGTTAAATGACCCTGTTCATATTGAACAAAGATTTAAGCGCGGCTTCAAGAATACCTCCTCTGCAGGAATCATTTTCTAATAGAAAGTCCTATGCGATCTGGCGATGTATTCCAACAAGTTCTGCAACTCGTTTTGAGCTACTAAAAAATTAATCCAATCAATCTGAAGAGTACACCTTTTAGCTTTATTCTTGAGTAATTTTCCTTATTTGTTTAAGATCAGAATACGAGTTTTGTTCAAAAACCGCGACTTGAGAGTTGTTAGTTTTTATGTTGTTTCATCAGCACACTAGATGTAAATATAAAATTTAATTTTTATTTACATCAATCAACGATAATATTGATTTTGTGCATCTAATAGGTTAGTAAAACAGCAGCAAAACTCCCAACTCTCAAGTCACAGTATCCGAACAAAATCTGAACACGAAAAATGTTCATTTTGAGTCTTTTATTTGATAATGAGAGGGCAAGAATTTTCAAATGCTGGTGTAATTTCTTTCATCAATGACTATACTAGAAATTCTTTGTTTTGAAGCGATCGTATTTCACCGAGTGAAATAAGCCGAGGTTCGAGGTCGAGACGGAATGAATCCCAGCTGGTTAACTTCTTATTGCAATAAGAAAGATACATCTGTGCAGATAAATAAAATATCCATAAAATCCTAGATCAATTTATAGCAGGCGTTTGATTTTAATGGGGATCAAAAAATTAAGATCCAGTTTAGTACGTAGCATGCTTCAGACGGCTTATTGGACTGGAATAGATCGGTTAAAAATTGTTTTGAATAATTGTGAGCCCTCGTTTAGTGCCAAGCGATAATGTTTGGAATAAATTATATCTATCTAACTTGTAAATTAAAATTTTGTCGATTGATGACCTCCATAATTATATTGAACTGGTTTTGCAGTTTCCAATCTTTTTTGAAACATGTAAACAATTTCAGGAAATGTCCCCGAAATGAATTATTTATATAATCAATTCTAAACCAACACTATTAAATCCATAATCTCAAAATCGAAATCAACAAAAATTTGTAGCTAGGTAACAATTTGTGAATTAATCATATAATTCGCTAACATAATATGATCTTGCTCAATGTATGCGAACACATATAGATTCAGAATAGTTATCATTATGTTGCAATATTCGGTCGCTATTCGGTTCTATTGGCTCATAAACCTCACCTTCCGGTTTATTTTTGTGGTCTGAATTTTTCTGTAAATGGTGGCCTAAATTTTTTTGGACCAAACATTGAAACAGGCACGTGTTTTGTTCAGTTCAGTATTATATTCAGTATTATGCTACCATTTTCAATCGAAATACTTTATCCAATTTTTAAACTAGTCCAAATAGTAGTTGGCGTTTCTCTATGCAAAATAAACGTAACTGGTTGCTATAACCTCCTAGAATAATGAAAATGTTGGCCTTCGCCCAACTTGAGCATAGGAAAAAATTACGCTAGATGGCCAAACCGTCCAAAAATATATCGTAAATTTTGGACATTGCGACTACCAAAGTGCCGGTGGCAAAGTGGTCAGCATGCTTGCTCCAGCGACCGGAAGTCCCGGGTTCGATTCCCGGTGGTTTAGGTTCAATGAATTAATCACTCATTATACGAAATGAAAATTTGATTATGAAACCTCATTTGAGGCGGCCAAATCCCTTGATGGGATATAGTGCCA
This sequence comes from Nephrotoma flavescens, assembly GCA_932526605.1. NCBI lineage: Eukaryota > Metazoa > Arthropoda > Insecta > Diptera > Tipulidae > Nephrotoma > Nephrotoma flavescens. Next base: position 252,238,685 of record OW052222.1, on the reverse strand, counting down.
GAGAGAGACTACCAAAGTCTAATGGTGGCGTTGCCTTTATGGAGTATAGCAGTTCCATTCCATCCAACTGAGTGATTTTTCAGCAATTACCGGCAATGTATAGTAACGCACATTGGCCATCACTATCCCGGCCGATGAAGCTTTCCTAAGAAATTAAATTTGGCACAATATCCGAATTTGTAATTTAGATCGAAATGCACTTCGTTACAAAATGGTTTTCACCAGTCACTTATACTGTGTGCCTATCATCGAAAGTTTTGGCTAAATTGTTTTCCTATTAATCACCAGAGTTTCAGTAGACTCCTCGCGAATTTTCTTGACATTTTAGCGATTCACAATAGAAATATTAGAAACACCACTCGAATTTACAAGCGAGTGGTGTTTCTAAAACCGCTAGAATTTAGCATTGCAAATGCTGTAAAAAGAGTGATAGCGTTTGAGTGTTATGCACAAAATGGCATAATGACACAAGTTACAAGAATCTAATTTATATGTTTAAATTTTTTTATTTTTACCCGCAAACAACATAATGAAGAGGAACCTCCATTAATTAATTAAAATATAAAAAAAGAAATTTCGCAAATAAAAATTTCACCTACTTAAATATATTGTAATATTTATTCCTTCCGTGTGTGTCACATACTTATCAAGCTGTTCTTGGTTATGTGGGGGATCGTTCAAATTTGAGACCACTGCAAATTTGGTAATTTTCGATATTTTCGCTTTCCCGAAAAGTTGCTCCTCTAAATTCTCCGTTTGGATTTACTAATGAGAAGGTGTCATTAACTTATGATGGTGTTATGTGATGAGTTGATGCGTGCTCATGAATCTTGATAAAGAGTGGCGATTTCAAAAGGGATAGCCTATCATTTTAGGTTCCAGCACCCGTTAGAGGTTCAATGATTGGTACAGTCAAATAAATTTTATTAGTTTTCACCACATAATGTCTAGTACGCAGCTGAAGAGAAATGAAATTTTACATATAAAAATGACAAAGCGGTATGCAGTTTAGCTAATGAAAGTGGTATTTTCTGTATTAGAATATAGATATCTCCAGTCGGTGGCTGATCTGAACTAGTTGTTCAAAACACGGCGTGAGCCAAACAGCATGAGTATTAATCTTTCGGGCACCTCCTATATTTAGAGATTCCGATTAGAAAAAATAAAATGCGTACAAGTGAATAAGGGAAAAATTTGTTAAGTAAAGTAAATTTGTTTTTCTTGGCAGGTGCCTGCGGATATTTGAATGTAGCGTATTAAAATGACGTCACCAATATTGAAAATATTTCATGCTTCATATTTTAATCGAAAATGACGTCACCAATTTTAAAAATATTTCATGCTTCATGTTAATCTCATCTGATATGAATGGTGGAACTGTGGTGTCCACATACCCAACGGAAGTTAGTAATTTTGTTATTAAAATGCTCCTTTTCACCAGGGGCGGGACGTTATGAACCATCAACCACAATTTTCCAAATTCGACTTACGTCTCACTTTTTTAAAATTAAATGATGTTCTGTTTCATCTTTTCAATTATTATTTTTCTATCGTGGTCTCAGCATGCTCGAATAAAACATTATTCTGTTTCTTTTTTACGATGTCTGCGGCTACTCGATTTGTTGTTATATACACTCTGTCAAAAATGTATCGTGAATTGGTAATTTAAAAACCCACTTAAAGGGATTGTAAACATTTTTTTTTTGTAAAGTATACAGAATACATTGTCATAGTGACTAAAACTACATTACGCATGATAACATCAAATTCAAATACATAACAATTAATTTAACTTAATTTAATTAATTTAAGAATGTATGATAACACAAATCATAAATATTCTTCAACGGACGATAACAGATGAGATTTTATCATTCGTTTCAACATAAAAAATATTTACAGCGCTCTTAATAATTTCGGGTAAATTAATATAAAAATACGGTCCAATAAAATGTTAATGATTTTCTGCCAAATTCCGTTTTAATTTGAGGGCTCTTCAGCTGACTAAAATTTCTGGTTAAATAGCCATGATCTAAAATTTCGAATTGTATAGTCGAAAGCAAACACTTAAACATGTAGACCGGTACATACATTTCTAAAATTGATTTTATTGGGAGAACGGCAGTGCTTTACAGCAACGTCTATAAAACTAGCAGATGCCATCTAGAAGAACATTACAAGCTACTAGGGATAATGATAGGCTAATATTAGGCCAATTAAATGCATTAATAAACAAATTTGTAGTTCATCCCTTCCACCTAAAACGAAAGTTCTGGTAGTTTTAGAAATAATGATTTAATAACAATTGTTGAAAATTAAATGTCAAATTTAGGCAAGTTAAATACAAATCAGAACGCAAAACAAAATCTATTGGCGTATACAAATAATTTTAGGCTCATTATGGCCTAATCAAATACCGCATTAAACATTTTTGGGCTCTATTCGGTCTTAGATCTTGTTTTGCTTTCTAATTTCGGTTTTTGTTCAATTTTCGCAACAAACATTGTGCTAAGTTTTTGTCCCCGATTATTATCCAAGCTTTTCAATGTTGTATTTGAAACCGGCATTTATCCCGACTGTCTGAAAATATCAAAAGTATCACCATTTTTTAAATCAGGTAATTGTAAATGTATAATTAATTACCAGTACTGCCTGCCTTACTAAGGCTAATATTTGAAAAATAATTGCAAATCGAACGACAGAATTTTTAAATGAGCGTGACTGCTTCTGTCCTCATCAATTTGGATTCCGGAAGGGTGCTGTTACAGATTTAACTCTAATTGAGATTACGAATTTAATGTATCGCTCCCCGATTGCTTAGTCACACACTGCATTCGCAAATGAAAGATTAAACTTCCAAAGCCGATTGATATTAACGGCAACGAACCTGCATGCCCATTCTTTATGCAAGAGATTATGATTAATCCAAAAAACCTTACTATTGACAACCTAAACCGTGATCAAATAAGATTAATTTTCAAGGCAGTTTCATTTGCTTCAATGGATGCCGGCATTGTGAATGCTCCCGGTCACGTCCCATACTTTTTCATAGTTTATGGTCCGGCTTATCACCAGGTAAGCCACCTTCATCCTGCTCCTCATATCATTCTCAATTAGACTGACCGCTTTTTTCAACAAAATAATCGATTTGCGCAGACTGGAACAAATATTATGTGGCTCAAGTCAGTTTAGTCTACAGACGCGATCGCTAATCCGACAACCGTCGTTACAATAGTCTGACTGCCAAGAAACCAACAAAATTGCCATGATGTTTGTCAATGAGAATTGCGAATTTCCATTCAAGTGTGACATTCGCATTTTTCCGCGAAATATTGGAAGACTCAGCAATAGTTCGTACCAGACTGGCAGTCCCAACTGGTACAGTGAGTCGTATCCAAGTGCGTAATAGCCAATAAACCGCCATCCGCGATGAATTTAATCATACAGCTTGAGTCTAACAACTTGAGGTTTCTTTGCTTCAACCAATCCAGACTTCGCAGCAAATTATACCTGCATTTTATCAATCAAAATCTTCCGGCTGCGATACCAGTGATTCGTCATAGTAAAAGTCATCACAGTCTCGTCAATGAATACAACCTTATCAAGAAATAAAAAAATATAAAGCTGCAAGAGACATTTATTGAAAAGTGTTACTTTAGAATATTATTAAAAGAAGGACTTTTATTGTTTGTGCCTTTTCCCAGTCCCTCTCTAGACCATGTAAAATGTCCATTTGCCCATATTTTTCTTTGTTGCATCATCCTAGCGTTTAACCTTTGCTTCTTGCGAAGTCGTCTTGCACATAGCCCTTATTGAAAAAGTCTACGTCTCACAGTTCTCTCCGATGTTTCTGCACCAACATTACGCATTGTACCCCTCAGAGACTCACTGGATAACTTTTGATCTTCTTTAGCTTTCCGCATTAAAAATATGTCCTAGCTGACTGTTGTTTTACGACTGCGACCACATTTTCCTCTTCTTCTGGGACTTGTTGAAGACTGAGATGTTAATTTTTGCGAAAATTTGTCGGATAATCGGCTCACTTCAGTTTTCTGGGCTATTTGCGCATGCGTATACTAGCCTACTTCCAAATACGTCGAAATGTTGACTGGTTTCAGCACTAATGTCCTTTACCCATAGTGAATTTCACTAATATTACAAAAACCACTTTCACTTTCATTTTTCAAAGCCACAAACGAGACTGAAATTCTTCTGTAAACTACTTATTTTTAAATACTTCCTACTTAGTTGTCATAAAATCAAAAAAATTCGGAGGTCAAACTAATTAACAGAACCATAAATACTCGGAATTCGTATTCTGTCAAAAAGGGTTCTCAGGTGTTGATGACTCATAAAAGGCGTATTTTCAGGATATATTAAAATTTTATTGCGCAAATTTCTTGGATTGGTCGATATCTACCTTAATGACGTGTCAACTATATCAAAAATCATATTACCATGAATTTCGTATGAGGTGATAATATAATTTTCCACATCTGTAGACGCCGCCAGGGTCGAAAGGCATTTGTAGGGATAGCAGATCTATCGTGCCATTCAATTCATACTTGTTGGTAAAGTAGAAATCAACGTTGAAATATGGACATATTTGCTAGTTATTAAGTACGCAGCTAAAATTAGACGAGATCACCAATTTGCTTAATTGTCGACTGCTGCCATCTGCTGTAATCTGATTACGAGTGGGTTTGTTGTTTAGAAGAAGTAGTAACTTATAAAATGCCAATTAGGTATAGCTTACTTTTGCTTTCATTTTCTGTTTCGGCCAACACGCGCGTCCGCGATCGATCGTTTCTATCTGAGCAGTTTAAAGAAGACTTCAGCCTAGACTTCATGTTAATCCGGCAACACATTTTTGTACACCACTCTTTTGTGCAGATTCGCGGCGAATCAATGCTGTCTAAGGTAGGTTTTAGATTATGAAAAATGATCGGCCATTTGGCGAGAAATTATTTATTGGTCGTCGTGATTTCCACCAGATTTTTGCCTGTTGTTCCAGGCGGGAGCCGATCCGATATTATTGAATGCTGCATCATGTCGAGTCTATTATGGCATCATTTTTTACCCTTAACACTGCCAGCCAAATGCGAAGCGAAGGTTAACAAGAGCAGAATGATTGGCTTCTGCAATTCGTTGAAGAACTCTTTCCGTTGAATTTCTAAATGGATTGACACCATCCGGCATGGTTCCTTATACACTGTATTGCCCAAGAGGGGAACAATTATCATACTCGTGAGAAATTTGAGTCCTAAATAGGGTTTGTAACGGAACTCGATTAGCGGTTGGGCTACTATCCAAAAACACAATCAGTACCGTATTGTGTCTGAGTGCAAACGCGATGATGTAGTGGTAATACCCCACCTCATTCTGACTCCCTCCGATACACTAATACCATTTGTCCTGTGACGAGGACAATTTTCGGTGAGTCCAGCCTTTTGTATCACTGTGAACAAATCACAAGGTCAAACTTCCAGTATTCGGCCACGTGCTCTCAATGACGTCACCACCAAAGTGAAAATTTCACAATCTCAAGAGCAAGGCCAGTTGCTACATGACGGCCAAGTACTCGAAACGTGGACTACAATAAAATTTTCCGCATGTAATTTTAAAAAGCTGTGATACTCCTGATATGGGTTCAATGAAATTTACGACTGGTTTTCTTAATTTTGACATTGGATCCCTTTTACATTCGTTCCACGACATTAGACATACGACATAGATTTTTTTTTCGTGACAACCGGGTAATATTTTTTATTTTTATTTTATAAGCCAAAAAACTACACAAGCTATTATATTATATCCGATTTTATTTTCGCCTGAGTAGGTAGTGCTTCATTGTATTATGTTGAACGCCTTAGGGTAACACTTCTCAAAGTGCCAAATCAAGATAGTTTTTTCTCTATAGATCTATTATCAAATCGTTGTTTTATTAGGCAAATTGTTCAACGACGATACATTTTTAATTAAATGCAAATTTGATGGCAAGCGAACGTAAAATGCGTTTCTACCGCAAGCATCGGTTACCACAAAAACCTATTAAATCATCATCAATCATATGGTACTTAAAAACAATATAAGTAAACGTGTGCGCATTATAAACGACAAGACAAGGTATCCGCATATATGATCATATCCATACCAAAAACAAAAAATAAACAAAATTAACGATCGATACCACACATCCATCAAACGAATCTACCGAATATATAAAATTGAAAACTAAAGCAAATCATTTAAGATAAACATCTTATCGCGCTGCGTAATGTGCTTAAGGGAATACAAAAATTAAATACACTTATATGATAATATATTTAATTTTTTTTTTTTAAATAATAAATACATTATACAAGAATATATTTAATAATAAGTCTAGCATGTTCTCACCTCCAACAAAAATACCAACAAAATATATCAATTCGTGTACAGGAGATAGCGCAATTTTTATCTTTATTACATTTTATAATAAACAAATTAAATTTTTTTTTAAAAATATTAAATAATTAATCAAAAATATGTATAAAAATATATTAAAAAAAAACATGTATTATCAATTTACTGATAAGCAGAACTGGCTAATTATTTAAGTCATATAAATGCTAAACTACACGGGGTAATAAACAAAATAATTTAATAGTTGACCGTCCTAAAGCTACGCCCCCTCGGGCGGAAAATTTCTATCTTTTTAGTGCCTTAGTGTTTTTCAAATCATCTTATGACGTCACCACCCGCACCCCATTTTGCACAAATATAGTTATATCATTAATTATTTTATTTGGCCATTTAATTATATAAATTATTATATTATGCTTATTTTTAAATGTCGATAAGATTAGATTAAATGTTTATGTACGGTTTTTACGTTTTTTTTTATATATAATTAAAATAAATAAATTAATTTATATTCGTATTATCAAAATAAACACCTTGGAACCGTTCGAGTGTAAGTCTAGTGATAGTTCATTCGATTAGTAATTATTTTGCGCTGTCTGAGATCACCAATTTTTCCTTGTTTCATTTTTATATTTCATCAATTTTAAGTTTTATGTAGGAATGGCGTAAACCCGAATCTGTGAAAGGCCATTTACCGAATAATGTCGGCCAAGTAATCAAAGGCTACTTACTATGATTTACAGGAATTGCCGAAGTGTATTTGGTGTTGGAAACTTATCAAACCAAATTTCAGAATTTTGACCTAATGGACGAGGTTCGGGAAACAAGATGTCTTGAACAATATTTCATCAGAAAAATTAAATAAATTTATAAAAAGAACGGCGAGACTTTGTTCAGCTTTAATTCGAGCAAAGGGAGGTCACATCGATGAGTGTGCAATTTAATCATTTTGTGGCAGCTCGTAGCTATTTCACTTAAAATATGAATTGAATTTGATAAAAAAAAAAATTAAAATTCCGTTTTGGAGGTTCTGGCTTTTCTGTATAAATCACTTTTCGCACTTCTTGGGGATTGTTAAAACTTTTAAATGAGTGGGTAAAACTGGGCGAATTATGGGTAAAACTATGACATAACTTACTTCCTAAATTTCGTATTTGAGGGTGATAGTTTCACATACCTAATATTTGTGTGGTGTTTTTTCATATTAGGTGTTAATGAGAAGTTGATGAAACTCTTGTCCTAAAGTTTGTCCTAAATTGTCCTAAAGCAACAACAAATTTTAGGACAAATTTAGGAAAAACTTCATACGACCATATAATCACGTGAAGTTTGTCTTAATCTGTCTTAAACACAAAATTTCTTTTTAAACGTAATTTAACAGTGTAAATTTTTATCATTGGCATTTCCGCTATTTAATTTGGAGTGCGCGTTTTATGATGATTCTCCTATTAAAAGGTCCACCGATTTCTCATTGTTGATAGTTTCGAAATTTTCATTGCTAAAATTCGTTAAGTATCATAGTATGCGCACTCAAATTTAAATAGCGGGAATTCCCACGATCAGCGGGGCGTTATACTCGCTCGGTAGATAGTCATAGGAGTCCAGAGCTTATCTTAATAAAAAAAATTGTGAACCTTTTAAACCCTAACGCTGGAGATTTTTTCTATTTTTCGACGGAACCGATACATTTCCCGTGTCATGTATATTCGAATAGCGAGAATTCCCACGATCGGCGGAATTTTATGTTTCGTCATAAATTGGCCAACAGGGTACAGAAACTATTACTAATACCAAATCGGTGACCTTTTAATAGAAGTCCCATCCCAGACTAATTTTCATCGCTCAAATTCGTTAAATATGCTATTTACGCGCACTCAAATTACACTGTTAAATTCATTTATAAACATTGTTGTTGTTGTTGGTTTTAGTACAAGTTAATATATACACTGCGCATTATTTGAATTAGGAACAGCTACTTTTTGACGTTTTTGCTCATTTCAGTTTTTGTTGTTGCAATTTATATATTTTTTTTCTCTCAAAATGAGTGAGAGGATTTGTAACAAGGCGACTGAGACAAAAAACGATTTCGGGAAGTATTGTTAGATTTTTTATTTCACATGTTTCTGCTTTCTAATTATAAGTAGAAACCCCATGGTTGGGTGGAACTTCCAAAACTTGTCTACGGTGTTTTTATAGGCTCAATTAAGGATTTATCCGATTTGCGTAGATCTCTCTCACTAACCATATCCGAAGATCATTATGTTAAGTGCGGAGGGTATCTTTTTGAGGTTTTTATCCTGGATGATACTATTTTTGTGGTGTGAATCGGAGCATTATCCCGCTGATAAATCTACCGAACTGGTTCAAAATTATTTTTGAATTGTGAAAACATATTTTCCAGAATATTTTTATGTGAGTTTGTGGTCATTTTTGAACTTCCAAATATTAATTCGATCGGTGCGAAATAGAAAACAGCTCCCCAGACCATTATTTTGCCTTATCTGTCATGGTTTCTATCCAAAAAACGCCCATACTTCCGTAAATCGCTAGAATAAAAATTCTAACCAACAGGCGGTGGTCTATATTGAATTTTAACTAATCAAAAAACACAACTTTTCTGTACTCCTTTATTACCCTCTCTTTTAATTAATTTAATTTAATTTAATTTAATTAATTCACATATTTTAAATTTTATCGGAAATTACGAGTTTTGATAAAATACTTTATTTCACTAAAATTGGACTCATACAGACCAGGCGAATTTATTATTCGGAATTAAACTTCATACTAAAGTTTTTTGCATAAATTGGGAGATCCATGCGTGATGTGGTGGATATCTGTGTACCAGAAGTGGCAGCTTCCGTATGAGCTTTCAATGAAGCTTATATTTTCAAGAAGGGTTCGCCTGTTTGGTTTTCTGAAATGTAATCAATTATTCTTTCTTTCACGTAAATCGGGTGTTGGCCACAACAATTACACCGCTCCATTTTTTTTTATTATACAAGGCAGTTTCACCAAAAAGTATGAATATAAGATAATGTCTTATAAAATCGCGAAGAAAATTTTTTATTAAATAGGGCAAGAATGAAGTTGCTAAAACATACAATTTCGGAAAAAAGTCGAAAATCAAAACTTGGTCAAACGGTTGTGAAATTTAAAGTGAGGTAAGCTTTTAGTGGATCCGCGTTCCATCCACTCAAAAACATGAATTTAATCTCGTTGCTGCAAAATGGCTTCAAGATTACTAGCGAAGGCTGGAGGAAAATTGCGTGTGGATCGGCTTTTTTTTTCAATTTATCAAGATATATCTCGAGCGTAAGTCTTTACAAAATATTAATCCGTTTATCTGGTTTTACGATCGCAGAGACGGACATTATAAGTTTTCTACAAAGTGAAAAAGAACCGCATTCTCTCAATAATCGAAGAAGGGGAAAAATCGCATTCCACTGCTCGAAACCAAAAATTAGGAACACAGAATATCTTATTCGCGTGAGGAAAAAATAAAACATATGACCTCGTTTATCGGCCCCTAAACTACGACTATACTAAACGATTACAACTTTAATTGTAAGTTGTGCTTAAATATAGTCAGCAGGTGGCATACGCCCATGTAGCATGCAATTATACAATAAACTTATGATGGAAGAAGCAACCCAATTTATGCAGAAATTGGTAAAAGTGGCATCATAATTCAACGACATAAAGTTAATGAAATGTGAAATATTATGCATTATATGCTTGATGTTTCACCGTTCCCGAAAAATAAAGATCTACTACGAATTTAGTGAGTTGGGACATACCTCCAACCAAGGGTCTTGTAATCTCCAAGGGTCAGAATCCATTATGTAATTTAATTGGTTCGTTAGGTTTTAACCAATTATCAATCAATTTTTTTGTTATATTTTATTGTTTGCCGATATTGAGGACTCACCGTGTCCTGTAATGCTGTAGGTTAAAAAATTCGAAATCACCGATTCAGTCGAAGCGCTTCAGTATTTCTTCGTTTTGCTTAAATTAAAAGCTCCGAAAAGTAAAAATTTATTTTTAATACGTGTCTCCCATTTGCCATCGAATGCCATAAGTATGACTTACCATATTCGGTAAAATAGATCCAAATGGAATAAGTTCACGAGGCTTGCTCGATCAACTCGAATCAATTGGTATTGATGTTAAAGTTGCGTGTGATTTAATCGCTGTGTAATCGCTGATGACCTAACAGAACAGGAATCGTTGAAAATGCTATTTGAATGTACGATTTGGGCTAGAATTATTTGCAAAGTTATTCCGAAATCGGTATATAGTGGCGAAGATTCAATTCAAGTAGATGTCCGATTCTTTCGACAAGTATTATGATAAAAATTATCGCTGGCAATTTTAGCCGAAACAAAATTGGTTCCGCTCAATGTTCAGAATTGTATAAGAGTCATACGTCAATATAAAATGCAGAAATTCAATATGGCCGCAACACTATCGTATCGAATGGGTCGTTTATTGTCGTCAATTTAGTTTAATTTAGACTCCTCCCTCATCATAAGCGTACAATAATCAGAATTTTAGGTGATTCCTAGTGTGTCGAAATTTCTCATTTGCTGGGAAGATTTAAAAATACCATTTTGCACTTTTGACTAAGTTGAAGCAGCCCCAGGCACGAATAAATGTTTTTTTTATACAATTTTCCAGTCACATTATCTGATCGTTATTTTATTAGTCCATCTCGGTCTCTTGTGTTTTCACTAAGATTGGTAGATTGCAGGACATTTAATGTGCCGGCATCATAAAACTTTAGAAGATGAAGTTTGAGAGATTTACGCCTAATAAACCACTTCCGGTCATTTGTTCATTTACATTTAAATTGTGATCCTCCTTGTACACTTGTACAATTGTTCCGATCACATTTATAAGTTTTGTCAGTTTTCGTACTTTTTGAACCCACCCACTTTAACTCCATCAACTGCCGAATGTTTTTCTTCAGTTAAATTCCCGTTTATATATGATTTATATTCCTCATGGATTTGTAAATGAAGGTTTAATACGCCTTCAAAGGTAAAACTTCAAGTGCAGATAAACGATTAGGTTCTTGTTGATCGATCTATCGAATGTTGTTGTATTTGATGATTTCCAGAGCATTCTTTATAACCGGAGCCTTTAAAAGTGTATCTGTATGCATTGCATGCGTACAGCGGAATTTTCTTCATAATTGTAAATAATTCAAGACAAAAATGGATAAAAAAGAAATAAAACAAAAAAAATACAGTGCGATCCATAACTACAAAACCACTCGTAATTGCCGTTTTTTAAATAATTTTAGAAAATTTCAAGAAATTAAAGCCAAAAAAATAACAAAGTATGTGGTTCGTCATGGAAAAACTGTTTCAAGATTCAATTATTTTGACGAAAAACTGATTTCAAAACTGCTGAGTTCCATATCTATATGTATAACTATAGTAGCCTTTGATTATATATTTTTCGGTAGGCCTAATAAGTAAATAAATCAATTCGGTCTGTCAAATAACCAAGTGCTGTATAAAAATAATGCTAAACGTGGGAATACTTTACGGCCGAGGAAAAAGGCAACATTCAAATACTGTTAAAGTTAGCCGAAAGTTTCCAGCCGAAAGATAATGCAGATAGTGTCTTGAATACAGAAAAATCAGTCATGAACTTGAATTTAGGAGAATTTAGGATCGGGTTACATCATTTGGATGAAGGAGAAATTATTTCAGCTTATAGGAATTTAAAAATAGATCGGAGCGAGAGTATAAAGAGAGTTTAAAAATAGTCAAGACACTATCTACATTATCTTTCGCCTGGAATCTTTCGGCTTACTTTAACAAGGTAACATTCAAGCCTTTCGGGAGGTTTTTCTTTTTAGAAAATAGGCAGAAAATTAGTCCGCCATCAGATAGCGGTTGCAAATTATTTAAAAAATATTCAAAAAATATGACTTGTCGATAAACACGAGAGCTGGTTAAAGCCGCCAGTAGTCCACGAAAAATATATTAAGCGCTTGAAAAGTGATTTCCAGTTAAATGTGTCGCAGAACACTATCCTTTTGGTACCTAGATTACCAAAAATTAAACAGATACCAAAATTATTACTATGGCACAAAGCTGCATGGCATAAATGATGAAAATCAATTTAATCTGGATAGGCCAGATGGTATTCAGTACTATTCAAGAGATCCTAGAAAGGCTTACCTTTTTTTGTACATTCATCAAGAGGAAAACTGAATTTTTCAGCAATATAATACATCCATAAAAGTCAAAATACCACATCTCGATTTGTGGAGCATTACATACCAATTTAAAATTGGCCCAAGCCTAAATTCCATTGAAAATCTTTGGGTGTTATTAATAAGAAAGGTCTACGAGGGTAACAGAAAATTCCAGATGACCAGTGGGTTGAAATTGGCAATTTAAAATGTCTGGAACGAATTATCGTCTAATAATAAGTGGTTATAAAGTTATGCCACTTAATAAGTTTTAAATAAAGGGTTGTCCAATTGAGGCACAGGAAAACAAACGAAAACTAAAACTACAAATATTTATTTTTGAAACAAGTTGGGTACTTTATTTTGAAGGTATATCGATGCCATTTATGTATGAAAAACGATATCACTCAAATGTTCACCGCGACTGATTTTACATTCATTGATCCGGTGGGCAAAATTATTGATGACATTTTTAGGTCTTGGATGGTGGCTGGACCATCAACGTATACCTTGTTTTTCAAAAATCCTCATAAAAGGCCAGTAGCCTGCAGGCCAATCCATATTTCCGCAACGATTAAGCGATTTTGGAACCTTTGCAATTCGTCGATATTCTCATGCGTAGTATGGCAAGTTGCACCGTCTCGTTGATAATAAACGTCACCAAAGTCGATTCTATCAAGCTGGGGCAAAAAATAGTCCGTTCTCATTGCATGGTATCGCGCAGAATTGAGGATAGCCGCGTTTCCGTCCTCATTTTCAAAACAATAAGGTAAGGATGATGCCATTTGGGCACAAAACGCACAGAACAACCACTTTTTGAGGATGCAAAGGCTATGGTAATTTCCAAACAATATTTTGATCACTTTGTAGAAAATATTTTAAGTTGCACAAAAATATTATAAATGGGATTATAGGAAACTCGCAGAAAATAAAATCGCCAAAAGAAAACAGGTATATTTTCGTTTCACAAATAACGTTTATAATATTTTATTAGCCTTTTTTCACAAATATATAATCCTTATAAAAGTACCTTTATTTTAGGAAAATCCGCCAATATCGCAAATATGTCTATATTTAATTTATATTTAATATTTTATCTGCTTTTAAACCTCTGTTGTTTTCACGTCTGCAGTCGCCAAAAGAATAGGCAGAGTTGAGTTTTCAAAAATAGTAAATCACTTATTTCCCCTCTACAATTTAGATTCTCCATAGCTCGATTATCTTCGAAAACTCTCACTCTATATATTCCGCGCATTAAATCCCGCTTAAACCAAACATGGCATAAAATCAACTCATTATGCTGAATACAAATCTATTATATTTTTGTTTTCATGTACTCGGCATAATTGTTTTGATTTTATTTCGAAGTACTAAACGGGTCATCAGCTGTCTTTGTTTACAAAAATATAAAATCAATATTTGGCGTTATTCGTGCCGATTGACCTTGACATTGAAAGAAATATTAAATATAAAGTTTAAATATAAATATGTGTGTGATAAATTATCTACAAATATAAATTATAACTGGGGCGGATGTTCATACAAATTTAGGAAAATTAAGATAAGTTCAAATTAAGATGATTCTATATAATTCTAATTTAGTTTCAATATTCAATGATTCATTTTTGATGTTTATTTTAGGTAGTCATTCTTAACATAGTCCCGGCCGTTGACGAACAAATGTCATTTCGTCAACTAATATTGGTCAATTGGAAGCTTACACAATTTGGTTATCGGTCTTCTTAATGTGTTGGATGCAGTTTTGATGGTAACCACTCTAGTTAATCCGTTTTGATCTGGATGTGTCTCAATAATTCTGCCCATAGCCCATTTGCAAGAAGGTAAGTTGTCCTCTTTGATTAAGACTAAATCTCCAACCTTAATGTTTTCACCAGGTGCCTTCCATTTGTTTTTCTGTTGAAGATTGTTCAAATAATCCTTATGGAACCGTTTCCAAAAACTTTGAGCCCTTTGTTCCACTTGCTGCCATCTAGATAATCTTGATGTCGTGATATCGCTTAAGTTGTGAGCTGGCACGGATGATGTTGAAGATCCCGTCAAAAAATGTGCTGGCGTTAATGCTTCGAACGAATCGTCTTCTTCGGAAATTGGACAGAGTGGCCTGGAGTTCAATATTGCCTCGATTTGGCATAACAAGGTAGCCATTTCCTCAAATGTTAAATGGCAGTTTCCAGTGACTCGGTTGAGATGCGTTTTCACTGATTTGACGGCGGATTCCCATAATCCTCCAAAATGAGGAGCAGAAGGAGGTATATGATGCCAATTTATTTGATGGTAAGTGCAAAATTCTGTAATAGCCAAATCATTATTTTTTGAATTATTAAATAAAAATACCTCTTTCAGCTTTCGATTCGCTCCAATGAAGTTCGTGCCGTTGTCGGAGTATATATCGCTGGGAACATTTCGTCTAGAAGAAAATCTTTTTAATGCTGCTATAAATGCATCTGTGGTAAGCTCCGTAACTGCTTCTATGTGTATCGCTTTAGTCACCATGCACACAAAAATCGCGATGTAACCTTTGATCATCTTGGCTCCACGACCCTTCTTGCTGGCTAAAACAATAGGTCCGGCATAATCTACACCGCATTTAGAAAACGGTCTGGCTGGTGTTACTCGAACGGATGGTAAATCTCCCATAAGCTGTTGCGCTGTTTTACCTCGAGCTTTGATGCATTGTATACACCTTCTCACTTCGCTTCTCACAAGTGCTCGGCCTTTCACGATCCAATATGTTTCGCGGATAAGATGGAATGTATGGGATGGGCCTGGATGGAGATATTTTTTATGGAAAAAGGAAATAATCATTCTACTTAGGATATGGGAGTTCGGTAGAATGATAGGGTGTTTAAAATCAAAAGAATTCAATGAATTCTTTAGTCTGCCACCAACACGTAATAACCCATTTTTGTCCAAAAATGGTGTCAGCGATGCCAATTTATTATTGTTGGCTAACGTTTGCCTTTTGGCTAGTATTTTTATTTCGGTTGAGTACTCGTTCATCTGTACCCATTTTATCAGACCTTCAGTAGCTTTAGTAATCTCTTCTATGGTTATCGCTGTGCATTTCCTCGCTTTCTTCTTTAATTTCATGTTCTCAATAAATCTGATTATGAAACTTAATATGCGTATAGCTTTGCTGAAGGAAAATGTTTTGTTTAACACGATTGTATACAGGCTGTCATCATTTGAACCTCGTATGTGATAAAATGAAAGTGATGGTTTACTCTTTATCTCGCATATGGTATCATCGTAGTAAACTTGTGACTTCGTAATTGGCCAACATTTTTCTGATTCAATTAACCATGATGGCCCATGCCACCATTGATGAAGTATGACAAGTTTGGACGGAAGAACCCCTCTTGTAGCGTAGTCAGCTGGATTGTTTTCAGACTTGATATGATTCCAATGGTTTCGCGGCAGCAATTCTTGTATACCAGCAACCCGGTTGGCTACAAACGTTTTCCATTTAGTAGGGTGTTCTGATAACCACGCTAAAACAATCTGCGAATCGGTCCAACTATACACAGGTACACCTTCAGGGAGGGTTTTTCGTACTTCACGAATTAATTTAGCTAGAAGATGAGCCCCACATAATTCTAATCTCGGAAGTGATACTTGCTTGATTGGAGCTACTTTAGATTTAGCCGTGATGAGTTCAATCCGTATTTCACCATTTTCATCTTTGAATCTGCTGTAGAGTACTGCTGCATAGGCTCGTTCGCTCGCATCACAAAACCCGTGGAGCTGCATATCATTTCGGTTTATGTGTCGACGTATTTGAAGTCGTTCGAATTGTGGAAGCTCTGCTTTCAACTGATTCCATACTAGCGCAATATCACTTGGTAACTCATCATCCCAGTCTAAATTTCTCAACCATAATTTCTGATACAGTATCTTAGCCATTATAATCGAAGGAGCTAAAAATCCAAGTGGGTCAAAAACTTTAGACGAGTTTGAAATTAACGTTCGCTTCGTTGAGATTCTTTCTTCAGGTAGGCTTACCTTGAAGGATAATCGATCATTTAGGGAATTCCATTGAAGACCTAATATTTTGGTGGTTGAATTCGCTTCTTCAATAGAAACCACTGACTCTCCCTTCTCGCGTGTAGGTTGGTCTCGCAATTCGGTAGCGTTCGATCTCCATTTTCGCAAATTAAATCCTCGGAGTCGTAACAAATAAGTTAATTGATCTTTCAAATCCTTTGCTTCCTTGATGGTATTCGCACCAGATAGATAATCGTCTATATAAAATTTACTAATGATTTCGTCCGTTATTACTGGATACTGCTGTTTGAAATCAAGAGCTGTTTGCTGAAGACATCTAATCGCCAAAAATGCTGAACTAGCCATACCGAATGTAACGGTAGTTAATTTGTAATGGATTAGAGGATCACTAACATTTTCTCGCCAAAGGACTCGCTGATATTCTTGATCTTCGTCGGCTACCAAAACCTGTCGATACATTTTTTCGATATCAGCTGTAATCGCAATCTTGTTGTATCGAAAATTTAACAACGTCATCCATAGGGTTGGTTGAATAGTCGGCCCGACCATAAGGATATCATTAATAGAATTAGCATGGGTAGTCTTGCTGGAACCATCGAACACAACTCGCACCTTTGTGGTTGTACTTTCATCTTTCATCACTGCATGATGTGGTAAATAGAAACTCCGAGCATCGATGTTGGTTGGCGCAGTCTTTGAAATCTCGTTTAAATGCCCCAATGTTATATATTCTCGTATAATTCTCGTATATTCTAGTTTGGGCTTAGGATCGCGATTTAATTTTTGCTCTAAATTAAAAAATCGTTTTCTGGCGATATTTAGCGAATTTCCCAAAGGTACAAATTGTTTTTTAAAAGGCAGTTTCACAATAAATTTGCCACTATGGTGCCGCGAAAAATTCAACTTAAAATGCTCCTCACATTCGTTCTCTTCCTTAGAAAATGGATTACATTTTGGGATTTCCTCCATTTCCCAGAATCGCTTAAGTGTTTCATCGACGTTTAGACCAACATTTACACTAATGCTCGTTAACTTAGTTTCAATTTTGTGTGCTTCCCCTGACACGATCCAGCCAAACAACGTATTTTGGGCTATTAAATTATCCTCTAGGTTATTTAGACGTCCTTCTCGTAATATGTTAAAAAATCTATCTGCCCCAATAATCATATCCACTACTCCAGGCTTATTAAAATAGGGATCGGCCAACTGCAACACTTTAATTTTCTGAAAATTTATTGTATTTATTTCAAGAGATGGCAGAAAATTGGTCAGTTTGGAGAGAATCAGCATATCGATGTTCATTGCTTCGCCTTCGGAATATAACGATACCGCATTGATTGACATCACACCTCTCGTCGATTCGGTACCCGAGGTGAGTCCTTTTATTAACATCTTCGCGTTTTTACGTGGTAATGCCAGCCTTTGTGCACAGGCCTCCGAGATAAAGGATGCTTGTGCTCCGGAATCTAACAACACTCGGCATCGTTGGTAATTATTTGACGAATCGAGAACCCTAATGACCGCTGTTGGTAATAAAGCTGTAAAGCGCTTGGCTGTTATGGCGTGTGCAACGTTTAAAGATCCCGAATCTGACTCTTCAAGTGGACTTGAAAGAACTTCAGCGCCCAATATTCTACCATTAGTTTGGGTCTTTTGAACGTCTTGGTGCAGAGTAGTGTTGTGTTTTGCTCTGCATAAACCACATCGATGTCTGGAGCGGCAGTTTTGTGATTGATGATTTTTCATCATACAAATAAAACACAGTTTATTTTCCGCAACGAAATTTCTCCTATCGTTAACGGACATTTGTAGAAATTCTTCACAGTTTCGCAGATAATGATTTTGGCTACATTTTAAACAGGTTATAGTCGGCGTACTAGCGTGCATTATTTTAACCTGTGAATTAGAAGCCTGATGAGGGGTTTCTACAAATGTAACGCGAGGAGTTACGCGTTTCGTGGTTTCGCAACTTTCCAATGTATCGCTTTGTTTGTTCAGGAAATCGAGAAATTCTTTGATAGATGGAAAATCCATTCCATAACTATGTTGAGCCCAATCAAGCTTGGTAGTAGGATCCAACTTGTTTAGTAGTATATGGATTAACCATGGGTCACGGGTCTCAGCCTTCTCACCCAACACTTTAAGTCCTCGTAACACCTCATCAGAAACGTCTCGCATACGGTGGAGCGATTTTGCGCAAGCCTGTGTTATTGAAGGTTGATCGATGAACTGTTTCAATAACATCGTTGTAACATGCTTCTTTTTATCATATCGCTTGTTTATGATTTCCCAAGCCTCGTCGTAGTTTGCTTCTGTTATATCGATGTGGCGCAACAGAGCAGCAGCTTCACCTTTTAAAAATCCTTTAAGGTACTGCAGTTTATATACCTTCGGTATTTTCGCATTATTATTTACCGACGCGTTGAATAAATCGCGGAAAGACGCAAACTCAGAGTAAACTCCGGAAAAACATGGAACATTAACTCGTGGCAAACGAATATCACCATCACCTTTATTATTTAAATTAGCCATTTCATTTAAAAATGATTGCTGGTTGGCCATAAGTTGTTGCAAACTGGTATCTAGATTAGGATGCTCTTCCGTTTTGTCAAATGCAAGTTCCGCTTCCATAAGTTTAGCTTTGACTTCATAATATTTGTTCTCCAACGTTTCTTGCAAATCAATGACTTCTTGGATGTCTCTATAATTTTTCTCGGTCGCTTGATAGTTATTCCATTCCTCGGTGAGAAGCTTTATTTGAACTTTGATTCGCTGGACGGGCTCTTTAGTAAGATTGCCTTTAGCATAGGTTTCGATTTGGGCAATGCGGTTGATTTTGCGTTGTAAAGATCTAATGTCCGCCATTTCAGTAATTTAAATTCACAAACCGATATAACTGATAATAATTTTTATATTGCGCACTAATTTATGATTTTATTTATGATTTTAGTAATGAGTTTCAACCACTAGAAGCAAGCAGAATGATAATCACTAGACGGATTTATTAATTTGGAGAGTTTAAATGTTTATTGGTATCACTATACACTTAATATATGTAATTAATAGTTTGTATACACAATTCAATAAAAATGTTTATTTTTTCACTAATTCAATTCACTAAATGTTTTGTGTAGTTAATCACTTTACAAAATTCACTAAATGTTTTTGTGTAATTAATCACTAAAAAAAAAAAAAAAAATTCACTAAAATCGAAGTTTACGCCCTTTGGATTGATTTCACGGTTTTTGCGCGCTACTCGAATGTTCCTTTTAAAAGCGCAATTTCGATATGCGTAAAATAATATATTTTATATCGGATTCTAGCTTGTTCGCAGGATTGATTATGCTAGTAGATCCGGCTCGAAGGACCAGTGGTAATTTCCAAACAATATTTTGATCACTTTGTAGAAAATATTTTAAGTTGCACAAAAATATTATAAATGGGATTATAGGAAACTCGCAGAAAATAAAATCGCCAAAAGAAAACAGGTATATTTTCGTTTCACAAATAACGTTTATAATATTTTATTAGCCTTTTTTCACAAATATATAATCCTTATAAAAGTACCTTTATTTTAGGAAAATCCGCCAATATCGCAAATATGTCTATATTTAATTTATATTTAATATTTTATCTGCTTTTAAACCTCTGTTGTTTTCACGTCTGCAGTCGCCAAAAGAATAGGCAGAGTTGAGTTTTCAAAAATAGTAAATCACTTATTTCCCCTCTACAATTTAGATTCTCCATAGCTCGATTATCTTCGAAAACTCTCACTCTATATATTCCGCGCATTAAATCCCGCTTAAACCAAACATGGCATAAAATCAACTCATTATGCTGAATACAAATCTATTATATTTTTGTTTTCATGTACTCGGCATAATTGTTTTGATTTTATTTCGAAGTACTAAACGGGTCATCAGCTGTCTTTGTTTACAAAAATATAAAATCAATATTTGGCGTTATTCGTGCCGATTGACCTTGACATTGAAAGAAATATTAAATATAAAGTTTAAATATAAATATGTGTGTGATAAATTATCTACAAATATAAATTATAACTGGGGCGGATGTTCATACAAATTTAGGAAAATTAAGATAAGTTCAAATTAAGATGATTCTATATAATTCTAATTTAGTTTCAATATTCAATGATTCATTTTTGATGTTTATTTTAGGTAGTCATTCTTAACAGGCTACTTTTGATATTCATATGGATTCTCGATGGCCCAAATCCAACAGTTTTGAACGTTTACCGTCCCATTCAACATGAAATGCGCGTCATCGCTGAAGATGAATTTTGATGTAAATTGGTCATACATTGCACGGTGTTGTAAGAGCCAATCGGTGAACACACGACGTTTGTGATGCTCGATTAGCTTGACCTCTTGTGTCAATTGGATCTTGTATGCGTGTAACTTGAAGTCCTTGAGCATAATTCGCAGCAAACTGGTCGGTTCGGATTATCTCTCTATTATCTGGTGTGCAGCCTATTTTTGGCTTGCCAGGCTTTGGTCCACCCACCACAACATCCGTAGCCTCGAATTTACGCATCGTTGTTTCATTTTTGCGATTACAGTAGTTCTTTATTTTTTCACCATTTTTGTGGTACACTTGAATAACTTTAACTCGGTCTTCAATCGAATGCGACTTCATAGCGATAAATGGCTTTAACTAACAAAATGTTATGAAATGGGAGAAAACAAACATGGCGTCTTTGCAAAAATATTTTTTATTTTCCTGCGTCCTGTGAGTTTTAATTTTACTGTCGTGAGGTTCGGACGTAAAGTAAAACAAACGAAAAGTGCAGTGTTAGTGCTTTTTAACTTGTTATATCTTTTTTTCAATTGTGTGAATGGTTTTATAATTAAATACACACGGTGCAAAAAAACTAACATAAAATTGTAACTTAATAAGTGATGATGTAAGCGTGATGGGGCTTTTTTCCCCAAAAAAGACTTCTTCAAACATCGAACGCCAAACAAAATCTACAACAAACTTGAACCAGTTTCATGTAGAAAGTATAAATATGGCAAGTGCAAGTGTAAAACAAGTGGGCAAAGTTCAGCACAGCACAAAGAAAACACCTATGCCAATGATTAAAAGTGCTTCTTCGACAGAATTAATTATACCGCAGTTTAAAAACCAAAATCAAAACCGCGATGAAAAAATTAATTCATCAGCAAATTTAACAATGCAATACGAAAATAATAGTAATGAACTCAGTGCGACGAACTCTAGTGACCGTGGTCAGTGCGAAAATAACCTAGTGCAAACGGGAATGGATAGGTATATCACTGTTCAATCTAAAAGAAAACGTAGTCCGAGATCTGCCCAGTTTGCTGGCAGGAGCAAAGTGACACGGACTGAAGCAGGTGTTAACCAAATACCTCTTAACAATCGATTCTCTAGTCTAGAGGTCATTGACCCCAATGCAGTGCCAAATTCGAAAACTGAGAAACCGCCTCCAATTTATTTAAGAGAAGCATCTAACAATGAATTGGTTAACAACATCGCAAAATTAACAGATTCTAAATTTTATATTGCCCCGCTCAAACGAGGTAATATAAACGAAACAAAGATTCAAACTTTCGAAATCGATGGCTTCAGAGCCCTAGTTAAACATTTCGACGAAGTTGGTAAAAAATATTACACATACCAGCTAAAAAGCCAAAAAGGGCTGACTGTTGTGCTAAAAGGAATTGAAAGCTGCGTAGATGTTAGCGACATACAAGCTGCACTTGCTGCGGAAGGTTTCCATGCCAAATCCATTGGTAATATAGTAAACCGTGAGAAGGTACCTCAACCAATGTTCCGTTTGGAACTAGAACCAGAGGAAGAAAAGTCGAAAGGAGTTCATAAGATTTACAACTTAAAATATTTGTTACATCGCAAAATCGTAATTGAAGAACCTAAGAAGAGGTCTGGAAAACTTCAATGCATAAAGTGCCAAGAATACGGACACACGAAAGCATACTGCGCCTTAAATGAAGTTTGCGTTATTTGTGGTGAACTCCACGACTCCAAACAGTGCGAAAAGTCTCGCAATGACCCATCTGTGAGACGTTGTAATAACTGCGGTGAAAATCATACTGCAAACTACAGGGGTTGCGCAGTGTATCTGGACCTAAAACGCAAAATAAACCCTAAAATGAGAGCTGAGCAACGAATGCTGAATATGCAATTTAATCAGAGGGCCATGTTACCAAAAAATACAATAGTCACCAAACCAACGAGTGCAAACACACAAAACGATAACTTGGAGACATTTGCCAGCAGTTTTGCACAGCCAGGTGTTTCTTACGCAAATATCCTAAAAGGTAACAAACCGAAACCAATAGTTCATTCTAATGAGGACCTAAACATTCACACCATGATAAATAAATTAACCGAGACCATCCAAAGTTTCATGTTGATGATGGAAAGACAAATGAGCATGATGATGCAAAATATGAATACGCTTATGCAAATTATAGTCAAAAATCAAAAATGACAATTCTAAAAATAGCCATTTGGAATGCGAACGGGCTCTCGCAACATAAAGCTGAGGTAGAAACATTTCTTATCGAACAAAATATAGACATCATGTTAATATCTGAAACACACTTCACAAAACAAAATTTTTTTAATATTACCGGCTATTCCGTTTATGACACCAAACATCCGGATGGAAAAGCACACGGCGGCACTGCAGTCTTAATAAAAAGAAGATTAAAGCACTACGAGCTCCAGAAATATGCTAAAGATCACATCCAGGCTACAACTGTCAGTTTGGAAGAATGGTCTGGGAAATTTTTAATATCGGCTGTCTACTGTCCACCGAAACACGCAATTAAAAAACAGCAATTTATCGATTACTTTAACCAGTTGGGAATCAAATTTCTAGCAGGGGGTGATTACAACGCTAAACATGTGCAATGGGGTTCGAGGTTGACGTCACCGAAAGGAAAGCAACTCTACGAAGCAATAAACGAGAAAAACCTTGATTATTTATCATCTGGACATCCCACATATTGGCCTACAGATAGAAAAAAAATTCCTGATTTAATAGATTTCTGTGTAATACGAGGAATAGCACGCACCAATGCTCAAGTCGTTGACTGTTATGATTTATCATCAGATCACTCACCAATAATAGTAACACTAAGTACCCAAGCATTAAAAACTGAACCACCACAACGTTTAACAAACAAACTAACGAAATGGGTTCTCTATAGAAACATAGTAGATGTAAATTGTCATCTTGATGTTCCACTTCGCACACCAGAAGACATTGATGCCGCGATAGAAAACTTAAGTCAAATAATGGAAATGGCTGCAAAAAAAGCTACTCCGGAGAACAAAAATTCCGAAAAAAATATAAGGCTTTCAAGTAACATTCAAAAGTTATTAGCAGAGAAGCGGACAATTCGGCGGCTATGGCAGCTTCACCAATCTCCTTTGCATAAATGGAAATTAAATAGAGCTATTAAAGCTTTGAGAGAAGCAATACGGGAAGAACAAAATTTAGGAATACAGAATTACCTAAGTGAGCTCACAGCAACAGAAACAACAGATTACTCACTGTGGAAGGCAACAAGAAATTTAAAAAGACCAGAGGTATCGAACCCACCGATAAGGAAACCAGATGGTCACTGGGCCAGAAGTGACTTAGAAAAGGCTATCGCTTTCTCTAACCATCTACAAAAAGTGTTCACCCCAAACGAACAAAATAATGATTGCGTACTACCACAGCTTACGAGGGACGAGTCGAACCCAAACCCAGTAAAATTTAAATGGAAATGCGTCAAAAAAGTTATCAAAAACAGTATAAATCCCAAAAAAGCGCCAGGTCATGACCTAATAACTGGAAAAATGATCAAAGAATTACCAGATAGATGCATAAAATATATAACATATATTTTTAACGCGATTATGAGATGTGGATACTTTCCCCAAAAATGGAAAATATCTCAAATTATCATGATTCCTAAGCCAGGTAAAGACGAAACCCAAGTCTCGTCGTACAGACCAATAAGTCTACTTCCGATAATTTCAAAGCTTTTTGAAAAGATGCTACTACAAGAACTAATACCTATATTATCTGAAGGTCGCATTATACCAGATCACCAATTTGGATTTAGAGAGCAACACGGCACAATAGAACAAGTGCACAGAATTGTAAATACAATTAAGGTTTCCTTAGAAGAAAAGAAATATTGCTCTGCAGTTTTCTTGGATATTGCGCAAGCTTTCGACAAAGTATGGCATGAAGGATTAAATTACAAAATTAAAACTCTTTTGCCTAAACAATTTCATGCAGTTCTTGAAAACTACTTAGCCCAAAGGATGTTCCAGGTGAAACAAAATACGGCCACTACTGATCTAACCGTGATAAAGGCAGGAGTACCGCAAGGTAGTGTATTGGGACCTGTGCTATACTTGTTATTCACAGCTGACCTACCAATAACTGAAAAAATCGTCACTTCAACTTTTGCTGATGACACAGCTATATTATTTTCACACAAAAATCCTCAAACAGCATCGAGAGAATTACAAGAACATCTACACAAAATAGGAGATTGGTTAAAAACTTGGCGGATAAGGACGAATGAATGTAAATCAACACATGTAACATTCACATTAAATAAACGTACATGTCCAGCAGTAAAATTAAACAATATCACAATTCCTCAACAAACAAACGTCAAATATCTCGGTCTTCATCTCGATAGAAGATTGACATGGAAAAAGCACATTGAAACAAAACGCAATCAATTAAAAATAAAATTTTCTAAAATGTACTGGATGATCGGAAGAAAATCGAAACTCTCTCTAGACTGCAAGGTTCTACTATACAAAGCGATCCTAATCCCCATATGGACATATGGTATCCAACTATGGGGCTCAACTAGTGCATCAAATATAGATATCGTACAAAGAACGCAAGCAAAGATACTTCGTAGCATTACAAATGCCCCATGGTATATTCGAAACAGCAACATCCATAGAGACCTAGGAATCAAAACTGTTAAAGAGACAATTAAATCATGCAGTCTAAAATACCAACTGAAACTGGAATCACACCCTAACGAATTAGCTAGAGATCTACTAAGGCAACCGAAATATGGACGGCTTCGCAGAACAGATCCTCTAGATTTAATTAACTGAGAAATATAATCTAATAATTTCGTGCATGTTGAAATGAAATTAAGTAATTAATAATAATTTAATAATAATAATGCATAATGATATTAAGTATTAACATAGGTTAAGGCTTAAGTTAAAAATTTTTTTATAGTTTTTAAGAATTTCACACTTCTTGTTAGTTTCGTATAAAGAAAGATTCAAGAATAAAGCCTTTGGCAATAGTTACAAAAAAAAAAAAAAAAAATTTTCCTGCGTCTCATTTGGACAACCCTTTCCATGAATTTTTTGTACGGGGACAAATCGAAGTGAATGTTTTTATTTATCTTAAAGAAAGTGACGAAAATTCCTTTGCATCCAGCCTCTAGTGAGATTCCAAGCGCCGAGTGCCGACGCTTTAACCGCTGCACTACTTATCTGGATATTATTATTTAAGTGTATTTCGTGATCGTCCTCCATTTTTCAATATTATTATTATTTTATTTAAAAAAAAAAAATGGAAAAACGAGTGGCTATGTAGGTATGGATCGCACTATATATTTTTATGTAATTACTTGGAAGCTGACAGTTGACTCTTTGACAACAAAAAATCATAAACTTTTAACAGTATGATTTACTTCGAAAAATTTTTGTTAGTTGAAAAAAATTACCAAAGTGGCACCTGTGTATATATAAGCTCTTTAATATATGGTTTTACCAAAATTCCGGTAAGTCTAATTTTGTCACTTTAGAAATTAAGAGTGGTGTATTCGAGATCTATGTACATTTGTGCAAGTAGAATAAAGTCGAGTATTGTACCATATTCGCTCCTCAATTGTGGTTCGGATAGGTTCCGAACTCGAAAGAGTATAGGTCACCTTACTAAAACTTAACTTCACACGCATGCGCATATATAGGAATTAACGACCAGACGCTACTTCGTGCAAACTAAATATCTTACCAAACAGTTGTATGTCTATCCGCTACATATGTTAAACGTATATATTATATTTAATTAATTTCGAGAAAAATATATTATAATTTATTATTAAATTTAATGTATTATTAAAATTTTCAAGTTTATTTTTCTTTATATTTTTCCGGCTAACTTCCCCTAATTTATCATTCATCCACATACAGACATTGTAGTTGTGTTAATTTTTTTTATTATATTTTTATTTTCTATCTCATTCTCAAATGTACATGTTATGTATATAATGTATACACGAAAACATATTTTATTTATATACACTTACGTAATATATAATTATATATTATATAAAAAAAACATTTACATTATAAATATATAAAATAAAAAATTATGATGGCTGCATCTTGTTTAGAAATACGTTTACCATTTTTTGTTATTTATTTTTTTACGTAAGGTAAATATGTAAGTAATTAAATGTTGAAATAATACATTAAATGTGTAGCTATATCGTTTTGGAAATATAAAATAAAATAAAATTATTTTTATATATTTTCAGAGATATTTTTAGATCAAAGATTACGAATTTATATTACCCATTTTAAGAATTTTATTCTGTTCTGTTTTTGTTGTACAATCGACAGTAATTTTCAATTAGTTCATATTAATAAAGGGGAAAGGGTTAAATTGTATCCCATTATATCAAAATACTTGGCAAAGGATATACATACTACGCAAAGTAGTTTACATTAAAAAAAATAATTAATTGCAACGTTTTTAGTTTATGTTCGAAGTTAATCATACCAGCAATATACTGTACTCATATCGTATATCATTTCTTGAACAAAAAGCCACATGTATGTATAACTATTTTTACTATGTGTGCGTATGTAGTTTTGTTAAAAACGTAACAATAACCTTATATAATATGTAATAATAATATAAAAACTATAATAAAAATAATTATAGATTACAGCATTAAATTCAATAGAGAGAACCCTTTTATTTTTTATTTTTTTTTTCGAAACTATTATATGAATACGTACAACACTACAGTACAGTTCCAAAAACTAAACAATTTACTCACTGCGTTTGAGTGATTCAACATACAGTACGTTTCATAACTATATATCCAAACGATTTTTTGATGTTTTAAAATTTAAAAATATTTATGCAGAAATAAGAAAAATTTAAAATTTATAAAAAAAACCGTTACAAGGTTCAATTGTTTTTGAAAAAAACAATTTTTTAAAATTTCTTTATTTCATAGCTAAGGCTGTGGGCCAATTCTCAAGTAAATCTAGGGTAAATGCCGTTTTAGACACAAAAGGTAAATAGTAAAGACACAAAAGGTAAATAGTAGTGGTTTTTGTTTTTGCTAAACGAATCATGAAAATATGGCGGCCATGTTTCTAGACATCATTTTTTTTATATTCGCTAGCATTTACCATGAAATGAAAATGTGATTGTTTCTTTATGAACACAGCTTTATTTGTTAAAATTGTTATTTATTTTTCCCTATAAGTTTATTGTGTATATTACGCAACAAATATACAATTTAAATTTATTCGTATAAACAATGCGAATAATTGGGACAACAACAATAAAAATTGTGACATTACTTCGTGTACCTTTAAGCCGCATTTACCTAATACCTTATTTACTAGAGAATTGGTACGATTTGAAAAGTAATTTGTACTAAAATTTCAATTTACTGTGCTAATCGATTTACCTGAGAATTGTCCCCATTCGTTTGTTTTTTTATATAACCGCGATTAATGTTAACGGCTCCAGCAATTAATATAAATATCATCAAAAGCCATAAACAAAAAATATCGAAGAACAAATCTTCATGTGTCGTTTGCACAAGGTTTTAGGTTAACCGTAAAGTTATTGGGTTCCACGTACCAGTGTACCAAAAAAAAAACAAATTAAACGGTTTTAAGCCCACTGAGTACGATCATATACACTGAACGATCTAAACATTTTGTTTTCTATATTTAGGCACTTGGTCGGGTACACAATTCACCAAACCCTCATAAAATCCAGCACGTACGATATTTAAAATATTCCCACGATCAAACAGTAAATTTTCAGCACTCTTTCGAGCATTAAATAGAAACACAGGCATGAAAATATTCATGTCATTTCGAAAGTATTTATTTGGTAAAATAGATCTAGACTAACAACAAAAAGATCGTTTGTCTATTTAAAAGTCAATACATAATTTTAGTTTGTTTGTATCGAGATGAAACGTCATATCATTACAAAATTTATATGCCACATTATTGTCTCGAATTGCTTGTCTAAATTTTTCGAACTAATAGTCCTCAACATTTTTCATTTGGATTTGGTATAGCGAACAAGCGCAAATCTAACAGTGATATGAAATGCGAAAATCAACATTATCCTTGTTTATGTATAAAAAAAGGTAAAAGTTGGTTTCCTAGAATGCCAATGTACCCCACGCTTTTCGGGGATTAAAAGGCTAGGGCAAGATGACCGCTGAAGAGAAAGCCTCCATGCCATTAAACTATCACCACCGAAATTCCACTTAGAAAAGTACTTCGATTTTTTTCAAAGATCCCTGCATTACAATTGAATACCATCTGGCCCATCTTTAATTTTTTTTTCATCGAAAAAATCACCTATTATTAAATAAAAGCAGAACTAGATGTTTTTCAATTGCCTTTAACCAGACACGACTCATGTTTGCCCTAATAAAGACGCATGGCAGTGTGCCGTCTCAATAACTTTGGTACTGACATATTTTGCTCTGTTTTACGCATCTTTTTTAGCTCAGCAGATTGTGTTTCGAGACAAATTTAATTTAAGCTCGTTTTTGAGGCACTCAACCGCGTTTGTTTCGCATAAAATCGTTTAAAAAATTAGCAACGGTATTATGATGGTGGATTAATCTTCTCCCGATTAATCAGACCTTCTTCGAAAAAGGTTTGAATTTTGCATTTTTCTCTACTTTCAGAGAGATTAATTACTATTTTTTTTAAATGATCAAAAAAACTACTGTGGTTATATAGTTACGAAATAAAGGAATTTTCGACAATCATTTTTCCGATAAATAATTGAAGTAAGTGAGAAAGTTATTGTTTCATAAATCGATATGTCCGAATTTAGTTAATTTAACTGAAGAAAGTGAAAGCTAAACATCACAAATAGAATCATCACTCCCCATGGTACTATTCTGGTATTTCCCCGCGGATGGGGAAGTGGGGAAAGAATTTATATGTAATTTTTGCTGAAATATTTTTTTCCAGTCTACTGAGGAGAAACATTTTATGTAAATATTTATAAATTGGGAATATTTTTTCCTTATCTAAATTGGCAGGAAAATTGTTCTCAAAAAATTAACATTAGCTTTTCACCTCAGTATGCCAGAAAGTAAAAATGTAAATATAAATTACAAAAAATTTTTTTCCCCAATTCCATATTCCCGGTTAATTACCAGAATAGTGCCACTGGAACGTAAAACCTAACGAAGCGAGTTACGATCAACTAATTTCTAGTGTTATAATACGGAATCGTGAATCAATGGATAACATTATACTAGCAAGGAAGTGTACATCAGGATTAAGTCTGCGGCAGAGGTGGACGGTATTGTGCACAAAAAAAAATTTCATGTTGAGAATGATACTTCGCCGGGCAAAATATGAAAGTAGGTTCAAATTAATGAATTTAGGTGAAAAAAGAAATTTTAAAAAAGTTAAAAATTACATAGTGCTCAACGCAAAAATGTGCAAAAATATTACTAATTAGAGTTTCGTCTTGATTTGAGATTTTGTGAGGTTGATAGGAAACTCTTCTCGATATTGCTCTATTACTTGAAATAAAAGCTGTTTTCATCCTCTTTGTTATTTTATCGTTGAAAGAACTAACTAAGGCTATTGCTCTCTCAACATCATTAACAATAAATATTTTCTTAATTTTTATTTTCGCAGATAAATAGTTGTTGTTTTCATTCCACTTTTCAGGGTCCATTCCAAGGAATTCTTGAGTCGAAAATTTACAAATTACGTTAAAAAAATATTTTGTGTTTCCCGTCACAAAATCGTATAAATAATGCTGATTTACTCTCTCTTTACTTATAAATGCTTTCTTTGGATTCTTATCATATCCAGGGTTTTCCAAAGCTGAAACCATTAACCTTTTTTCTGCCAATGGTATAAAATCATTAAAAAATGCAAGTTCAATAAGAGTTTCGCTGAGGTACCATAAATGTATGGAAAGTGATGAAAACTGCTTCTGGGTTTATCAATTTCTTCGTATTCTACTAACTGTTTAAATAATTTTAAATCATTTTTAGCTGCTTTAGTTGGAATACTGCATTCGAACCAATATTTGATGTATAGTCTCATCTCATTATAAAGATAACCAGTTTTTAATGATTAACTTGTAACAAATATTATAAAATATATTACATGCTAGAGTGAATTGGTTTCGAAATAATATATGTTCAAACTATATGTTGCTTTTGCCATCCACCTTGCATGTGATGTAGCACCTGGTTTTTTAACTTGTCCATTAATTGATTCCCCAAAAAATAGAAGCCCTTGTTCCAAAAAGTCAATTTAAATTTTCAACTGTTGCTTCAAAAATTCCACAGTTTTAGTTCAAATAGTTTCTGGGAAGTATTCTTTTACGTGTTGATCTTGTATGCCAGATACATACGAACTTATGTCTATATTATTCCATTGTTTTTTAAAGCGATCGAATATTGTAATCACAGGCCTTCTTGTTAATGGTTCTATCGCCTTTTTGAATGCTTTGCTTAGCAAAAGCTCCGCTATATGGTGTCGACAAGCGAAAAACATAATTGGGTTTGAACATTTCTTTGCTATTAAAAACTCTGTTCCATTTTCAATTCCAGTGTTCGATGCTGTGGTACCAAAGGACATACCTTTGATATTATCAAAAAATTTCCAGTCATTTAAAGTTTTGAAAACAGCTTCTGCTTGCATGTGACCATTTTCCAATTTTGGGATGGTAAGCAAGTTAGAGTTCCCACCAGCAGACACAGCTATAGCTAGAACAGTCAGAATTGTGTCAGGATTAAAACTTTCTTGAATATCGGTGACAATCATTTCCTGATAGTTGCGCCTGCAAATCAGAATGCCCGTAAATGCAACGTAAATCGACATAATGAAATACTCGTATATTGGAAAATATATTAAAATTTATAAAACAATTACAAAAAATAATACAATAAATAAAATAAAATGAAATAAAAACTTAATAAATATAAAATGTACTTTTGAAAATGTTTATAATACTAAATTAAATAGTTTGATAATAAAAGCTTAGTTAAAAACTAACATTTTTAAAATGTATGCTTCGTTTCATATTTTTTATGTAAATTGAGTTTACTTGAAAACTAGTATTATTTTCTAATTATTTTTCAACTAAAAAAATATTTAATACGTATTGAACAAGTAATGTCTCTCGAAACTTTTAACTTTGACATTTTTTATAAGTATCACAAACGCTTTTTACTTTTGATAAATTAAAATATTAAAGTAACACAAACACTTTGTTAACAGTTCAAGCGAAAGTATAAAACTATTTTTCCCAGTCGCTTCATTTCGGTTTTTATACGAACAACGATGATTCGGGCACCCAGCGACTTGCAAAGCGTTTTACAGAAAATGCGAAAAAAGTCATAAAATTTTATAAATAAGTGCTCAGAACTACCTTTAATGTTAACAAAATACCAATTTTTATGGTTTTAGTCGATAGTTCATACAATTCTAATTCAGAAAATGGTATATTTAATTTTTTTTTGAAAACGTGTGTGAGATATATATTTTATTGCTAAGTATTAGGCAATTTTTCGGTTTTTTTGCACATTTTTGCGTTGAGCAGTATCTAATTTTTAACTTTTTATATTTTTGTCACCTAAATTCATTAATTTGAACCTACTTTCATATTTTGCCCGGCGAAATAGTATTCTCGATACCAAATTTTTTTGTATACACTAAATGTGCACCCTAGTGGACGGCTATCCTTTGTTCGTAAAATTCGTATTAAAGCAACGATTAGTGCGGATAAAAATTGATCTTACCAGTGTAACGTTAGAAATACTACGATATCTTAAGGGTATTCGAATATATCGGAACGGCTACGGATGTTTTATACATCATTATTTCGTGTTAGTACAATTATAGTAGTACCGTGTTAATGATTTGTAATTGGAATATTATTTTATTGTTCTGTTTGCGCGCTAGACATACCAAATAGATCTTATCTTTCCTAGTTGTAGTTATTATTTACTATTAATGCGTCAACAATTTAGAATGTTTTAGTGATGAGGAAGTGTTCACAGAACGTTTACAGAACGTCAAGCCCCACCAATCCACTGAAAACTGTCCTTCAGTTTTTCTGTGTCCTGTGAGGTCAGAGCAGCCCTGTTATGCGTTAAAGTAATTAAAAAAAAATCAAAAAACGATTGGATATATAGTTATGAAACGTACTGTATATTTGTATGTATCACATATTATACCGAGTGTATCGTATACACTATGTACATTCATATGATAGATACAATACACACCACACACAGAATTATGATTATCATTATTAAATATATAAAGCACTTCTAGAACTATATCTATGAACTAGCTATAGCTAACTATATACGAGTATATAAAAAAAATTATTATTAAAAATATAAAAACAAAAAAAAAATGGTGATTGTAGTGGTATCTAAAATTATAATAATTAAATAAATTATATTTTTATTTTATTCCATTTATGTTGTTAGTGTTGTTGTTGTTATGTGTCGTTAGTTTGAAACAAGATTATATAAGTTTAGAATTAATATAATTTAATTTTTATGTCGTTGTTGAAGGATAAAAATAAATTTTTTCTCTGCCTCTATCTAAATGGAAGGAATAAAATACACGTAGTTAATGGAAATTGTTAAAAGTCAATTTTGCTAACAATATATCGTAACACCGTGTGTTGTAAAAATTGTTTTCCGAATGTACAGGCATGCCACGTATAACGCCCGTTCTCGTGTATGTTAATTATCGATCAAACGAATCATAAAATTTATAAATATGTGAAGCAAAATAATTTTTAGTTTACCAATTACTGAAGTTTTTATTCAAACTTTATTAAAATGTTATTTAAAAATTGAGGGTGGATTGTGTCGTTTACACTGCCGCAGGTGTTTTGCCTTGTAATAGTGAAAGACCAATGACAAAAGAGTGATTTATTAATTACAAGAATTGGTACCATCGGCGGTGTGCAAATGATTAAGCGACTCGAGGATGATTAGAGGACATCAATCTTCGTCATCTGCTATGGACCCATTCGGAGGATTGCGTACATTGCGTATACACTAACTCTACATCAAAGATACGAACGTCACGTTGGCTTAGAATGAACTCAATATAGATTGACCAACGAACTTTAGAATGATTATATAAGCCTGATGCAATCCGATGCCATTGCGAAGTCAAACGGTTTTGGCAGTTTGTTAATCTTAAAAGGAAATTTGATGGGTACCCCGTCACCTTTAAAATATGAGGATCGTCGTTCTAACAACTCGGACTAATGAAATTGGGGATCCAATTTTATTTATTCTGTGCGTTGAGTACCTATGTTAATCCATTGGTATAGATTAGGACTAGAAGTAGAACTAATCAAAAAATCTAAAACTTAGAAATTACAGAGTAAAATTTGGCGAGTGTTCATTGAGATTTTATTGGGTTATTTATGACCATTTTTAAATTAATTGTAACCATTTTTTCAAGTTCTTTAGTTTTTGGTTATCCTTTATTAGTTTGCCTTTAAATTGAAATTGAAATATTTTTTTTTAAATTTGGTTTATTATTTAACATTTCATAATTTTGGGTTGAGATTATTAGAAACTGGCGAGACAGTTTTAACTTTTGTTATATTAAAATTTAGACTGACTATGAGAAACTTTCACAATAGTAATATTACCACCTCATTTTTTGTATTGAAATTTGGGCCAGCTTCACATACATACGTAATCTCGGAAATAAATTGTTTTAATAATTTTTCCCGAAGAAACGGTATCAAACGATCCCCAATACCACTCGGTCCCTAAGTTCCCGAAATCTTCGAATTATTATATCAGTTGAAATTGTAAATTATGCACTTCATATCCATAATTTGCTCAAAATCTACTTAATATCGATATAATTTTATTTCGATGAATCGCGGGTGTTAATGACACCGGGGGTTTACGTTTTAGGTCCTAGGGGTAAAGCTCCGGAGAGTAATAATGACCGGGAGAGTACTGGATGGGGGTAATATACTCGGGGGAGGGGGTAATTGGGCGGGGGCAATGAGAGGGTAGAGTCCTGTTACGGTTTTAAACAGCATAGGAGACTTTAGTGAGGATTGCTTCTCTTTTATTAAGCGTTCCAGTTCCAGGAAGCGATTGCAACGATTTTTGAGTTTCACTTTCTAGAAATTTTGTTTAGGAGTCCTCAAATGTGCTGACTTTAGCACCATGCATCGAGATTTTGCACAATTTTGTGGCATGGTGTACCGGCAGTTGCAACATGTTGCATGAGGATGCGTAAAATTTCATCTCGTCGCACCATGTAGCGTTGGTGTGATAAACTAGTAGCATTCGAAATTGGGAGAACAGGAGGAAGAGAATTTCAAAATTATTTTTGTAGAAATTTCTGAAATATAGCCAACTAGGACGGAACTTGGCCAGTTCTTGTAATTTTGGAGGAAGTACTTAAATATTGCCTACTGAGACGGAAACAGGCCACTTAATAACCGATTGGGATGAAATTAGGCATGGTTAATGAAAACGGAATATTGAAACGATTTTTGGAGATGGTATACTTGAATGGCCACTTGAAATGATTTAAGCAGTTCAGAAATATTGCCAACTATGACAGAAGTCGGCATTTTTTAACATTTTTCATTAACATTTCGAAACGACTCGATCGATTTTGATAAAATTCTTTAAAGTGGTCCAGGTTAAAATTTGTGAAATATGTGTATAGGAATTTTGAAAGCACTTTGAAAACTTTTAACAGAAAAACTTTCATCGTTATAAAGAGTGTTTTTTAAGCTCGATAGAACTTGAGATTGTAAAAAATAACACAAAAAATTAAATTGTAATCAATTTTTTTTTATTCGAAAGATCAATGCATGGCATTAATATTTGAAAATAAATTCGGGCATATGGACACCGCGGCTGTTCTTGACGAAACGCATTCTAGACGTCCAATTTTGGGCCAATTTTCCGACCACTATATATATATATATTAAACGACTCGATCGATTTTGATAAAATTCTTTAAAGTGGTCCAGGTTAAAATTTGTGAAATATGTGTATAGGAATTTTGAAAGCACTTTGAAAACTTTTAACAGAAAAACTTTCATCGTTATAAAGAGTGTTTTTTAAGCTCGATAGAACTTGAGATTGTAAAAAATAACACAAAAAATTAAATTGTAGTCAATTTTTTTTTATTCGAAAGATCAATGCATGGCATTAATATTTGAAAATAAATTCGGGCATATGGACACCGCGGCTGTTCTTGACGAAACGCATTCTAGACGTCCAATTTTGGGCCAATTTTCTGACCACTATATATATATATATATATATATATATATATATATATATATATATATATATATATATATATATATATATATCAATGTATTTTCAATATACGTTATAAAATAAATAATATTAGTTGGTATATAGTAAATTTTTAATAATATGTTTACAGAAAAAAGTAGAAAATAAAATGAAATATAATAAATGAATTAGCTACACATATATTTCATAGAATAAACAATTATTTTTGTCGAAAAAATAATAATAATAAAATAATAAATAAATAATAAAATAAATACATATAATATTTATAATGGAAACGTGTTCGTTTGCTTGAATAAGAAATTTTATGTATACATTTTTATTGATATTTTTTGTACTACAGAGAATATTACAATTTATATATAGACATATGTATATTATGTATAAGAATATAATAATATCTCTATTTGTATATGGTAAAAATATAACACATTTTTCAATGGCGTTGTTCGAAAATTAAAGAAGAAATCATAAGACACTGCGGGGGGGATCCTTATATTTCTATATACATTGTATGTATACGCACATAATATGTATATAAGCATATTTATGTTTTTAAGGCATTAATGAACTTAAAAATTTATTTTATTACAATCTTAAAGAATTAATAAAGTTATGTTATCGGAAAAATATGATGTTGATGGCAGACCACAGTGATTTTCAATTAAAACGTAATGTACACATTTAATAATAGAAAATTATTATATATTTGATTAAATTATTTATAGGAATTGTTGCTTAAAATTTTCCTAAAAATAAAAAATTATTGGTCATTAACGCCAGGAACTAATCAGCTCGAATAATATATCAGTTGTACCTTATGCACTAAAAAGTTAAAAAATCAATCAGAAAGAACTATTAATTATTGTTTGCGAGAAATGAGCAGAAAATGGGCTTTGTTGTTCCCCGTCATGGGCAGCACTAACATAAAAATTAAATTTTTCGTAGTGATATTTTTAGAAACTAGCAGAAAATTCATGAAATGTTTTCAGTTGTTTAACAAAAGTGTAAGAAAATCCCCTCGTCACTAATCTGGATTTGTATTTTTACGTTAGCTGTGGCCGTACAACATTCATCTGCTTTTGTTAAAGAACTGAAAACATTTCAGACGAATATCATTTTAAAATTGTTTATAGTGCTGGTGACACAGGCGATTTTTTACGTTACCCATGTACATATTTGTACTAATCTTAATATATTTATTCAGAGAGACATCATATATACGCAATCATACATACCATCTTGATCAGAAAAATTTATAATTTTCGTTCAAAAATGACTAAAACTTCAATTTTTCATTCTGTTTTATAAATTTTTTGATTTTTTGTACTACTTTGCTGGCAATTATTCGAGTTGATTCTCGCGGTGTAAAATTTGTATTGAAAAAAACCCAAATCTTAATTTTAGTTTATTTCGTTAATTTTTAACATTTTCTGCTAACTGCGTTGTATAAGTCATCTGGTTTTAAATATAACGCCGTAACATGGATTTGTTATTCTTATTTTTTAAATCATCATTCATAGTAGTCTTCATTATTTCTTTCAGTATCAATTTCGTAGAAAAAGACTACTTCGGTTCAAAACTCTGAAATGGCAACTCACAACTAGTTGGAACGCAAACTGAACCTGTTTACTGCGTGTCCAATAACTGTAACGATTGTTCTTCTCCCGGAAATTAAATCAAGTGGTCTAGAATTGCTAGTTCGAGCTTAGTTAGTCCATTCATGAAAGATACACAGCTTAAGGAAGTTCTCGTTGTGTTAAACGGGTTCAAATAAGATAACACCACCTCACGCTCTTAAATTAATAATTACTAATAATTAAACTTTTTCCATCATTAGGCTAAAATCCAATTCAGACAGTTATGCTATGCATTTTTTTGGCAATTCCCTGTTCCTAGGGAAATCTAAAATCGTGTTTCTGGCTATACGATGAATGGTAAAATTTCAAATGATTTCCCCTTGAAACCAGTATTTTTATTTTTTTTTTCGTGCTTAGTCTACTTTAGTCGATTATCAATAACACGCAGTTTGAAAACATTTTATTTACGGTAAGACGAACGAAACCCGCTCTAGGTCTTACGAAGAATGGTCAAATTTTTATATTTCTGTTCAGGTCTAGATGATTATACATTATGCCTTAGTGGAGTAAACAAATACCTCACCATATCTGTCAACATTTCTGATTGATCTATCATTGAGGATTAAACGGGCTGAAAGGCCAGGGGTACTATGACCCGTAGGGGAAGGATGCAAAGTGCATTTTTCATCATCTGATTAAGATCGGCGATGAAAATTAAAACAATTATGGTCCTCTATTTACACTTAATAAAAAAAAATTCCACGTTTCCAAGTTTCTTCCACGAAGGTGCAGTGATATGCCGCCTATGACTAAAAATTCTCGAAAGTATCCCCAAAATGCCAGTATACTTAGAGTTGGGCAGCCATCTCCAGAATTAAGTGTTAATGGCCCTTAAGCATCCACAAGACCCGCTTTACACTTTTTACGATATTATTTTCATTTACACTTAATAAAAATAAAAAAAATTCCGAAGGTCGCAATGATGACTGATGTGCTGCGTATCACTAAAAATTGTAGTAATTAGTAAATAGTATATAGAATAATTAGGTGGCAAAAAACAAAAATTCGTGACGAAACAGTGAAAATCGTCTATTTATCCTTTCTTCTATGAAAATCTGGTGCATAATACAGGAACAAATTATAAATATATTCAAGTTCAAAATTTGAATTGAACGTTAAGTTGCCTAGCAAATTTTAGAAAAATAGACGGGAAGAAAATAGAACTTGCAAGCGGAATCGACACCAATAATTCTGTAATACTCGTATTTTGCTTATTTGAAATGTCCCTCCAGCGAGTTTCCGATTTTCTTGTAAAAACAAGTTCTAGTGGGATAAATAACAAATTCAACCCTGCCATAATTTTTTCATATATTTTTACACTTTTTGTTAAATTGTGTATCTACATTTTTGTTTTTTGTTAATTTATCTAGCTACACTTTTGATAAATGTTGAAAACATCACACTGGTGCTAATTATTCAATTATCATATGATAGACACGTGTCTTATATAACTGAAAAGATCTTGGAGAATGCCGTTTTCTGAAGCACCATAGTTTCCAAACTACTGTTGTTGCGCTGGAGCCAGTTATAATTTTTTTATTCACTCCCATAGTATATGTCATGTAACATATCATTTGAAAGGTTTTGAAAAAAGTAACAATTTTACTATTACTGCTTTAATTGATAAATCCATCGTTTTGGGGCCGCAACCATTGGCGCTGATTATATATACATTTATGTTATACTCAAAATGTCTTGTAACATAAAATGTCACAAAATAGTTTTAAGCACGTTAGTACACAAAACTACCGTTGTGGCGCTGGAGGCAGTGCCATTTAGCTCGTTCCAATAAAATCATGTGACATATCAATCGTTCATGGTTGAATGGCGTTGGAAAAGCAATTTTATTACTATTGCTTTAGTTTACAAATTCACCGCTTTGGTGCTGGTTACAAATTAATCCGTTTTCCGGGTTGGTACAATAGTAATTATATTCTTAGAAACGATTTTCTTCATATACATATATTTCTTACAAAATTTAAAGCACATCGGAACTGTTTTAATTCTTCGATGGTTTGTGTATCATAAAAAACTGTAAAACTGGTCTAATTTTCAAAATCAGTGATGATTGTTAATTAAGAGCATGTTCTCCTGAGTCATTTGCTTACTGGAAATTTCCGATGTTGTCCGAATTTTTGGGTGTGTCAATTTTCAGACCGTGCTTCTTATTATTTCGTGAGGTTTCACAACGTTCTTCTATGCTCTTTAATTTTAAATACTTTGGAATTTTAAAAGTCTTTCAACTAGTTTTCCCCTCGGAACCAAACACATATTTGTAATCTGGCAACAGTGTAATTTAATAATTTTGTTTAAATTACTCTTATAATAATTATAGTAATATATTCTTATAGTAAGACGCAAGCTAAAATGAGAGGGAGGGGAGAGGGGTGAGTGCAGTTTTCTACTTTTTGTAGAAATATTGAGAGTAAATGGTCTTTATGTTTTCTACGACTAGAAAAGTCGTAAACATTGTATGGGTGCCATTAAAAATGCAATTTTGTCCGAAAGCCGAAAAAATAGTTGTCAAGATTTTTCGAATGATTTAATTTGAAAGTTTTGAGATAAACGGGCAACGGAATGATGTAATGTTCTTGAAATTTTTCTCTCGTCTACGTGCATAAATTTTATTAAAATACAGCAGCAATTCAATAAAATTTCTGCGTAGACCAAACAAGTTTTAGTTTCTATTCTCAAATTTTAAATTAAAATACTTAAAATTTCATTTCTCTGATTTCCACAAAACTTCGCTTTAAAAAATGTATACCAAATTTGTCGGCAACTAGCGACATCTATTCGAAAACATTTGAACGTTGTACTAAATGTGATCTACTGTAGTTATTTTAGGCGATAAAACATAATATACGAAGAACTATACAACATGAGTTCTAATTTTATGAACCACCTGTTTGGCTGACAACAAAGGCTTTTTAACAGTTCCAAACTTTACATAGAAAAAAATTCGCATACTTTTTACGTCTCTGTTAGATGTTTACATTAGCTCATCATATGGTAAATTTAATAAACTGTTTACTCATTCAATTCAATAATTACACTTTGCGGTTCTGATTAGGGATCTGAAAGTAAACTAATCAATATTTAGGCACCCGGAAATGTATAATATGAAACACCAGATATTTAAAACAATTGATGCGCTAATTTTATTGAATACATCTTAAAAATTTCAAAGTAGTGTCGTTAAAGTTCAAATTGACTTTTCGGTTCTCGTTTCTAACATCAAGCACAAAATAAATTTAAATTAAAAATAAATTTTTTTACTATATGTTATGAGGAAATTATTGGTAAATTAATTTTATGACATTTCAATAAATAAATATAATAAATAAATTTATAATCTATATATAATCGAAAAGAGACATAAAAAAAAGAAATTTAAAATTCTTACAGGAATTATAAAATTCACATAGCTATCTATACGAAAGCATTTTTATTTTATTTTAAGATGTCATTTACCCCTTCTATACACCGAATCTTATACCTTATACATAGGTAAAATTATTATTTTATATAATATTTAATTATAATTTATTTTATGTCGTATAAAATAAAAATAAATTTTTATATATCTTATATAATCATAATTATTAAGTTTAAGTTTAAATAATTACCTTTAGAAATGTGTGGAAGAGAGTCTTATACAACTCATAAAAAAATATTTTTATATTTTATTTAAATTAAAATGAAAATTCAATTAAATATTGAAAACATTTTTAATTAAAATAAATAAATTAGATATTTTTGTTCTTTATTCATATAATAAAATATACTTTATATTATTACCTAACATACAATGTGTTTGCAAGTACATACCGACCGGGTATACGATATTATTCTAACTGCTGCAGCAACTTTGTAATGTTCTTGTCTAGTTTATTGATATTATGATGAATAGTCATAAATTTTATAAGTTATACGTACGACGAGTACGAGTATTCATAACAGCACACAAAATCAAGGATTATATAATATTTATTGTAATTTTGCTTATAGATATAAAATATTAATTAGAATATTAATGCCGTTACTAATATATTATAACAGTAACCTTCTTGCACTTACGATTCTAAGCAACCTAATGAATTATTAAGATATGTAAACGAATACGCTTAACTTATATATGACTACACATACAGAAACTTTCTTTGGACTCAATCGGTGGATTACTGCGAATGTGATCTTGATCCTAGAGTCATAGCTAGGCGAGCTCGTAAAGCGCGACTAAAAATATTTTTGAGTTGCAAACCGTTTGACTGCTCGTTTGTTTTACACCAAAACAAAGTAAAGCTCAACGTATATATCAAAACCGGTAAAGCACTGACCTTAGAAGCCTATGATGTAATTAGACATACGTACTGTCCGGGTTGGTTTATAAATTGGTCAAGACATCCGCTACCATCCGGCCTATTGTTACCGATCCAGTAACAATTTTCCCCTTTTCAACTCGACACGCACATAATGGTTCTTAATATCTCGGTTCGTACATAATTCCCATTAGTTGTAGCAAGATCGATGTTACTCACTCACTTAGTTGAAATTTGCTTTCATAAGTTTTAAGCCACATACTCGTAGCATCTTGTGCAGCAGCAGACAGAACCATGTATTCGGATTCTCTTAACTGCATTCCAATGTTGTCTACAACGATTTATTTATTTATTTTAAGAAATCAATTTAGTAAAATTACAGTTAAGATTTCAAAATTAGAAATATACAGCAAAACGTTTAAAAATAAAAGTAAATTAAAAACTATAAAAGTTTTTGGTATTAGTTAGAAAAGAACGAAAACACAAAAATATAATTAAAATTAGTAGTGAAGTAAATACATCACTAATTGAAGCTGACTGCTGTCATACTTATATGTTGACAGTACGCACTATTCTAGCTAATATCGAAGTGAATGACACTGCTAAATGAATTCCGTGAGCGAAGCAGAGTTGTTGGTAACAGGACATTAGCTTTCCGACCTTTTGCATCACAGCGACACTGTCTGTTGTGATGATGTCTTCATGCAAGTTTAATATGTACATCTCGCCTTTCTTCAATAAGTTTTATGCAGCATTCTGCTGGCAACGATCCACGCACTCGTACTAGCCACAAATTCCAAACTTTTAATTTAATGTGCGCGTTTATATTTAAATAGCGTCGGTTTCTAGACGAAGCCCATTCATCGAAAGTGAGACTAAATAGCTTGCCTTGGGATTTCAATCCTAGTAGTTCAATTTTATATTTTTGCCGAATAATTTGTCCATTTTTATTACCATGCGAGATAATACCGCTTCAAGAGTGTTGTCACGAACTATTAGGTTATCGATTTTTTAGTTGTAGAAATTTGTAAATTGCTGCGCTTTCTTGGCAGTGTTTATGTTCTTTCTGTACTTTCAAGAAATGCTTCCATACTGGAGTTTTTTTTAATTATAACCGCTGGCTGCATTCTTCAAATTTGATTTTTGCGGACATGTCTAGATGGGATTACAGCAAGAATTTAGGGTGACTTTATATACTTTCGATAATTATGAAAATTTAACTTACCTTTATCTAATCATCAATGCATTAATTTAATTTACAACAAATATAGCATAAAATTTACTACTAACAGTTGAAAATTAAAAAAAAACTAATTATTAATTGAAAGGGTTATGTTTATAATTTTATTTGCGATAAAAAAACAAAAATCATTCAAAATAAAACGCTTACATATATCTATATTCGATATTTTTTTTTATCATAATATACAATATAATTTTTATGAATCGTTTATATACCTCGCGCGTCGTTTTGTTTTAGCGAAGTATTAAAATATTGTTATTTTTTCGTCATGATAGGAATTGTGTAGAGTCGAGAATATTTTATTGTATTTTTGATTTTTACTATTTATCATCCTCAAATATCGGCAAATACGTCTCTGTTTTTACATTTTATTATTTTATAAAAGTATTTATTTCAGCACACCACAAACTTCATCTCATTGTTCCCAAATTATCGTCACTCATTAGATCTTGCCCACGGCACTAATTAAAATCAGGGATACTGCTGGGAAAGTCACTCATTGTCGTGCCTTGCTGGACTCTAGGCTGCCAGGCCAGTTTTATCACGGAGAAATGTGTTCAAAAATTAGGAATAAAGAGACGAAATTCGAAACTACCAGCTGCTGCATTAGGTAGTTCAAACGCTGG
Source organism: Nephrotoma flavescens (assembly GCA_932526605.1). Lineage (NCBI taxonomy): Eukaryota > Metazoa > Arthropoda > Insecta > Diptera > Tipulidae > Nephrotoma > Nephrotoma flavescens. Next base: position 252,194,566 of record OW052222.1, on the reverse strand, counting down.
AGTTATCAAGGGACTGGTCTGTATCACCGTAATACCAAATTATCATCAAGAATTCGTAATAGAAGCCCACATATTACCCAAGATTACATCACATTTGCCTCCTCAAACTGTCGAGGGCATGCAATTGAGATATTTGCCGAACCTATAGCTGGCTGATCCACATTTCTTCAAATCAAGTGAGATAGAGGTTTTAATTGGGGTCGACTATTTCTTCGACCTCCTTCTACCTGGGCAAGATAAAATGAATGCAAAGGGACCAGTTCTTCAGAAAACCATATTAGGCTGGGTTGTACCTGGGAACGTCGATACAGATGCTTTTGGAGATCGTATTACATCCATGACCTACTGAGAGCAAGAATCTCAATTTAGATAAAATATTACGTGGTTAATTCCCAGATTATAATCCATTCCAGACTCCAAAACTAATTTATCTCCAGAAGAAGCATTTTGTGAGAAACACTGCTCTGAGCATGTAAGAACTTCTGATGATGGGCGGTTTATTGTTATGTCTTAGGTCATTAAATACCGCAATCCAGAGATCGAGATTTATCGAACGCCGGAAGCGATGCATAACGATACACCATACATCGAATACTATTTACCTCATCACGGAGTCTTGAAGGAGTCCAGTTCAACCACAAAATTAATTTTGTCTTTGATGGATCTGCCAAGGCAACATCTGGTATTTCACTAAATGAATGCTTAGCGATTGGCCCTATGGTTCAGCAACATTATACTCGATCATTCTGAGATACAAAGAACACCGATTCGTTATAAACGCAGACGTGGAGAAGATGTATCGACGAGTGCGAATAGCGGAAGAAGATACTAAATTCCAGGGAATAGTATGGCCCAAGCATATGTCGGAGCCGATTCATTATCGTCTCACTACAATCACATATGAACTAGCATCCGCATCATTCCTGGAGGAAAACCAAGTCGCTGCCAACGCCATCTTCGATGGTATATATGTCGACGACCTGATGACAGGGGCCAGCACCGAATCCGAAATATTGCAGCTGAAGAGTATTAGTATGTTACTATCAAAACATGGACTAAATTAGTATGTTACTATCAAAACATGGACCAAACGAATGGTAGTATCCGAAGCCAATCGGTTATTTGATCCTCTTGGTTGGTAGCTCATGTCATAGTCATGGTTAAAATATTCATCCAAAAATTATGGGCGTTGGGATGACCCGCTGCCGGAAGAAGTGTTAAATCAATGGAGGGGAATCCGAGACCAATTACAACACGTCAACCTGATATCCATCCTACAGGAAACTTGACTAATGCTACTAATTTTATAAACCCAACGATAGGAATCGTTTGGTCGGCTGATGTTCAAGATAGTTGTAATTATTAAGTATGGATGACATACCAAACGAAATCAACTAGTGACCAGTCCTCAATGACAGTCGGCCAAACGTTAAGAAAATTTATTATAAACACTATAACGACCGCACGTCTGCGCAGTTGAACTTCACCAAGGGCCAGCACCGTAAAGTAAAATACAAATTGTTTTTTTTTTTTGTTTTTTACTAATTTTTATTTTTTTTTTAAATCAAAAAAAAACATTATTACATTTTGCATCACACACTTGTTGTGTGAGCGGTCCGTTAAAGTGTTAATTTTGTAAATTGAAATTTCCAAATAAGCGACGAACTTAATTTTATTGAATTAATACAATTTTGTTTTTGCGCATTAAAAGATGACCCGTTGGTGACCAAATGCCAAAATGTGTCGACCAACCCTGACCTAACGATTACCTAACTAAATTTGATAGAAACGTATATGAAAATTTGTATTACTGCATTACTTATGCATCAACCAGATACCATATCCGCTAATCGTTTTTTTACACATTCGTAGTTTAATTTTTAATTCACAATTACGTAACTCTCTCAATTTTTATTATAATTTAATTTAATTATATTATTATTATATTCGATATATATCATGTAACATTTTTGATTTATAAATTGTAATTTACCGAATTTTAATTATAATTATATAATTTGAATTTCGGGGTTTCTGTAATATAATGTACATATAAATATTATGTACACACACATACATAAATAAACAATTGTAATTGTTTATTTAGCATTGAAAATATTTTTTTTTAATTTTAAATTTTAAATAATATTACAAAATTTCTAATTACATACTACGGGCATTGAATCTGTTTTTCATCGGTATACATATATATTAAATACATAAGACCGAAAAAATAATAAATAAATATTTAATTAAATTAAATTGATACTTGGGTGATATTTATTTTGACATGAGATGAATGATCTCTCTGCCTCTCGCGATACTTTTCGTCGTATAATATAATTTTTGTAAGACGTAAACAAAACTTGTAATTTGTCATTTTTGTAGGCAAGCCTAAATATATATAAGGACGGGCTACATTTGGCACAACATTTGGTTTTATGTAAAAACGGTAAAATCTGTTAAGCATAAGCTGGGTCATTTGGAAGAATTTTTTTTCTATAAATGGAATAATTTTTTCAGATTAAATTTCTAAAACTGAGAGATCGTTATCATATAAAAATAAAATTATGACTAATAGATTTAAAATAATATTAAATATAATTAACACACACACACACACACACAGACACATTTAAATTTAGAAAAATATAATCATAATAATTGATGATATTTCGTTGAATTGTTGTTTTGTGTTGCTGCTGTTGATATAAAAGCCATAGGCGGCCGAATTAATATAATAATTAAGGTAAATAAAATGAAAGTTGACGATAAAGGTTATAAAAAATTATAATTATTATTAATTTACTGGTGACCTGAATATATCAGTCCTAAATTTCTATTCTGCTAGTTTGCCTTTGTTTATGGTAAAACTATTGTAGACTTTTAATGTGAGTTAGAGTTCAGCCCTAGAATATGATTTAAACCCGTGTCAGCGTATCATATTGGAAATCCGGCCTGACGTACAGATTTAACCTTTGAATTAAACAATACGTATCGGTACTTTCATCTGTTGTACACTATATGGTTTTAGCTGGATGCAGAAGAGCCAGAATCGAACAGACCAGAACTAGAATAGTTAGTGCTATATCAGCAATAATATAGCTAAAATTACACCCAAAAATAATAAAATGGTTACTTAAATTAGAATTTAATCAAAAAAAGATACATTCTGGATACAATGTGTACCGTCGATTGATTCCGCGTAACCTAATCTTACTGCGTTGGATATAGTTTGGCTCCGAAAGGGCTTTTCTGCTTCTGTCTGTCTTGTTGATTCCGTTTTTAATTTTTACAGTCGAAATATTTTGTTCTGATAATGCAGGTTCACATTAGTTTGTTTCGTTCTAAGGTTCCTGCAGGAACGGTTCCTATTTTTCCGGGTTGAATGGTGCTGCGCATGAGAAATAATAATAAAAAAAAATTCAAAAACAACTGACCACAATATATGAAAGCGCTATTTATCTAGTTATGCAAGACGTTATAAAAATTATCACCATTCAAGTGCTCAGGCTTTTTTCAAGAAAGCCCGGATATCCTTAATGCAAGCCTATTATGAACACCGATCACTCGATGCAAGAAATTTTACCAGAACCTCACCAATAAACCATCTAACCATCTCAACCAAGGATACTGCAAGTTCAACACGACAACGCTCCGTGCCATACCGCCAAAGTTGTGAGTTATTAATTTTTAATTGTTGATAGAAAAATTGGCTTCCAGATAAATATAAATAATTTGTTAAAAACTTAATGGCTTTACGTCAAGAAAAATCAGGAAAACCTCGTCCATATACAACAAACAGTCATTGATTAGTGCGCGTAAATTCAACTTCCTGTAGTGCAATACCAACATTCACTGTAGACCGGTATTTTCAAATTCACGTGAAATTGTGTGCCAAGCTGGTTTTCCTTTATAGCAACGACAGTCACACACAACACAAATTTAATAAAGGAATCTTATGTTATCTTACGTTCATCGATAAATTAATTGTGGATCGGTATACGACCGATTAAAAAAACGGGCAAGGGGCAGAATCTCACCAACTAAACAGTAAATATCGTTAAACCCTATCAGACTGAAGAAGCGGTTGGAAGTCTGTGAAACCAATTTCCGAGACAAGATTTTGTAATGCGCAACAATAAAATTTTGAAATATCATGGAGTATCGGACACAAATAAAATCACGGTACTCTCCATCATCCATGGATTTCAAACTCGTTTGACCTTATTACCAAGATGGTGTTACAGACAAGGCCAGGAGCTCGATTCTGATCAAATGACCATTTTTTGTTGTACTATTACGAATGTTCCACATGAAAAAAGTATCGATATATAAGCAACTTCCAGCAAAACATACAGGGCAAAGCATATAATAGGGAATGGGGATTTAAACGCAATCTCTTTAGCGACACATCTACCAACGATGTATAGAATTAATAGAACCTTTACTTGTTAGGCTGTAAAGAAGCAGCTATACTTTGGAATTAGTTCTATAAGATTCATGTCGTTTATTCCAAACTAATGCAGAAAATACTGTGTTATTATGTCAAATCCAATATACTCCAACAATACTCATTTTCCTCATATGAAACTAGAAAACCAACAGTGGCTGCTCTAACCAAGCTGATAACAGATACCGAAAACACTACGAAACAAAGATTTTTGTTGTTTGAATTGAGTCTCCCATCCTAGAATATAACATGTTGAAGTGCTAGATGATTCAGATGTTCTTCGGCGAAAATACAAATACATCGGATCAAAAAATAACAACATTTCGTTCAATATTACCTACGTCGATGTCCCATTTTTTATGGTTCAGGGAAAATTTGAGAGTAAAATAGCGGAGTGTATGCATCATGCGCTTAGACTAATAAACGACTCGTGTAGGGACGTTCATCTCAGAGTTAAACCGATGAAAATCGTTTGTATCATGTTTACAAACCGCTAGAAAACTTAATTTCCTGTTTCAAAATAAAATCCTATGCAAATAAACCCAAACGTAAGTTAATGTTGTTATGTTTGAGCAGAAATTTATATGAAACAACCACATCACGTATATCACCAACAAAGCGAATAAAGCTTACGTCACCTGTTAACGAATGTTTGGCAAATTGAGACGCATCAATCTTATAAGGCCTATGATTTCATACGCGGTTCATACGCGGATCCTGTTCAAACTGAACCTGACAAATGAAATTGCATAATTCTCAGACTTGGTGTTAAAAACTACGAGTTTTAGGCAAGGAAAACAAAATATCATTGATGTTGTCGCCGCCTCTCTAGCTAGCATTCTAAGAAATGAGACAGACATCGAACCCAGCGTTTCCAAGCACCACTAAAATATAAAAATTATAGATTATGCGAAAAAAACGCCGCCGAAGCAATTTCACACTTGGGACGAGATAAACTAAACAGCTTCTTAGTTACAAGAATCGCCAATTATTGAGATCCATAGTTTAAAACATGACAGGCATGGTCATGGTGACTTTCTAAAAAATGGAGGGGTGAATATGCCGGGACAAACACCCGGCTTTCTTTTACCATGAATGTATACATATGAAGCTGACTATACTTAGCCTTTTCTCGTGTAACAATATTAATCATATTATTAATACACTTGGGTGCAAAAAAATCGCACATTGCTCAATTTTCCACAAAAGTTCAAAAATATAAAAAAAAAACCAATATTTGTTTAATTTTTTTAATGCAGATTGAAGGTTTATTTCAATACCTATCCAGTGGTGCATTTTTTGGGGTATCGGTCACATCGCCGACAACAACATCGCAGACAGGACAGATGGCCGACAACTACATCGCTGACAAGCCCACATCGCCAACATAACCAGATCGCCGACAAGCCACTTCGCCGACACAACAACATCGCCGACACAACAACATCGCCGACATCCATATCGCCGACACCCACATCGCCGACACCCACTTCACCGACAACCATATCGCCGACAACCGCATCGCCGACCGAACAGATGCCCGACAACCACATCGCCGACAGGAATTTTGGCCCACAAGGCCACATCGTCGAAATGGGTATGAGTCACATCGCCGACAACCACATCGCCGGCAGAAATTTTAACCGACAAGCCCACATCGCCGACACAACCAGATCGCCGATAAGCCACTTCGCCGACACAACAATATCGCCGACCGGCCAGATAGCCGACAACCATATCGCCGAAATGAACTTCAGCCGACTTAGCTGACACAACCAGATCACCGACATCCACATCGGCGACAACCACATCGCCGAAAGATCAGATCTTATACATAGAAAAATACTAAAAAAATATCGTACATGCTCCTTAAATAGCCACCTGTCTATATCTCAACTCGTATACATAGAAAATTTTTATTAAAAGTCGTATGTGCTCTTTAATCATTCACCCATCAAATGATGTGCACCGCATAAGAAAATCCCGACATTTTTGCGCTCAAGCTCGAAAATTTCGATTGACATGAGAGTTTTTAACTATCGTCATTGCAAGAATTTTCGGGGCTGAGAGTAAAACTGTATCGGTTTTTTGGGCTGAGTGTAGAAAATGACATGACAGCAATAATTTTGTTGCCATAGCATTCGTCTGAGCCTGAATTTAGCCTATCTTCTCAAACATATGAGAATTGGGCTTATTTCACAAACCTGTACATATTTATAAGTATTATATCTACTGTCAGCACCGAAAATTCCGTCTGTCGTGACATTTTTTAACTATCATGATAGCAAATATTTTTGGGGCTGAGAGTAAAAATGTCGAGAGTTTTTGGGGTGATAGTAAAAAATGTCATGATAGCAAAATTAGTGTTGCCATCGCATTTTTCGGGATGAAATTTGAGCTATCTTCACATACATGGTGTCGGCGAAGTGGGTGTCGGCGATGTTGCTATGTCGGCGATGTGGTTGTCGGCCATCGGTCCGGTCTGCGATGTTGTTGTCGACGATATGGGCGGATTCCCCTTTTTTGTACTTGTACCATGCCAACCAACAAAGTGATTTTTTGGCAAATGCATATAGCAGGCTTTCGAATTAAATTCTAAAAATAATTCAACAAGATCAATACAACAGCATGCCATGAAATATCTCGCTCGGAACTGTGATCATTCGCATATCGTCGCTTAGCCTGATCCTCTATTGATTACGTCTTCAACCGGAGCAAAGAAATGGATACTACACCAGAGGTAGCCGCACAAGTGGTTGCACTAATTTATGCGGGGCAGCACCAAAATGAAGTGGCTCTTCAATTAAATTTGAGCCGATTTTCTGTTCGTCGAGTGTGGCAGAGATAACACGAAACTGGTGGCTTCAGACGGCGACAACGTTCTGGCTGACCTCGTGCTACAGTACAGCGCGATGACCGCTTTCTTGTAACAACTTCATTGCGAAGCCGCCGTATGAATGCGGTTCAACTGGGACGGTGGCTCCAAGAAGTTTATGAAGTCGAATTCAGTCGGTGGACAGTTAGAAGACGACTTCGAGAACTCTATCTGGCTATGCACACAGACCAGCAAACGGGCCGAAATTGACCGCAGCTCACCGACGAGCCCGTCGTGAGCTCGCTCGAGAGCATTTGAATTGGACAGAAGAAGAATGGCCAGGAGCTGCAACAAGCGATCGTATAGGAATGGGAAGCGATACCTCAAGATTTTGTGAAAACTTTGGTGAAATAAATGCAGCATCGAATGGAAGTTGTCGGGCCAGGGGAGGGAATACTTCTTATTAATACAACTGTTTTTTTTTGTTTATTTCCATGTTTTAATTCGATTTTTACACCTAATTTTAATGCTGACAAATTCACAAAAACGTGTACCTCAGATGTTTACCCCCAAAAATCAGTTTGATGGCACGTATAAATATAAAAAAGTTACCACTGGACAGGTATTAAAATAGACTTTGAATCTGCATTAAAAAAAATTAAACATATATTGGATTTTTTTGATATTATTGAAGTTCTGTAGAAAATTGAGCAATGTGCGATTTTTTTGCACCCAAGTGTATTTAAACCCTTTGCAAAATAAAGTTATACAAACCTTGGTCGGTTAGTTTTTTCACGAGTGTAAAAATTATTCACTGCTATGTGAAAGAATGATTTTATTTTCAATTTGTATCAGTTTGCGTCACATTCAAAAGTTGATTATTAAAATCTGACAAAGTGAAAGTAAAAGTGAAAAGTTTCACTATCTCGTGAAATGATCTTAACACACAATGCAAATGGAAAATGTATAGGGCGAAAAATGTCTATTCGAATTCGTTAACGTTGTTGCACGACACCGAGACCCTAAAATTCGTAAAATCTACTAGCTCAAGGTGCACAACAAGAAAATCGCATTCACTTGAAATTCTATACAAATTTCTATTTTGGGTTTATTTTGGTTTACAACACAAGTTCTATTTTATGAAACGATGCGAGTAATACGAGCGCGAAACATTTTCTACTTTCAAATTATTGCTTTATACGTAAATAAATTTTTATATTCGTACGTTTACAAAAAAAAAAGTTATAATAATAAAACTAATAATAATAATAACAATAATTTTAATAAAAAAAAATTATTAAAAATAATAATAATAATCTACGTGCCTTTGTTTTGATTTGGTTCAATTTTGCTGTCTGACACGGTATTGAAGTTTATTTTTTGTATAGTTTTTTGGCTTTTTTGTTGTTAGCTTTTCGTTTTATTTATAAATTTTTGTTGTTGTTTTAAAAACGCGTCTTTTTCATTATTTTTATTACTATTGTTAGTATCATTATTATTATATTTTATATAAAAATAATTTTCTATAAAATGTATTTGTACAATTAGGGTTACATTATATTTCTCTACCCATACATGCACAATAAGTACATGTGTATATCTCTATATATAAGAATAAAACATTTTTTGCTCGAATTTTAATAACAATAATCATAAAAAAAAAATTAAAATTATATATTATAAAAATATATTTTACATATATAGGGTGTTTCGTAAGGCTGGCGGAAATAATTCGATTTTCTTATGGTACTCGACACGCCAATCACACATCGTATTTGGGTCGAAATCGAAATACACCAACAAAAATGTCAAAAAACCTTTGATTAATAATTACTCTGGCATTTCGGTGCTAGCCGAAACGTAAAATACATTTTTGGTCCATACGATTTTTATTTTATTAAATTGTGTACAAGAAATTTACAATTTGTGTCCCCGAAATATACAAAAAAAATAAAAATCATATTCTTCATTTCGCCATATCATTCGTATACAGTCTACTACACTATAGGCCATCTAATTCACACCAGCGCACTAGTCCAAAAATTCAAACCGTATCACAAAATAAAAAGAATCAAGTAGAGAAAAATATAATATTTTCCATGCAGAATAACTTTCACCCCATCATTTTTTTATTTTGTGTTTCAATGTATGCGATATAACGATCTAGCACCCAACTCTTCGCCATCGTCAACCATTACCACACAACAACCACTATCATCGTAATCATCGAGAATTTCCTTTTTTGCAATATTTTTTTTTTTTTTGTTATGCCATGCTACTCGTCCTATACTCGTATACCATTTTCTACCACTATGATGGAGTTTTCCATTAGATTTGGCTACAATTTGACTTTGTTTCGTATCTAGGTACAAACACATATACGTATACACAAAAATGAAAAATCGGGCTAAATTATTAAGGTTGGTTTGAGAAAAAGGATATTTTACATGTACGATATGTAGATGTGTTACATAGTCGTTCCACATTTATGTATTTTACTACGTTCAGAGAACAATTTTATATATTGTGTTCATGTTCAACATCAACGTTTTGTGTTCGTTTCATTTATCAGGATAAAAATGAGTAAAGGAATGCATTGCATATATATCGAACCTAACCCCCCTACAAAAAATGTAATAGTAATTGATGATGTAATACAGCAATATTAAAAAAATCGTCTTTTTAATCTTGTTACTGTTCGATCCGATGGGAGATTTTATTTTTGTGTTGGACACAATTTTTATGTTGGGGTACCATTTATATCAAAAATCACATTCGAAAGGTTTTTTGTTCTTAATAAATTAAAGATTTGATACATATGTATTACACTTTCATGCATATTTTAGTAGTTGTCAAACTTCGTTTCCTCAAAATGAGAAATATTTCTTAAATCCAAAATATTAAGTTTAATAGTTGAGAAAGCTTTTCTTAAATTAAACAAAATTTCTCATTTTGAGAATAATTTTTTTAATTTAATCACACCTTTTATTTTGAATTAATGTTCAAATCAGTAAGAATTTGTTTGAAAAACACTTGAATTCTATATTTTTAGTGTAGTTAAATTGAGTAGTAAATTCTCGAAGGTTTATTATTCTTTTATGCATATTCGTGTTTATCTTTTAATAAGTCTTAAGTAAAATTAAAAAGTTACATTACGTACATCTGAAAGGTCATCTCAATTAATTCTCGAAAAAGTTTCTCGAGGTCATTCTTAAACAACATTTGCCAGTAGGTATGTACATATATATTAAAGCAGACGTGCCCAATTTTTTATCAACTGGGAGGTTTTCGGAAAAGGAACACTTAACTTTCGTTAACATAACTTAAGTTGTACTAAATCCTATGAACGCGCCGTTAAGGGATCGAGAATTAAATCATAGAGTACCCATCATCAGCCGATTATGATCTAGTATACAGGAAGGTTGGAAATGAATAACCTCTCGCTCTTGAGGAATGATACTTAAATAGGGCAGAAGAGGATACCAACCAAATTGTTTCAACACTGTGAATCACTAACTACCATATCCAAAACTCAACGGAAACAAAAGGGACGGAAATTTATTATAATGAAGAACCTCACAACAATAATATCTCACTACTGGATGTAAACAAGGAACATTTATTGAGACATACAACCCCAAGTTGTTTTTGAACATACATTTTACCTCTTTCAGTCGTGCATTATTACTCTCACCTATTCTTGTAAACACCTTTAAGGTTCTTTTTATTTTTGGAAATAAAAGAAAGTCACGTTGGGTCATGTTTGGTGAATATGGAGGCTGGAGCATCGTTACAGTTCAGTTGTTGGCGAAAATTTTAAGAACAAGCAATGAAATTTGAGCAGGTGAATCCGTGGATTGTTTCGCCCAAGATCTGTTTTTGCTGAGCGACTTTTCGGATTGTGATTCGGCGATTGTACATAATCATTTCTTTTTTTTCTTTCACGTTTCATCCGTCATTTTCAACGCCTTCAAGACCTTACCACAGAACTTGTGTTAAATAATTCTTTGGGAAAGCCTTACAAAGACCGTTTACAATTTCCACTCAAAATCGAAATATAAGAATTCTTAACAAATTTGCTGTCCTAGTTAGGAAGATTCAATCATGCTTGCTGGGTGGGCATTATAGCAACCTATTTGAGTTGCTCACAGAACCTGAGTCCAAATCTCTATAAAGGTGTGATAATGACCGATTAGCATTTTCACTCAAACTCATAATAGAAATATAAAAATTCTTAACAAATTTACTGACCTGGTTAGGAAGTTTCAATCAGGCTGGCTGATTGAGCAATTTCGCAAGCTATTTGAGATGCTCACGGAACCTGAGTCCAAATATCTAGGAAGAAAGCGTTAATGGCCGTGTACCATTTTCACTCAAACTCATAGAAATACAAACATTCTTGACAAATTTGCTGACCTGGTTATGAAGTTTCAATCAGGCTGGCTGGATGAACAATTTAGCCAAATATTTGCGGTACCACGGAATCTGAGTCGAAATCTGTGAGAAAGCGTGATAATGGCCGCTCAAAATCAAAATTCTTAACAAATTTGCTGTCCTGGTTAGGAAGTTTCAATCAGGCTGGCTGGATGGGCAATTTAGCAACTTATTTGAGGTGTTCACTGAACCTCAGTCCAAATCTCTGAGAAAGCTGGTGTTATGGTCGTTTACCATTTGCACTAAAACTCTAGAATAAGTTCCACTCAAAAGTACATTATCAATCCATTTTGGAAATTCAACGATGTTATTAGAAAGTTTAATTTCATGTCATCTGTATAAATGAAATTTTGAATACAAACTCTATGATTGCAAGTTATTGGTCATTCTATATGTATGTGCCACTCATCGAATCGCTATCAACCTGTTCGGAAATCAAGCCAACGTCGTTTAACGCTTTGAGGCACATGATTTTAAAGAGATTAAAACCCTAGTTGATTATTTAAGATAAATCATTACTCAAAATAAGAAAAAAAATAAAAACATGTCAATAAGTTCTTTTTACAGGGTGGGACGCATGTAATATAATCTCACCATGCAACTAATGCTACAGTACAGCACCAGGAAGTTCGAATTCCTATTTTTTGTGCTGCATAACGCACATGTTCCCCGACTAATACGTTTAGATAGATGTTTCGAGTCTTTTCCTCGTATTCCCCATGAAACAGGGGGTTTCGATTTTTTTATCTTGAGTGGAAGTCCAGAATTTAATAATTTGATAAAAAACGTAATGTTTAGTTATTTTGTAGTTTTTATCATTTATACGTTTATAATTACGTAAAACAAGCAAACATACAATTGTCAAAAATTTTGAAACAGATAAAATGTTAAAAAAAATACCACGAATACATTTGTAACTTTTTATGCGGCATTTAAACCAATTGAAAAACACACTAACTTCAACTTTTCAAGGTGGGTTAAAATATATCCCACTATGCATGAACAGCTAAGCAAAAGGTGGGACTGTTTTTAACCCACCTAGCCCCAAAGAGTTAAAAGGTTACAGATACAGACATCATCCGATAGTTATGGCATTTTGGTACAAACTCAGTGATATTTTGTTATTGGCTATTAAAAATAAACCACTCAAACTCTCTTAGCGCATTGAATAAGTTCTACTCAAAAAATTCTCTGTACCAATCCGTTTTGGAATGCGAATGATGTCATTTGTCCATAAATGTCTTTATATAATAGAATTTTGGTATAAATTCTACGATGTCCTGTTATTGGTCATTTAAAGTATGCCACTCAACGAATTCAACGAACGAGTTTTACTCAAAAATATAATATCGCTACCAATCCGTTTGTAAATCAAACCTATGTCATTTGAAAGGTTAAACCTACAGAAGCATTCGATAATAATAGCATTTTGGTATAAACTCTGTCAAATGAGCGATTTGAAAATACACTCAAAATTGTTTGTAAAAACGGCATTTTCCAAAAGTAAATAAAAATATATTCTGATTACTAAAATAATTTTTTTTGCATACAATTTTTTTTTTGCTACATCGTCAATCGGATCTTAATTTTAATATTTTGCAAATTTTCTTAGGATAGTTTCCAATATCTTAAAGTGTTAATTTCTTTCGAGAATTGAGTGATTTTTTATATGAAGTTTTACCTAATTTGCTATAGAAATAACTACATAACAAAGTACATTTTAATACAAAATTATGAAAATAGGAATTATTGGGAATCGTTTCGCTGTGTTAACCATTTCAACATGGCGTCATCCGTGAACCTATTTTCCCTGAAACCGAACATTTTTCGCTGTACCTTCCGCTACTCTGGAATATGTTCAACGATCGGCCGGTAATCAATTTCTCAAGTAATTTACATAAGAGCGACAGCAGCATGATTGGAAGCACTTAAGAAGCTAGTAATACTTGAGTCAACTATTGGCCAAGATCTTTGTATTACCTCGACCTCGATGTTGTTTTGGGCTGGTGCTTCACCTTTTTCATGAACATGATGGCAATCGTGGTTTTTTCAGTGTTAAAGTATTCCATCCGATTCGTGTTTGGTGCCATGTAGCGTTGAGCACGGCATATTTTTTGCTCACTTGTGTCAATTTCCTCGTTATCATCAGGCAAGAGCGTGTTTAGTAGACATTTAATAGTGCCTTCCCAACATGTTATACTAGGTACATCAATAATTTTAATTTTTCTATGCTGAATTTGTATACAAAACCACACCGTTCCCCATTACCATTATCGTGATGAATGGCTCTAAGCTGATTTGGCTTGATAAATTATTGCTTTTAATGTATTCACTACAGCACGACACATAGTTTCGTTTCTTCTGTACACGCAACAAAGGGTTTGAATCCCTCTGATAAAAATATCGGAGTTTATGAACGTACGTTTGATGGTAAGGTATAGTTTGACAAGCACGGCGGTTTTGATATTCTAGCACGTCTTCAAGGCGAACATTTGTCACAGAAACTAGTTATGGTTTTGGTCATAACCTACTCTATTCTGCCAATATCCTCATCAGCAGACACAATTTGGTGCTTCTGTCTTTTTTTGGGCAGACCTTCTGGCCATGCCCAAAATCACAGCAGTGTTCACATCTTTGTTATTTCTCTTTACAAAATTTTGCAATGCGCAAAAATGCATGACATTGATGATGACCAACCAATCTATATTTTGTGATTTTTTACTAAGATATTCCATGCGGCCCGTGTCATTTCAATGACCCAATTGACCATAGAGACATCTTTTGGTCCTGTTTTGAAACTGTTGTAGTGTTCTGATTGACAATAGACACTTTAAGCTCGTTTATTGAAACATCTCTTTCTATGTTGTAGATGATGTGAGACAGCTTCTTTGTTGTTACCTTTGCTACCATTCCAACTTCGCAGTTTCGATCAGCACTCCTTTTTCACGGATGTCGCTAACCGATTTTACAGTAAATTACTTTCTGCTGGATTTATTATTTCCTGCAACTTACTCCTTACTTCACTACGCCTATACCAATGACAGACTCCATGCCAGCTACTGGCTTTACAGTGCGGACACCACCCAACTATTTCTTTTCCATCGGCTAGATGGCCTTTAGATCGGCTTTATAATGTTTGGGCTCTATTGTATATTTCATCTTTCAGTGCTCAAATTTTTCAGTCGCTTTCAGTGGTTCCTCGTGTTTGCGTTTTCTTGTTTGGAAATGGAGACCCTGACTCGGAGGACATTTTCTCCATCACTAACTTCATTTGTTCCTGCACTGTGTTTAGCCGTGAAGTAAATTTTCATTTTACCTTATAGACTACTTCGTTGACACTCCTTAACCTCGTACAGGTACACAGTTGAGGATACAGAAACAATTCCAGTGTTGTAGTTGGAAAATTCTACCTTTTTCTAAAATTTCTAAAATTAATTTACAATTAATAGCAGAAGTCAACATGAAATACAACTACTTTTTGATTTAGAAAAAATAGATATACGCTTATTATCTGAAACACAACGTACTATACAAAGTCATATAAAAATACGTAGCTACAAAGTTCACTCAGCAGTACATCCTAATAATAATGCACGAGGAGGCTGTACCGTGATTATAAAAAGGACATTAGGTACGATCTGCAACAAAAACTGAAAGTGACGAAATATGAGCAATTAACGTGAGCATTAAAACTCCCAGCCATAAATTAGTTGTAGTTGCAATATATTTCCCACCTAGATATAACATCAAAGAGCATGCTTATATTATTTCTTCCAGCAGCTAGGTGAAAAATTCCAAATGGGGAGCCATTACAACACACAGACTGGACATCAAGACTAACAATTCTACAGGAAAACCATCTTATTGGTCCAGCAACTTATTGATTTCTTTATAACAAAAAAAGTCCCGATTGATTATTTACAAGGGCAGGAAGGATTTGACTCCACATCTGACCATTCGTCTATTTTAATCACAATAAGTGATATAATAATTACAAATGATAAACAGCTAATGTTAACAAATAAATGTACTGATTGGAAACAATTTAGAATCTAAGTAATAATGATATCTAAACCAGGTAAGCGCCAAGTGGAATAACCTCGTATCGGTCAACATAACTTCTTCCAATTAAAAAGAATTAAAGCTGAAATTGTAAAATCAGAATCTGTTCCTTCCCATTAGTTTGGGTTTAGAGAGAAACACTCCACAATCGATGAAGTCCATAGCAATAACAGATCTACTAGAAAAATTCTTATAGGAAAAAAAGATTTGTTCAGCCATATTTATGGACATAGCGCAGGCATTTAACAAAGTTTGGCTAGATGGTATTAGAGAAAACTTTGTCTTTTGAGTATTGCGAAATTCTAAAGTCATACCTAAAAAGCATATATTTTAGACTTACCGCGGACGAATAATCGATTTCGACTTGTTAGGTCATCATCAGGAGTATCTACTGAATTGTATTAGTAAAATTTTTTTGTTATATAGTAGAAAAAAGCAAAATATAAATAAAAATAAAAAGAAGGAGGGGGAAAAAAAAAAAAATAAGCAATAAAAATTAATCTACGGATCGCGCAGGTAGGCGATGAGTCATAGGTTGAGTAACAAAATTCAAGGTATATTATTGCGTACGTGAGAATAGAAAAGGGCGGGGTCTGTAATTGGTGAGAACCGGATTTCTCTCTGTTCGTTAAGGATATTTTGGTTAAGAAATATTGATTTTCGAATTTCGTAAGAGTCTTTTTAAACTTTTTGAAAAATATTCTGCGAAACAAAAACAAGTGATTAATAAAAATGTGTTTATTAAGTATAAGTGTGTTTCGCCAAGTGCCTACGGCAAATAGCGTAAAAAGTATATTCACAAAAATTAAATGTTGTCTGCTTGTGTTTATTAAAAATTTTCAAATATTAGCATGAAAGTTTAATTTTTGAGTGTTTTTTTCAATTTTAAGTATTTATAGAATACAGCGTATATTTTGTTGTTTTGGCATAAACTTCACCCCGGTCCTTCATAGAGATTTCGAAATGGACACAGTCGCAAGTGAAATAAAAAAGTGTACTCGATGTGGGACGAACTCGGCCAAAAATCACTGGGATCAGCAGCCAATCCTTCTGGGCTGTAGAAATATCTAAAATCCCGGTTTTGTATTAAAAAAAACACGATTTTTAGAAAATCTCGGTTTGAATTTTTAAAATTTGGCATGTGGGAAAATGGGATTCTTAAATGATTTTTTTGACAAAATGGGTTTGCGACAAAGTTCTAGAAAATGGCTAATTGGGATGGAATTTGGATGGAGGGCTAAATGCCCGTGAGAGTTATCGAAGCCGTCAGCCTCTACAATTATTGTATTTCAAAATGTTTCAATTACAAAATGTTGCAAGTACCAAATCTTGCAATTAAAAAAGTTTATTAATTATTTTGTGCAATTAAAACCGCGATTTTGAAAACCGGGATTTTGAAACCGGGTTTTAGAAAATCGACATTTTGAAAACCGAGATTTAGATAACCGAGATTTCGTAGTACACCCTGAAAGTTCTTGGATTTCTTAGATATTGTTTTGTTTGTAAAGATTTTATGAATTTTAAATAATTTTTATTGCAATGGAAAGGAGTTCTCAAAAGAGTACGGTGACAAGAAAACTCTTGTCTATGATCGGGTTTAAATTTAAATTCATTTCGAATTACTTTCATTTGCATTTGAAATTAATTCTTGAAATTATAGTAGTGTAACTTTTTTAGTTCTTTGTTAAGTACAGCATCGAGACAATAATCAATAAAATAGCTTGGTAAAATAATAAGTTTATTTCTCTTGCGTTAATTTACAAAAAATGTGTTCAGTACCGCGTATTGCCTTTGTGTGCTATACTATTACGGCCTCGCAACGGCGGTTTATGCTGTTAATCAGACTTCTCCTATTGCTAACTCTATTTCTAACTCTCTAGTGGTCTGTGGTTGGTTCGATCGACCTAGAATACAATACTTAAGATGGTCCCACAAGTGTTCCATTGGATTCAGATCGGGACTATATTTAGTGACAATCCTAGCGGAAAGGATGGGAGCTTGATCGTACATTAAATTGCGAGTTTATGACGTCTTGTTATAACATTTTGGGAACTCTGAAAGTTAACGGCACATATTTGAGGCTATTATGAACAGTTTATCCCGAAACGAGTACTCCAGTAGCACGTATAAGATCAGATTGAAGGTCAAACGCGCTGCTCCTAAAATAATTTAAATTTTTGAGACTGAAAAATAACCGATGTGGGACTGAATCACCGGTTTTTCGGTACACTTTACTATCCCAAAGTAGTACCATTAAATTGATTTTTGGAACACGATACGCAGACAAAAGTTGGTGTATAAAAGGTTTTTACGGTTTTTTTGTCCGTAAAATGTCAGTAATTTTAGGTAATAATTAATCTGGCAACTTCATAATTGTGGTATTAAAAAAAAACGAGCATTTCACTAATAATAATACCATTTCTAAGCGAGCCTACTGTTTGAATGATGTCTGGGCCGTTTAAAGTCGGAGTTTGGCGTTTACGCATCATATACTAATTTTTACGTGATCGTATCGACAACTAGTCGAGAACGTCGACTACTCGTAGAAAACGTCGATATATCGTAGACAATGACTTGTAGACAATATCGACTGCTCGTAGACACCGTTGACAACTACTCGTAATCCACGCCAGTAGTGATTATATGGCAACATATTTCGAACTTCTGTTTCTGGACATTGAAGTTATTATTAAAACTTTCGAAATTACTGAGTAAACTAAACTGCCATTAGAATAAAACCAACGTTAAATTAGTTTTGCCTAAGTTTCCGATTAACTAGGGTGATATATGTCGCTAATGCCCAAATACCAAAATGTGCATGACATTTATTTCTAAACTGAAAGTTTTTACTTAAACAACACAGAAAAAAAATTTCACTGTGTCGTCATCTATGAACAACTGGAGTAAACTATCAATTTAGTTTGTCGAAAACGTAGACAAGCCAATTTGTGTCAAACATAAAGAGCATAAATACAAATTTTTTCTACACAAGTCGCAAAAGAACTAAATATGTTTGTTTCAAAACCATAATTAAAAATTTACAGTGCTATCTCTACAGAAATTCGAACCATATATATTTTGCTGACATCTTCTGAAATTTGGTCAAACTAACAAAAAAATATCATGTTGAATTGGACTATAAATATTTTGTTCACTGAACTAAGATGTATTTTAAGAATAAGACTCTGTGCCTGAGAGCGATTTTTTCGACTAAATTGCCGACTTAACTAAATTAATGACTGATTAATATCATTCATTCAAAGGTGGCACTAGTATCTTTTAAATATGCTGTGCCTCCGATTGTAAACTAAACTAAATTATGACTTTTCGTACGTCATATTGTTTTCAAAAACACCTTTTTGTTATTATAAAAAATACAACAAATATGGATATGGAAATCGCGTTATTCATGAATGTGATTATTAATTACAATCGAAATTTAAGAATGAGAGTATTTCCTTTTAGACATTTTTCTCGTATTTTCTCGTATAAAAAAATAATAAAAACATAAAAGGAAAATGACAACTAAATAGTCAAGCAACCTCAGCAGGAGTCTAAATGATAAAACCTGGTGGCCAATAGCATGACTACTCATTAATTAAGTTTAGGCGGCAATTTAGTCGAAAAAATTGCTCTCAGGCACACAGTCTAAATTAATTTAGTAGTTCAATACATTTTGTCATGTATACTCTTTGGCAACTGATGTATTATTCCTTAGCTAATTAAATGTAAACCAGGTTTATTATAGGGATAAGACTGAGTTGAGTTTTGGAAATGAATACTGGATTAGGTAGGTGGTGGAATATTAAGTATGTCCTCACTAAAATGACACTTAAACGGCGTTTTTTTTTAAATTGCGTTCCTTTTTACTCAATGAGAATTTAATTTTGTGCTCGGAGCAATTGTCCATCGTTTCGGCGCCGGACCACTATCTTTCCATGGTAAGGCACAAATTACCATATACATATATCTACGATTCAGGACCATTCCGGATAATTGTTTTAATATGCAATAAATACAATATGACCCAACTAACGATAATATACATTGTTTTACAGGTTCATCTTACAAATTAACTTATTAGTCCGCTACGTAGTGAACCTCGATCGTGTCTCCTGATTTTTCAAATGAATAAAAACTATCGCATTTATATCATACGATAACATTAAAATATTAAAACTTGAGATGAACTTTTCTGCAACACAAGTGTTAGAAATGATTCACATCAAGGTTAATCAACGTTCCCCGAATTGCATTAATAAACAAATGGATTGTGATTATCTGTAGCACACGTTCCGGGATGGTTTATGTCTAATTTTATTTTGTAGTACAGATTTTATTTAAACGTGGTGTTCCTTGATATGAGTATAAATTAATAATCGAAATGTCGATCGCGCACAATAACTATATGTTAATACAAAAATAAGCCTAATAGCCTTAATAATAGTCTCATATAGTCCTCTTGTAATTTGTGGCATGAGTTGACGTGTGCTTTCTACACTATGTTATGTAAACCAGTACATTAATTTTATTAGCCGGATCGGTATAGTTTGTAACTGCGAGCACGTTTTTTTTTGTATAACCTCGTGAGCAAATTACGAATTAATTCAATAGGTTTGAATCGAATCCAGTTGATTCAATAAAATTTTACAGCATAACATTTGAACGTAAACATGTTTTACTCGAAGGCAACATATGACTGAAATTTATAGTAACTTAATACAAAACAATAAGCGCGTTACTTACTATACATCAAACTAAAATTTATTATTTTATTTTATTCGTTAATGGCTCATATCTACAAAACACAATATATATATGAAATATCAACATCATTCCCCCTCGTCGACAGAAGAAGACACAAAAAATTATTGTTGTGTACTTTAAATAAACTTTATATATTTTCTCGTTGAGTCTTTTCAACTTTATGGCCCAACTTAATTGTTTCTACATTTTTTTAAAACACAAGGAAAAAAAAAATATTTTTGTGAATATAAAAAATTACAAAAAAATTAATTTTATATTTCCACTCTACGAAATTAAAATTATATAAAAAATATAAAAATATTTAAATTATATTTTTTCTCTCGTTTTGTGTTTGTTTCTTCAAAATATTCTTAGAATTAAATTTTATAATTACACTTTAAATACAAATAAAGCCATAAACATTATACACATTTCATAGAACTAGAGGCAACATAAATACATACAACATAACGCTGAAGACTAAGTATAGAACGAAATGAGTAACATAAACTATAATCTTAGAAGTTGTTATTTTCTAAATATGTACGAGTATTTATTTTTACATCAATGGTGTAACAATCTAGATTTAATGAATGGGGTTGAATGATGCAAAGGATCGGGTGTTTTTTTTTGTACTACTTTGTCTACTCATTTAGAAAACCAAGAGAAGTTAATTTTGGTGTTTTCCCTGCTTGTTATGTTATATACTCGTACAGAACGAATAGAAATATGTAATTAGAAACAGGGGAGGAAATCACAAAACTGAAATATTTCATTTTTACAACCGCATTGGGTAATCAAAATCAAAACGCATATTGTATTGTTTTAAAATGTTGTTATGATTTTTTTGGCGAACCCTTTTCTATAAAATATGTAGTAACTCGCGGGATTGAAATTATTTTTCGAATCTGAGTACAATTTTGAAAATGTATCCGTTACAATAGTGATGAGAATTTAACAGGTACCCTGTTTTGCCACTTTGGCAGTAGACGGAAACTGTAAGGAAATAATTTTTTTGCCGCTACGCATTCGATTAGCATCAAGATTACAGGCGATATTATTGTATCCGATTACTGGAATATACAAGGTACTTTAAAAATAAAATTTCATATATTACTTTCTTTTTCGTAATCTGTAATGGGGAGAAGTAGCGGTTTATGATAGAACATTTTTTACGTCCAGCTCTTGAAAACAGAGCTGATATGTGGTTTCAGCAGGATGAAGGCACGCATTGCCCACGCTGCCCGAGACACAAAGGCAGAAATTCAGAAATTAATTTGCCAGCGCGTTCGCCAGGTTTGTCACATTTCTTTGGGGTTTTTTAAATGAGCGAGTATATGTGAACAAGACCGAGGCAATCCTTGAACTCAAGGCCAACATTGTTGCAGAAATTTGAACACTACAACCATAATTTTTGAAAGATGTTATGGAAAATGCTCTAAAAGGAGCCCATCATTGCGAAGCTGAAAACGGGGGTCATTTAAGTGACATTATTTTCCATACTTAGTGTAAAAAAATTTCCATTTTGTATATTTTATAAACTGAAAAAAAATATATATAAACGAAAAAGTTATTAAATTTTTAAACCCCATGGTGAATTTTTGCTCACCCTGTGTGTATAGTAATCATAAAAAAATTTTACCTCGAGATTTTTGCCGAAAAAATAGTTTTTATAAAATGTGTGTATGCGTGCGTGTGTACGTGGTCCGTGCAGACTAAATATCTAGTGGTACTCTCTCTAGTGGTCGTACTCTTTTGAGAACTCCTTTCCATTGCAATAAAAATTATTTAAAATTCAGAAAATATTTACAAACAAAACAATATCTAAGAAATACAAGAACTTTCAGGGTGTACTACGAAATCTCGGTTATCTAAATCTCGGTTTTCAAAATGTCGATTTTCAAAATCCCGGTTTTGAAAACCGAGATTTTGAACAACCATAATATTTATTGGAAGTTGAGAGTTTCGGTGTTGGTCATCGGTCTCGCTACGATTTTCGGACAGATCTGATTCTAGCCTTTACGAATAGGAAGGTTCAGGAGGCTCTGATGGGGCCCTCATACCAAGAATGTCTTATATTCGGCTGATCTACGAACAACCATAATATTTAATGGAAGTTGAGATTTTCGGTCTTCATCGGTCTCACTACGATCTTTGCACAGATCTGGCTGAAGCCTTTACGAGTAGGAAGTTTCAGAAGGCTGTGATGGGGCCCTCATACCAAGAATGGCCTATATTTGTCCGATTTACGAACAGTAATAATATTTAATGGAAGTTGTATTTTTGGTATGAGGACTCCATCACAGCCTCCTGAAACTTCTTGCTCGTAAAGGCTAGAATTAGAACTGTCCAAAAATCATAATGAGACCGATGACCAACACCGGAAATTTCAACTTCCATTAAATATTATGATTGTTCGTAAATCGGCCGAATATAGGCCATTCTTGGTATGAGGGCCCCATCACAACATCCTGAAACTTCCTACTCGTAAAGGCTAGAATCAGATCTATCCGGAAATCGTAGTGAGACCGATGACCAACACAGAAAATCTCAACTTCCATTAAATATCATGGTTGTTCGTAAATCGGCCGAATATAGGCCATTCTTGGTATGAGGACCTCATCACAGCCTCCTGAAACTTCTTACTCGTAAAGGCTAGAATCACCAAAAATCTCAACTTCCATTAAATAATATGGTTTTTCGTAAAGCAGCCGAATAAGGGCCATTCTTAGTATGTGGGCCCCATCACAGGTTCCTGAAACTTCCTACTCGTAAAGGCTAGAATCAGATCTATCGGAAAATCGTAGTGAGACCAATGGCCAACACCGAAAATCTCAACTTCCATTGAATATTATGGTTGTTCATAAATCGGCATCACAATCTCCTGAAATTTCTTTATTTTAGTTAAATATTGAATTTTTAGAAGTAGCAATATTTCAACTTTGTGGGTTGACAACATTAAAATGTCGTGACATATGATTTTTTGTGCTGATATTTCATACGTGACAGAAAAATATATTTGTTTTTTGGGCTGATATCATTAAAATGTCGTGGCATAAGATTTTTTTTGGTGTTGACAGTTCATACGTGACAGAAATTATAGTTTTCGTGTTGCCACTGCGTTTTTTTGTGCTGACATTTGGGCCAACTTCACATACATCCATTTATTCATGTGTCCGTTCGTACAACACAACAACGCATTTTGTTGTAAACGTCCGTTTACAACACAACAATTCGCAAAATTCTTGAGTGTTTTGAATAAACTGGATCAGTTGCAGATCGTAGAGCATATAAACACCATCGTCCAGTTCGTACTCGTGAAACAGTAACTGAAAGTGAAAATGTTCGTGAAGAGCGAAACACTTATTCATCTCATGTTAACTGGGTTTTTGTGTCCTGCCTCCCTATTCCTGAATACGCTACGAAAACGAAAATGCAAAATTCATATTTGAATTGAATCAGATTCGTACGATTCTTATTTAAAATTGAATAGGAATCTTATACTTTCGTTTTCGTATCGTATTCAGGAATAGGGCTGCTGAATTTCAATTGGATGAAATTGATTTAGATGATCTTTGTTTTCAACAAGACGGGGCCACCGTATAGCAATGATCCACAAACAATTCAAGATCTTAAGAACAACATTTGAGCTGAATTTGCGGCGATTGGACCTCTTTTACTGAAAAAATACATCAAAAATTGTAATTTTTGGATGCAGGCATTAACAAGAACCGTGGTGGTCACATCGCATATAACCAAAAAAAAACTAACTGATGGGACACTCTCAGCCGTAAATCGAAACTCGTAATGTTTACTAATTATGTAAGCATTATGAGTTTCGATTAAAGCCTGTTGGGTTATTGTCATCCCGAATATTGGAAAGCTATGAAAAATATATTAATGGTAAAATTACGCGTGTGATGTTCTCATAACATACGTACCCCCCTACCAATTAAAAATTAATCAAACCAGGTTTTGACACGATTGTTTTTGTTCCGTCTGTAATTCGGTTTATTTAAGCAACCGTTGAACGTTGGTTTTCTGAGTTTAAACGTAGTACGGAATTATTTAAGAAAGGATAAGAACAGTGTACAAAATCTTATCGGTAAGGTTTTGGCCTCCGTATTTTGGGATGCGCCAGATATTTTATTCGTCGAGTATCTTGAGAAAGGAAAAACCATAAATACCGAATATTACATGGTGTTACTGGTGCGCTTGAAAAATACTCTTTCACCAAGACAATTCATATTGTCACAAGTTGGGGGCACAGATGGCAAAATTGCTTGAATTGAAGTTCGAATTAGTTCCCCATCCACCGTGTTACCCGTATCACTGCGTATTGTTTTAAATCAATGGATCTGGCTCCCAGCGACTACTACCTGTTCGCAGACATCAAAAAATGGTCAAGGAAAATAGATGTTGCCGAAACAAACTCAAATTCAAATCGAGGCAAAATCTTGTTTTGACGATACTGGAGTCGTAATCACAGCTGACCGCGTAAATTATGAAATGTAATTTACAGGTTTTTTACATGTAAAATATATCATTTATTTTTTAAAAATTGTAAAGTAAATTATGAATAAAATATTATACTTTTTCGTTGCAATTGCGCCATCTTTGACCTAATAAATCTAATTAATTACCGGAAAATTGATTGTGCACTCGACCATTTTCCATATCTGTCAAAAACGGATGCATAATAATAATAATACAAATTTAATTCAACCACTAGAACTATGATTGTTTTTCGTTTTGATCCCAATCGTGATCATGAGGATAAGACACTCTTTGGTCGGATAAAGCTGTCGCAAAAGCAGATCTTATCTGCATTATTACTTCAATCTCGCACAATTTCAGAACGATTAAGATTTTTTTCAAATTTTCAACGACGCTAAGCGCTCATTCGGCTTTGAGTAAATCGAAAAAATTGAGTAACCTAATGGCGATCGTATTTATTTTTACTCAAGCAACTTCTAACTTTATCATTCAATCCTTTGAGCAAACAAACTCCCGTGCCAAATGTTATTTTGTAATCCAGATGTGATAAATTCACAGCCGCAACCGAGAATGAGACTCAATTCATTTATAATTTATTTCACACATT